>CM042221.1:10043958-10571458 GCA_023566465.1 Cottus gobio | reverse complement strand
AATGTCAGACCTGTAACAAAGGCTTCACCCAGCTGGCTCACCTGCAGAAACACTTCCTGGTCCACACTGGGGAGAAGCCACACGAATGCCAGGTGAGAAGCGATGCTGGACGGGCGCATTCCCTGAACTGATGAGTTGACGAGCGACATTAGAGTTGGCGGGTTCCTACAAGCTGCTGACAATATCTTTCTGTCACTTCCAGGTTTGTCACAAGCGCTTCAGCAGCACCAGCAACCTGAAGACTCACCTGCGCCTCCACTCGGGGGAGAAGCCCTACCACTGCAAACTCTGCCCGGCCAAGTTCACTCAGTTCGTTCACCTCAAGCTGCACAAGCGCCTGCACTCCCGCGAGCGCCCGCACAAGTGCCCCCACTGCCACCGCCATTACATCCACCTGTGCAGCCTGCGGCTCCACCTGAAGGGCTACTGCCCGGCGATCTCCAGCCCGGACGCCTCGGAGGAGCTGCAGCGCGCCAACGAGGAGATCGAGCGCTTCGACGTCAGCGAGCACGCCGAGCAGCTGGAGCAGCTGCAGGGCGGGGCGGAGGTGGAGGCTGTGTTGGAGAAGCAGGTCTTGGGCCTGCTGTGGAGGGAGCCGGACCTCAAGTCCTCCCACTTCCACCCCCACCACAAGGGCAGCGCCACCGACCTTCTGTCCGCGGGCTACGCCGCATCGTACGAGTCCCCAAATGAGACGTCGGTCATCAAGATGCGGCACGGCGGCTCCGTCCTGTCGCTTCCCGCCAACGTCACCGTGAAGCAGGAGTCGGAGGATCACGCATGAGTGACCTTTTTCAACCCGAGGGACAAAGAGTCGAGACTTGCGAGACTCGCCGGCGGACTGGGTTGCCAGGAGCAACAGCTGTAAATAAATAATTCTCCACCTGGTTGTCATCGGGAGTAACGTCATTGATCACACTAGGTTTTTCAACCTATCAGGGACTCGCGTACTCAGGGCTCAAGAGACACCGTCCCACGACTACTTAGCAGTTCATTATACTTAGAGACAATCATCTACCCGGGATTTACCTTTGATGTAATTAATATAATGCTATTATCATTATTGTTGCTGTATTATTTGGTCTCCATTTTTTCAAATGTCTTTGTTTAATTTGAATTTTTTTGATTAATTAGTTGTTCTATAACCTCCTTAATTTATTACACTTTTTATTTGTTGTCTTCAAAAGCAATAAGTGGAAGGGATGGTTACACTGACGGGTGAAATCAATGTATGAGACTATTTTTTCTGTTGACATTTTGTTTTTTCTCTGGCCATTTCTCTGTAGATAGTCACCCTCTGTATGCCTGTATCCGTCCGTCCTGCGAACTCTGACCTATAGAACCAGGGATGTCCACTCTTCAGGGGTTTTTTTCTATTTAAATTTAGAAACCAACATAGCAGGTAAAAAAAAAGGGTTGAAAAACTTGCCAAAGTGCGGCACATAAATTTGTTAATTTAGCAAGAAGAGCTTTATTTCAACCGCGCTTGATGGCTTCCCCAAAGTATGTCTGTGTCCTTTTCTGATGCCTGAACTTAATTTAATTTGAAACCAAAAAGGGCATTTTTTTTGTATATTTTTCACAACGGTTACCTCAGTGTGCATGTGACGAGATGAGTGTGTGTGTGTGTGTGTATGTGTGTATGCGTGTATGTGCGTGTGTTTAAAAGGGACAGCTAAAGGTGGGAGCTTTCTATTTATTTGCGTTTTCCTACTTGAAGAAGAAGAAGAAACCAAAACTGAACTGGAGTGCAGCTCTTCATGTGGTCCAAAAGGAGCGGCACAGCCCGCTCAAACATGTAGCACATACTGGACTCGGGAGGCTGGCCCACCGCCCCCCTCCTGCTCCCCCCACCCCCTCGCTCCTCCTCGTCACTCCTTTTGTCTTTATTTTTCTACTACACTGTCAAACGCCTAACGGGGAGGTGAACAACCTTTTCGATTTAGGGATTCACACTTGACGCTAGTAACCAAAGTTCACGTGGCTTTAATTTTCACACCCAAAAAAATGGGGATTGGATTCGAGGAATCAGAATGCTGAAGAAGGGAAGATGTACCGTGCGTGTGTGTATATGATGAAGTGTTCACTCTTTCGCTGTGGTCTTGCATTTTTTATTGATGTTATGTTCTTGTTGTTGTTCTTGTTTGTTAATATTTTCGGTTAAGAAGCAATGGCCCCTTCTTCAACCCCACCCGTCCGCCATCTTGTTGAACTGGCATACACCAAAGCACCTCGGCCTTCTTTTTTATGCACTGCCCCCCCCCCCCCCCCACCCCTCCTTATACCTTCAGTACCGATGTGTACAATACCACAATGGCATTAAGACTCAACTTAATGATACTGAAGCAACTGTGATGTCACTGCAGCAGTCGTCACGTCAGCAACCTGAATCTGTAGCTCTCTCCACTGTTTCGTCATCTTTCTCGCTCACTAATGTTCGACCAAAGCGTCTCTTTCTCTGATCAGAGCTTTAACTCCACAGGAGAATTCCCATAAAGGACTGTCTCTGTTTACATTCTGGTTTACATAGTTATTTATGTGCAAAAATGTAAAAAAATACAAATAAAAAAAAGTGTAAATTATGATATAAATGTTCACTGCTCTAATCTAAACCCTGTGGCTCTGTGTGTTTTTACATGTGTTTTGGTATAAAAGTCATCTCAGATAATTGAAGTGTACATTTACTATATATATATATATAAACTATGAAATACTTTACTACAGGGGTGCCCACACTTTTTTGGCTTGCGAGCTACTTTTAAAATGACCTAGTCAAAAAGATATACCTACATTAATAATGCTAAATATCTATCTATATAGATATATATCTATATAAATCTATATAGATATATATTAATAAATAGCATTATTAATGTATTAATATACCGAGTATACTTTATATTTACAATATTGGCGTACCTTGCATAACTTATGACACAATATAATTCTGTACATTTTTGGTCATTACATTTTACTCTGACTTGCACTGAATAGAAACAGCCAGGGTTATGCTGCGTTCACACTGAATGCGGCACGTATTATTCGCGAGTAGAATTTGCAGCGCAAATGACGCGAATAACTTGGGCGAAAGATTTGCGTAGTGAAAGCCAATCAGCGTTGAGAAGCGCCGCATCATCACTGCTGTCCTGCCGGTGCTGAATCAAACTGCTGCTGGTCCGCCTGAAGCAGCGCTGGAAGCAGCCGTCATTCAGACGCTGTTGTGCGGCTACAGATGATATTATGGACACGGGGCGTCTGATGGTCCGACGTTTGAGGGATTTCCACAATAACTATAAAGCAGAACTAGTGGTTAGTTCAATGGTGGATGGCGGAAATGGTACCGCTTTTACGGAGATAAGCCACGGAGATATCCCTGCCCCTTTTCAGCCGCGAGTAAAGCAAATGGCGCAAATTAACCACATAAAGTTGAGTAAACTCAATGGAGTAGAGAAGCGCAAATAATGCATTCAAGCGGCCGACCATGCAGGCGCAGGTGATGGACATTGATTTACACACTGGCTGGTCTGTATATCAATCAAGTGGCAAATGTCGTAGGGAAGATACTTTTTTTTTTTTCTTTTTTAATGGCATGCGATCTACCCGCGCTACCCTGGCGATCGACTGGTCGATCGCGATCGACGTATTGGGCACCCCTGCTTTACTATATTCATTTTACTATTTGACACGCACATCTGCCACCTGAAAGGCTATTTATAGTTTTTACGGAGCAGACCACTTGTTTACGAACAGGTTTAAAAAGAAAAAAAAGCTTCATCCATTTTCATATTCACCATTTTCTCCAGATACTCTGGAGAATGTAGCCGAGAAACTGTAACACATGTTAACAGTATAATGGGACAGTGGCTAGCTGTTACAGTTTTTCTCAGTCGCTTTGGTGCGTTTTTCACATCATCCCTACAATGTGCAAAATAATAAGTGCATTTCTCAGAACAATTTGTACAAACTGCAATATACAATAGATATGTTTCTAAAGCTAGTCAGTCACTAAAAATCCTTAGTACATCTCTCAAAAGTAAATATTCATGTCAATGATCATGTCAGTGTCATCAGAATGATAGTCATTGAGTCATTGTTCACGAACAAGGTCGTCAAAATGTTTAGGCATGTTGTCAATGTAACTGTGTACTTTGACAGTATTACCTGATGTAAACTTAGGCTACAGTTTGGATGACAGTTACTGTATTGAAAATGCACAAGGCTGCACTTCTATGGCATATATCAATTTCAGTACTATTTACATATTACTGTATGTGGGTTATTGATTGAAAGAGACTGGACAGGATTTAGTTTTTCACAGCTTTTACTACTGCTACTTTATGAAAGAAAAGAAAAAAAGACAAGAAGTAAAAAATAGTAAGAAAAAGACAAGGGTCACAAAGGAAAAAAAACTAAATTAGAAAGAAACACAGGAAAATTGCAACTCTGTGTTGTGGTCTGTCTATATATGCTTGCCAATTGATTGTTCATGAGATTACATTACATTTCATTTAGCTGACGCTTTTATCCAAAGCGACTTACAATAAGTGCATTCTACGGTTACAAACAAGAATCAGAACAACAAGAATCAAGAAGGTACAATTTCGTCCAAAAGTTCAACTACAAAGTGCTATCAGTAAGAGCCATTCCAGTGCTACTATAGTGCTACATCCTTTATTCAAGGTATAGTCGGAAAAGATGTGTTTTTAGTTTGCGACGGAAGATGTAGAGACTTTCTGCTGTTCTGATGTCAATGGGGAGCTCATTCCACCATCGAGGAGCCAGGACAGAGAACAGTCGAGAGATGCACCTTTGAGCAATTTAGACAACTGGTTGATTGTTGGTTGAACTAACACTTTACATTCCTTCATGAGTGAGGGTCAATTTCACCTGCACGATTCATCAATTCACTTTTTTGTACAAAAGGTCTTATAGAAATGTGTAAAACTATGCTTGACAGTTTATGACAAACAGTTTAACAATTTTGCATGTAATGGCTTGTGCAAGGAACTAATGCCTAGATGTTTTGAGGGGTAAGAGTATTCAACAGAGAACCATCTACTATATTTTGATCAACATGACATGAGCAATTGAAAATGTGGGAAAAAGCTCACACTTGTACATTATCAATTGCAATATGTACAAAAGCAATTGCTATTTGTTCAAAGGAATACAAAATTGCTTTTAATGATGTGCACAAGTGACTAGATGATTTGGAATTTGTACAAGTAGTATTGAGAATTGCACTTTTGATCTAAGAAACGCACCAAAGCGACTGAGAAAAACTGTAAGCTATAGGCTAACTAACTTAATGGTTACTCAAAGACCACAGTAGCCTGTATTGGCAATCTGTATACGACTCTTTAAATATAATATATTTTACTCCAAATATAACTTTTTTTCAATGGGTTAAATGCAAAATAACTGGAGATAAACTTGTTAAATAGTCATGAAATGCAATCTATTAGTTTCTTGGACATGGACCCTAAGGACAAAAACAATGCCAATGGAAAGTCAATCAGGATACTTTTTCACGTGAACACAGATCAAATGCGGCCATCAGACGATGCAACGGTCAGACCGAGTGACGTAGTAATAAATATTGCACCGCATTGTGGTTTTATTGCAGAACCCCAACTTTCGTGACCCCTAAACCACCCAAGTGGATATTTTAGCCTAAATCTAACTTTGTTTGTTGCCCGAAAACGGAACAGTTTGTAGTTATTTAAAACGACACGTTTCTAACTAAGGGTGCTGAAATATTTGAAAGAATAATATTGCTGATATTTAATACATTTCCTCAAACCACCAATATATAGTTTTTAATGCTAATAAATAACGTTTCTTACTGGTGTAGGTTACTCTACGTGGAAAGTAACTCAGAGTTATACCATATTACAAATTACAAAAAGAGATTTCTTACCAACATTCGCTTTCGTCTGCCACGTTTCTGCAGAAAAGACGTCAACTCGGCATGTTGTAATCCGACCTTTCCATGCTTGAATTTCTGATTATTCTGACGCCACATGAATGCGTTCATCCATGGGACTGAAATATAAATTCCTGCTTCAACATAAGTAAATTATGTTTGTAGCACAATGTTGACATTTCCAACAGCTTCTTTTTTCTTGTGTTGTGTTTTTCGGAAACGACAATCAAGATTGGCTGGAATGAAATCTGGAGCAACAAATATTTTAGCCGACATCTGCGAATATTTGAAAAATATTCAGGTGGTTACAGTGTTTAAAACTGTAAAATGCTTTAGAAAAGTATTTAGGACAAGACAGGCCCTGAACCTGCACAGGTGTTTTCACTTAATTATTCAGGCTGTGTGTGATCACACTTCCTGTTGCAACTGTGAGTTAAAGAAAAAACAGCAAACTAAAAGAGAAAAACTGAAAATGACACAAAAGGCAGACAAACCAGCTGAATTTCCAGCAAAGATTCAGAGCCATGTTTTGAACCTCCAACAAATTGATTCCCCAACGTTTCCCTCCGCAGTAAACCAGGCTGTGCTTTCAGGTGGAGAGTCGTAAATCTTTACGTGCTTTTCCCGTGCAATGCCAAGCTTTAAGACGGGAGCAGGAAATGGGAACTCGGCTCCCCGTGCCCTATGGGCGGCATTAACTGTGGTCTGTCTTTTATCCTGCATGCAGGAGACATACGGACCACATGTCTCATTTTAGAGCCCGAAGTCATCGGTCGTGAACCGCGCAATCTCAGTAGCAAGTGGGTCATTTCTTAACACTTTACCCCCCATTCCACCCCAGCAATGTTTTTAGCCAAAATTGCGGATGCTTTTTCTCTCACATTAAATCCTGATTATCTCCTCATTCACAAGGTCTATTTGAAAAATTAAAAAAGCTATAAAATACAGAAGACCCTTGTGAAGATAGATAATAAGGCCATATATGTGTTAGTGGTATATTGGTTTATGATAATACACATTAAAAAAAAAAGTAAAAATATGTATTTTTTGAAGAGAAAATATTTTAAAAGTTAATCTTTATTACCTCACTATAAAATAACTCAATGTTGTAGGAGTATCTGTGCGAAGTTTGGCTTTGATTGAGTGAAGTTAAGTATTTCTAATAATTATTTAGTTCAGAAAAATGTCGAGAACTCATGTAAACTCCGCTCAAGCATGAAAGTTCCCACAGTCCTCGGTGGTCCCTGAACGGGGCTCGTTTCACTGCAGAATGGTTCTCCTTGGCCTTAGCTGTCAGTAGGGAGCAGGAAGGCCTGGAATATTCATATTTCAGCCATAAGTAAGTCAATTTTCATATTTTTTGCTGGACACAAATTACATTCTTGTGCATATCTTTGTGATGATTTGTGTGAGAATGAAATGGTTGGTATTGGCGGACTCTGTAGGCTCTAAGGATTCTAATACCGTTGAGTTTAGCCTTCTAGCTAGTTCCTAACTTTTTTAATCAGCATATTTCAAAACCCAGGGTCCATACTTAGTCGTTTTTGAGTCACTTTAAGTCATGCTTATGGTTTATGTTTATAATTATTGTGTAATAGTGTTATAAACATGACACAATTAACTTATATTGACTTGTGAGGCAGGGATCTGACATTTATTTGGTTTTTATTTTTATTTATTTTATTTTTTGGGGATTTTCTTTTGATATGCTCAGTCCCAGAGGCTGAACCCAATTTTCCAAGATCGGGTCTGACGGGGCCCACCCAACCGGGAGTTTTGACTCCGAGATCAGAAACGTGAGGGTGGTCAAACATCAAATGAGTAAGAGTTAAAATAAAAGTTAATATGAACAGAAAAAAAGAGGGAAAAACCCACCAAGATGAGTGAGAGAGCTCAGAAAAGGATTTGTATTTTCAAAATAAAAGCACATAGACCTTAGAATTACGTCAAACTGAAATGGGCGCCTAATAAACTAGTTTGTTCACGTCTCTTTTAACAGACATTTTTTGGTAACTATGTTGAGTCCGTGACCTAAACCCTGTTTTTTCTACAATGCAGAAAAGCAGCAACTGCAACGTTCCTACTTGTCATAATTTGGCACATAACTCCCCCCCTGGCCTCCTCACGGCGAGCGCTTTTTGCGTCGTCTCTTGGCGTTGACACACGGTTAACATTGGCAACATTGAAGGTTTGGCCAACCAAAAATATATCATGTTTTGGATTAAAAACTAGTTTGTTGGGGCACTCAGGTCATCTGGTCGAGCCCCGACATATACCAAGGCTGAGTGTGCTGCTCTGATCAATCTAATAAAGGCAAAAGAAAGAAAAATATCTTTGACGAAGAAAAAATAAGTGAGGTTGTAACTAGGGATGCAACGATACCATTTTTTACAAACCGATACGATACCGATATTTTTATTTGTGTACTTGCCGATACCGAGTACCGATACCGATACTTCTTAGATTTGGTCTCCATGAAAGTGCAATTAATTTGGAGGCAGATTTTATTTTATCCTCTGCAGATTATGTCAAGCCTATAGTACAAAATTAACAGAAGGCTATCCCAAGCTTTAAACTTCTTGTGGAAGTCCCTTTAATGTCGGACCATAAAACGCCCCGTGTCCGGGTTCATAATGTAAGCGATAATATTAGGTATCGAGCAATTATATAGGAAGCTGTGTTCCAAGTTATGTTTCCGGTGCTTTTATTGTGGAGGGAGAAACGGAAAGGAAAAGAGTGGAATTGTGGGATATACGTGTGTGAAGGAGATAAAAAAGTGGTTCAAGTTACCCTGCAGCGTGTTTTCATTTTATTAGAATTACAAATATAGACACACAACAGACACTCGGCTACAATAATATCATCCGTAGCCGCACAACAGCGTCTGAATGAGGCCGCTGCCAGCGCTACTTCAGGTGGATCAGCAGCCGTTTGATTCAAACCGGCAGGACGGCGGTGATGACGCGCAGAGCTTCTCAATTATAGATGTATTAAATATGGAAAATTTCAACTCTCGCGTCTAACGTACCGCCGGCGTAAATTTGCGTCTGTCGCAACCACACGCGTCTGTGCATAGACTTTACATGTAATCTGGTCGCGCGAAACATTTGCGTCGCGTTGGGACGGACTGATTACAAGTAACTCCGGGGCTGTCAGCCACTAACAAGAGCACTAATATGAGCACTAATATGTCATACACACGTATGCAACACCGGTTAATAAGCACAATATCGATAAAGTATTGTATTGTACTCGCGTCTCACTTTTCTCCTGTCTATTGAAAGAAGTGAGCGCTGCGTAGCGAGGATCCAAGATGGCGGCTCCAGATTCTGCTGTTGAGACAAACTGGCCATCTGATTGGACGGCAAAACCTTGGATAGCGTGATTGGCTGCTCAGAAGTTGAGACTGTTGAGACAGTTGAGACAGAGAAGAGTGTCTCCGGCTCCGCCACGGGGTTGCTTCTCCACAAAGCGCGACCAGTTTGTTGTAGTGAAATACTGTTGAGTGAGTATCGGTTCTTGGTATCGGCCACTGAAACCGATGCGAGTACGAGTATTTAACGCAGTATCGACCGGTATCGGTATCGGTGCATCCCTAGTTGTAACGTATCATAAGCTACATCTGTAACATGGTGTGACTCAGTGGCGCAGCGTCACGTGACAGCTTTTTCACAAAAGACACAAACAGCGGTCGCCTGAGTCCTGTGTTTGTATATCTACCCAGGGTTGGGAAAAAAACAATGAGCAGCATCAGCAATAGAGGACAGGAAATAAATGTCACATATTTATTATTACTGATTCAGAACGCTGCGGCTCGAGTCCTCACTAAGACCAGGAAAGTGGATCACATCACTCCGGTTCTGAGGTCTTTGCACTGGCTTCCTGTCCAACAAAGAATTGACTTTAAAATCCTGCTGCTGGTTTATAAAGCCCTGAATGGTTTAGGGCCTTACATTAGTGATCTGCTGCTACCTTATGAACCATCCCGACCCCTCAGGTCGTCTGGGACGGGTCTACTTTCTGTTCCAAGAGTCAGAACTAAACACGGAGAGGCAGCGTTCAGCTTTTCTGCTCCACACATCTGGAACAAGGTCCCAGAGAGCTGCAGCCTCTTTAAAGCCAGACTGAAGACCTTTCTGTTTGCTGTCGCCTTTAATTAAACCAGATTCTGCATCTTACTACTGCATTTTATATCTTAAACTGCACTGCAACTTTTATTCAATTCTGTATCTATCTATTTTTGCTTTTTAACTGTTTTTATTGTTTTAATGAATGTTCTTAATTGTTTTAATTCTTTTATTTAGGATTGTGTTTTTATGCTTTTAATGGTTGTATGTGAAGCACTTTGAATCGCCTTGTGTTGAAATGTGCTATATAAATAAACCTGCCTTGCCTTGCCTTGCCTATGTTATATCATTTAATTATGTGAATTGTATATAAATAAATTAAATTCGAACATTAAAATTGAAAAATGCAAATTGTAAATTGAATGCTGTTGTTTTAAATAACTGTAATCACCTCAGAAAATATCCTTTGAATTACAGTTGTTTTCCATATTGACGTCTCACTAATCACTGATGATCAGTTTGTCATAGTCAGAAGTGTCACAGATTTATGACAAATGAATACTCGGTCCACTATTCTGTCACTGCAGTAAGCCAACTGTACAAATTGACATTTGGCAGACAGGAAGTGATAAAATACATTCCACCGCCATGTAATTAAGGAATCCCACGTAGAGTATAAAAAGTCACCGTATGAGAGAGCAGCGCGTCGTCGGCCAGCTAAAATCACCCACCACTCTTTGACTCAGCATCTTTCACTTTTGCACACCGCGTCTCTCTTTTCCTGTTTGTTCTGTCTTATTATTACTCTTCAGGGAAACTTCTCAAGTTCACCCGTTGACACAGCGAGTTCCACTGCCTCAGTATCGTGACGCCGGGGTTTCACAGCACTTTTCTGACCGGGGGAGGACGACACCCACTGTCACTGGAGGAAGAGGAGGGGGGGCTAGGGCACTGAGCTGAGGTTGTTTTTTACAATTTCCACGGAGGGTTTTGACAAAGTTATTACGAAAGTCCTCCCCGTCACACAAACAGCTTCAGCAAATGTTTGAAGAAAAGGGACGCCCACGATTTAGAGTTAGAGGAAGTCCATTTGGTGTCCTCTCTGTAGATCTAATCATTTCGCATTGATTTCATACATATTTTACCAGCGGCTGCGTTTATATTACACTAAATTCCAGAATAATAAGAAAAATATGCATATAAAGGACTCATAATAGAGTTCTGTCCATTAGAACATTTTACTTTTTCATATAAAAAAATAGATGACTTCCCCCTCTTTAGCTCCTCTCTGCTCACTTCAACACACTTGAGACAAAGAGGTCGATCTGGGAAGAAGATCTGCCACGTTCTACACATATGGACTTTTGAAAATAAATTTCTGTTTTTGCAGGAAATAACTGAGTTACATTGAGGCAACAAAACAACTTAGTTGGGTTTCAGAAAAAGATTGTTGTTCAAGGTAGAAGTGTCGTTACTGAAGTACGCACGTTACGTGACAAATAAATCAACATTTGACTTCTCGCTTCACACGGGGATCGAACTGCGGTCCACAGGCTGAAAGAGCGTTTGTTTCATCCACCCCAGCTCCAACCTGACCTACATGCTCTTTTGCTGCACTCATACATCCTGAAGGTTCATGAAGGTTTCGTGGGATATCTATGAATTGTGGCGCATTGTGTTTCCACCAATGCCAACATTTATACAGTGCAGTATGGAGTCGGGGTGGTGGATGATGTGTAATGAATATGTTTCATTTCAACACTGGAGGCTCGGAGTCTATTGACCTTAATTTCTCTTACATGTGTAGCCATTCAGGCAGTTGCGTTCGTAAATTAAATTAATGTAATTCGTAAACATCCTATGCAATTAACTCATACGTAATCCATGTAATCATGAACCAGGAAGTATAAAAACAGCGGAACCCTACACAGGACGGGTGTCAGTGGAAAGAAAGGTCAGGCCCAGGAGGCCGCTGTTGCCCTTTGTTACATAACTTCCATACTTAATTAACCCAAACCCCCATCTTTTTATAAACCTAACAAAGTAGTTTTTTGCCTATACCTAACATTATTATTATTATATTTTAACTGTGAAGACAGGAAGTTTATTTTGAAATGACCGTATCCACGTAACGAGCAGAACTTGACACATGTTGCTGGACTTTAGTAGGAAAAAGCATAAATAATGTTATGCTAGTCTTTTTTGTCGACTTTTCTGTCCAGAACCAAGTTCCTACTGCTGCTCTGTAGCTCAAAATGTTGGCCCTGAATTAAACCCTTCATCATGTCTTCCTGTGGGTGTTAAGGTGAGGCAGGTTTTTTTGTTGTTTTTCTATATATTTAATTAGATTAATTATTTAATTAGCTATGATAGAAAACACTTACTATCTCACAGATGTAGTTATCTTTATTGCCCTTTATTGCCCCTTTTCTTTTAGTTTTTTAAAGAACTTGTGTTTGTTCTTTCCAATATATTATGTGCATTCCTTTTGGAAAATTGTTAATAAGGACGGAAATAAGTTAAGACCGCTGCTACTTAAAGCCGGGGTTGGAAATGCATTTATAAATTTGTTGAAAGTCTAATTAAACAATTAATCAAGGGCTCGGATGAAAAACAGAAAACGTTTTAATTATAATTTTGGGGGAGTGGCTTTTAGAAGGAATTAGTGCTGCTAGCTACTGTTATTGGCATATGCATATAAATGGCATGGATATCTTTTCTGAGTAACTTCTCCCTAAATAATGATGGCGGTCCATCCAAAACTTTGCTCCAAGTCAGTTTTACAGTTGTGCACATTCAAGGTCCCGTGAGTGTGAACCAGATGATGTTATTGGGAAAATGTCCAACTTTTGTAACTTCTCTGATCAGGATGAAGCTTCAGACTGCAGCCAAGAGAGTCGACACTAAACAGCAACAGCACTGCTGGTATCGTTTCAGAGAAAACACACACACACACACACGCCCACACACACACATTCTAACTCGCACAAACAAACATGTGCACTTATTGAGAAACGTATAAACACACTCAGACACCAGGAAACGCAGATGAACGTACTGTACTGTTACACACACTGATTGGTCATTTGTCTCTCGGGATATCCAGCGTCAGTTTCGCCCTTAAATGTTGCGATTAGTTTCTCATCATAATGATACCACAAACTAAACAAACCACTCAGCACTCAAACACACACGCACACACACACTCTCCATCTCCTCGCTGGTCAGGCTCAGGACTCAGACTCATCAACCCCCTCTGCCCTCCTCCCACATCCCCGTAACTCGCTTTTTCCTTCCGAAAAACAAAAAAGATGTGGTCGATTTGATTGGCTGACAGAGAGACTCTGACTGCTTAAGTTGAAAGAGGTGGAAGTTGGACTATCAAACATCAATAAATCATCGTTAAATCGACAGCAGTAATCAAAAATATTAAAAACAAATGAGAGCATGATGGAGACGACTGGGAGCCAAATGTTTCCCCAAATTAAAACCACATTTCCCGTCAAGCCGGTCACCAATAAGAGCTTTTTGTCCTCAAGCGTGTCGTTTCCTCTTTGTATTCACTGAAAACAATAATCAGGTTTTTACGATCATCACGTGGCGTGTGCCTCACTCCTAAACAATCGTGGCCTCGGCAAAACATACATGTTGTAGTTTTGCATATATCCGCCATTTTGGTAGTTTTCTCTACCTTCCACCATTGTTAAGTCTCGTGTGACGGCCGCCATCTTTCTTTTGCCTCCCCCCTCCACATTGTGGAAACACTTAATTTTATAATGACCTTCATTTTTTAGCAAACATAGAAAGGAGCATCTCCTATGAGACAGGAAGTGCATCTGTAACATATGGCTCATAAAAACTGGGAGCTATTAACCTCCTCATCCCACACATATATGGATAATATATTAAAAAAAACACCCACCCACCTACCCACACACACACTTAAAGATCGAAACAATTCCATCCACACAAACACTCCTGCGTTTGTGTCATCTCAGTTCAACAGATGACGAGAAAAGGAAACTACCAAATAGTCCCTCTCTCTGAACGATAAGCTCAGCCCGGATATACTGTATCTATATACGTTTTTTCTAATTTATAACCATAACTATATTCTCACTGTTTAGGTTTTCTCTCTAGTAATTTGATTTAATTCCAAACTGCTGGTACTGATGATCATCTTTGCCACGCTTTGTAGGAAAACGGTTTGTCGAGGCAGTTTATAGGTGATGTGCTTTAAAGGAGCGGTTCCTGTTTCACCCTTAAACTTCTGTGTATTTTATAGTGAGGGCAACTATGATTACCGAAATTACCGTATTAAGTAATCAGATGTGTTTTCTCAGCTCTACTAAATTATAAATTTGAAAAAAATACTGCTTCTCATTTTAAAGCACCTGATGCACAAAACGCAGCACCGAGCATCTTCCAACCTCTTTGTTTGAAGGCACTATTCGTAGCAATAAATACAGAAATGAATGCCTTGTAATTTCTTATTTCTTACACACACACACACACACACTTTATTTCTCTCTCATATTAAGTCTTTTCATCCTCTCCCCCAGTTTCCTTGAGCGAGTTCGGTGACGTTATGTCATTCCATGAAGCAATGTCGTCTGAATAATGAGTGAAATTAACCGTCTTCACGCGGCATTAAAATGTTCTTTTAAATATTTGTGCTTCTGCACAACAAACCGATGGTGGTTGAGTCACAGTGCTTGAGTGCAACCACCTGTTAGGGACAAAACCATTTATTTATTATGTAGAAGAACAACACTGCTGTGCTCGATGTGCGTGTGTGTGGTAAAAATGTAAAACAAGCTTCTTTTTTTATATAAAAACCAGAATAGTGAGTGCAGAACTCTGCCAGGTTTGTCTCCCTCTCGCCTCCCAAACAAAGAAAAGTTGAATCTCAGTTGGTTTCCTGACAGTCAAGATGGCAGACAAGACAGCAACAAAGACAGGGATTTATTCATTTTATATTGTGTCTAACTTTAGTGGATTATAACATATCATTATTACATTTAGCTGACGCTTTTATCCAAAGCGACTTACATGATATACAGTATACAGTAGACCGTAGACACAGCAACGGTGAGCAATGAGGGTTAAGTGTCTTGCTCAAGGACACAACGACATGGACTGCCTGAGCCGGGGTTTGAACCACCGACCCTCTGATTGAAAGACTGACTTGCTAACCACTGCGCCACAGTCGCCCCCAGATTAATTCATGGATGGAATTAATCTGCAGGTGATCCGGTTCCAAAGAAAACTAAATTTAGCCTGCAACAGCATATGGCTTGTTTTTATCCAAGTTGATTGCTTGTGTGTATTTGTGTATTTTGTACTTTAACAAGACAGGAAAATCTAATCTTTACCTTGTAAAACATTTAATATGGTTTCTTACAAAAAAGCAAATTTTTCGTGCGTTTTCATTCAAAAGTCCAGAAACACATGTCTTTCTCTTTGATACATGAATACAGTCAAAATAAACTTTACTAGATTAAAAGAAAAACTTAGTTAGGTTTAGGAAATATCATGAAAAATACTTAGTTAGGTTTAGGAAATATCGTAAAAATACTTATTTAGGTTTAGGAAATATTGTAAAAATACTTAGTTAGGTTTAGGACATATCATAAAAATTAGGGATGCACATCGGTGGTCGATACTGCGTTAAATACTCGTACTCGCATCGGTTTCAATGGCCGATACCAAGAACCGATACTCACTCAACAGTATTTCACTACAACAAACTGGTCGCGCTTTGTGGAGAAGCAACCCCGTGGCGGAGCCGGAGACACTCTTCTCTGTCTCAACTGTCTCAACATCTGAGCAGCCAATCACGCTATCCAAGTTGTTTTGCCGTCCAATCAGATGGCCAGTTTGTCTCAACAGCAGAATCTGGAGCCGCCATCTTGGATCCTCGCTACGCAGCGCTCACTTTCAATAGACAGGAGAAAAGTGAGACGCGAGTACAATACAAGACTTTATCGATATTGTGCTTATTAACCGGTGTTGCATACGTGTGTATGACATATTAGTGCTCATATTAGTGCTCTTGTTAGTGGCTGACAGCCCCGGAGTTACTTGTAATCAGTCCGTCCCAACGCGACGCAAATGTTTCGCGCGACCAGATTACATGTAAAGTCTATGCACAGACGCGTGTGGTTGCGACAGACGCAAATTTACGCCGGCGGCACGTTAGACGCGAGAGTTGAAATTTTCCATATTTAATACATCTATAATTGAGAAGCTCTGCGCGTCATCACCGCCGTCCTGCCGGTTTGAATCAAACGGCTGCTGATCCACCTGAAGTAGCGCTGGCAGCGGCCTCATTCAGACGCTGTTGTGCGGCTACGGATGATATTATTGTAGCCGAGTGTCTGTTGTGTGTCTATATTTGTAATTCTAATAAAATGAAAACACGCTGCAGGGTAACTTGAACCACTTTTCTATCTCCTTCACACACGTATATCCCACAATTCCACTCTTTTCCTTTCCGTTTCTCCCTCCACAATAAAAGCACCGGAAACATAACTTGGAACACAGCTTCCTATATAATTGCTCGATCCTTAATATTATCGCTTACATTATGAACCCGGACACGGGGCGTTTTATGGTCCGACATTAGAGGGACTTCCACAAGAAGTTTAAAGCTTGGGATAGCCTTCTGTTAATTTTGTACTATAGGCTTGACATAATCTGCAGAGGATAAAATAAAATCTGCCTCCAAATTAATTGCACTTTCATGGAGACCAAATCTAAGAAGTATCGGTATCGGTACTCGGTATCGGCAAGTACACAAATAAAAATATCGGTATCGTATCGGTTTGTAAAAAATGGTATCGTTGCATCCCTAATAAAAATACTTATTTAGGTTAAGATAATATCGTCAAAATACTTAGTTAGGTTTATTAAAATATGAAGAAATACTTAGTTAGGTTTAAGAAAATATCATAAAACACTACAGAGGTGCCGTAAAGGGGGGTGACTGTGGCTCAGTGGTTAGCAAGTCAGTCTTTCAATCAGAGGGTCGGTGGTTCAAACCCCGCCTCAGCCAGTCCATGTCGTTGTGTCCCTGAGCAAGACACTTAACCCTCATTGCTCACCGTTGCTGTGTCTACGGTCTAATGTATGCTCTATATATCATGTAAGTCGCTTTGGATAAAAGCGTCAGCTAAATGTAATGTAATGTAAAGTACGGAGGTTACGTGACAAATAAATAAACATTGACTACTCCTTTAACTCTAGGGCCTGAACTTGAGTCCCTTTCAGCCCGAAATGTGTGAGTTTGTGTGGTCTTTATACTTGCAGGTTAACAATTACATGTGGATTACATATGATTTCATTTTGTTGGATATCCACGAATTACAGTGCATTCATGTTTTTGCATAGGTGTAAAATGTGCTCACTGTATGAGCAACAACCTGCTCAATAATAAAGAGGGAATCAACAAAATTATTTTTATGAGTCATATTAATGTAATGTGGCTAAACAAGCGCTAATGTTGGTCTGAACACGACTTTAGTTCGTGACAAATACAACACAGCAACACACAACTTCATGTCCTGATCCTGAGGCTACGGCGGAAAGGGACAGACGGTGCTTATTAATAATAGTCTTTGTGTGTGTGTGTCTCTGTGTGTGTGTGTGTGTGTGTGTGTGTGTGTGTGTGTGTGTGGGTGTGTGTGTGAGAAAGAGATCAAAGTGTTAAACCTCACCAGACCCCATCATCCACATCCTCCTGTCATTCTCTCTATCTGTAGGTCCGTCTCGCTCTCTTCAGCACCTGCCCATTAAAGGGCGGCAGGGTTAATAACAGGTTGTGTGTGTGTGTGTGTGTGTGTGTGTGTGTGTGTGTGTGTGTGTGTGTGTGTGTGTGTGTGTGTGTGTGTGTGTGTGTGTGAGAGAGACTGGAAACGATAGAGCAGCTCCAGGAAAAGTGTCTCTGTTGTTTTGATCAACGTGGTTTTGTGTGTGTTGAGTTTTACATACTTTGGTCGAGGTTTTTTTGAGCATATATGATGGGAAATTGTTTTTAAAATTATTATTATTTCCGTTTTTATTGAGTTGTTTTTTTTCCAATGACAATCAACCAAAATTGACACTAAAACAGCACGGACGAAAGAGAAAAGGACATCATCTTCCTTGTAGTGTCTCTGCTCGCTCTCTCACAGTCAAGTTGGCAGCCAAGATAAGAAAAGTGGGGCTTTACTCATCTCATATCGTGTCACACTTTAGGAGAGAGTCAAAAACAGAAATGGAATTAATGTGCAGATGCTCCGGGTCAAAAGACCTAATTGTGGCCTGTAACTGCCTGTAAGACTTGTTTTTAGCTGTTAGGAGTAAAGAGGAATCAGATCTCATGTTTTATTTCAACTGTCAGGTGAATTTTAAGCAAACTTAAAATATTACGCAAAAACAAGCTGGAGTGAATCTGGAGCGTTAACGTCTCCAAAAATCTCCAAAAACCAAACACTAGAACAACATACTAAAGAAAATCAGATGATCATCTTATTTGCAGAGTTTGTAAATCACAGAAAGAAAAGTCCTGTCTTTCCACCTGAATGTTAAATTATTGGGCGACTGTGGGTCAGTGGTTAGCAAGTCAGTCATTCAATCAGAGGGTCGGTGGTTCAAACCCCAGCTCAGCCAGTCCATGTCGTTGTGTCCTTGAGCAAGACACTTAACCATAATTGCTCACCGTTGCTATGTCTACGGTCTACTGTATAGCATGTAAGTCGCTTTGGATAAAAGCGTCAGCTAAATGAAATGTAATGTAAAGGGATATTCCTCACATTAATTAAACATGAGTCGAACATCTGGCTCCAATGTTTACTCCCTTTAAAGACGGGGAAGAAAACGGATTCCAGACAAGAAAATATGACAGGTTGTGATGCTGTGTGTGTGTGTGTGTGTGTGTGTGTGTGTGTGTGTGTGTGTGTGTGTGTGTTTGTGACGCTGGAGGGAAAGTTGGTGGAGTTTAGGGATTTTATGGCGACAGGGGGGGTTTCTTCTTTGAGAAACATGAAGAGGAAAGTGAAGAGAGGAGACAAAGAGAGAATTGTTGGACTTTCTTTTTTCTTTTACAAAAAATAAAGAGTGTTGAAGAAAGAAAGAGGAGATTAAAAAGACAGCAGACATGTAATGTGTCATATGAGTGGGCTTGTGTGTGTTTGTGTGTGTGTGTGTGTGTGTGTGTGTGTGTGTGTGTGTGTGTGTGTGTGGTGAAAAACAGAGAGAGTGTCCTTTGAATCATTACAAACTTCAAAGGCCGTTGCTCTCGTTAAAAATGGACGTCTATCCCGTCGTCCTCCGAGAGAGAAGAGAGAGAACTACAGAGAGGAGGGTGTGTGTGTGTGTATGTGTGTGTGTCTGTGAGTGTGTGCGTGTGTCACACTGCCAGGAACAGAGAGACAAAGACACACACACTTCTGGTTTGCTGAATGTTAAACTGGTTTTACTGGAGGAAAATGAAAACTCCCCAAAATCTTAGAATAAAATTTTAATCCGGTGCCGCATTATAATTTGAGTTCTTATGTTCAATGTTTAGTATCAAGCAAATAACATTTGATGATCTTCAACTTTGACAAACTTTAATGTCGATTGTCATTGAACATAATGAATCAGTGTGATTGTGTGTGACGATGGAGCAAAAATATTTGTAGTGTGTTAAACAAAAGATTTTGTTAAAACAGAAGTGATATTGAACAAAGTTGAACTAATCTTTTATCAGAAACCTCCTCTTTTCTTAAAATTATATTATCTTACTTTTAAAATAGACATGAGCAAGATTATCACTCTAAAATCTCATTAAAAATTCTGTTTTTGAGACTTTAATGTTAAATTAAACTGCTGTTATCCAACAGTATTATATTATATATCAACAGAGGTCTTTATCTATGAATTAATGTAATGTAATGTAATTATAGTCATTGAAATGCTGTCACTTATCAACCAAATTCAGCCCAGTTTGATTGAAAACGTCAAGATGTTTTTGGACTTTCAGAGCATAACAGTGCTCATTTGTTTGCTAAAGTTAAAAATACTTTTCATATCCAAAAAATAGCATTTACTCTTCTCAAGGCACACGCAAACACGGACTGTCCTCAATGTTAAACATTAATGTGGCACATTGGCTTCGGGAGGAACTAAAAAGTGAAAGCCGAGGAGTCACAGCATGAAGAGTGCTCGTGTTTACTGCAGTGACAGGAAGAAAAAAGAATGAAAAGAAGAAAAACAAAAAGGCTGGACTGCCAGTAAACTGTAATCACTCTCATTATCCGGGTTACCTCTCGACACAACACAACGTGGGCCGGTAGTGTTCAAAGCCGAGGAGGAAACCAAACAGCCACCGACTGCAGATGGTCAGCAGGACGATCATGATGATAAAGTAACGCAGGTTTTAGTAACACTTTACCGCCATTTGATCCTCTACTTTTAGGAGTCGAGGGGAAACATGCCACTAATCAAAGATGTATTCCAATTTGCGTACCTTTTAAGTTGTAGGGTTAGGGAAAGTTGTACATATTTAGATTTTTCTCTCAAAAATATTAAATGTTAAATTAATGTGATCCATGTTTCATTCAGTCTATAGGACCCAACTTGGTTCTGAGGTAAACAAGTTCATGTTTGTGCATTTGTGCATCAGCAGGTTTCACAAAAGTACGTTTAAGATGCAATAACTGAATTTAAATCAATGTAACGATAAAAACAACCTGAAAGATGTGTTGAAATAACTGCATAATGACGCCACTTGGTAAAAATTCTGAATTCATGAAATCGTTCATGACGACAAGCAAATCACTTTTTTAAATGCAGCTTGGATCGTTTGGTGCTAGGTCGTAGCTAACGTTGTGGTAGCTAACGTTGTAGTTGCTAACGTTGTAGTTGCTAACGTTGTAGTAGCTAACGTTGTAGTAGCTAACGTTGTAGTAGCTAACGTCATATACTGTAGAATTATTTTTTTTACACATATAGTTTATACATTTTTGTCCGGTCTCTACTAATATGAGGTATCGTAGAGCGACAATATTTGATTCCCTTTATTTCTGATTCAAGAACCTTGAGATCCTGATCTGCGGTTTACGACTCCCTCGAGTTGAAATGTATCAAATTGAGAATGTTGGGTCTTTGTATCAAACTTTGTAGGTACTCCTCGCGTTTGTTGTGAACACAGCATAAATGCTACACACTGTACCCTTTAAGAGAAAAAAATATATCAAATGTTGGATTTCATTATTTCAAGACGCAGTAAAGGCCTGAAAACCTCCTGTGTGCGTCACGCGGCATGTGAAAAAGCTGAATGTGTTAAATCCATTAGCTCTGGATTTATTCCCCACTTATTTCAATCCACCCATTTTCAGATGCCTCGGCAGCAGGAACAAGGACAGTATGTTGTCATTTTCACTCGCCACACATGTTCCCCTCCGTCCCAGTCCGTGTTGTGTTATATGTGTGTGTTTGTGTGCGGCTTCAGGGGGGGGGGGACGACGACTCATAACTTCCTCTTCATCACTAATCACTCTCATCTGTTGATCTTCTTGATCTCTGCTCGGCTTTCTGATACCCAGCGGAGTGCCGCAGCCCCCCCGGAGATGCTTAAAAAGCAGAAGGAGAAGAAGAAGAAGAAGAAGTGTGAGAGTGAGAGAGAATCAGGAATCAGGACAGTAGGGGAGTCGGGTTGGAGGGCATAGTTTGTGGTCTAAGCTGATGGTAAAAGTGTGTGTTTCGCGGAATCTGCTGGAAATCAGATGTCCGGTAATGTCTGGTCTATTATTGGAACAAACAGTGTTTGCAGCTGGTGTGGAGACACAAACAAACCAAACAAATGAAACCCTTCCTGACACTAATTACACTCCGACACAAGCGGTTGTGACATTTTGTCCGTCACCAGAAGTGATACAAAGGGGTGGAGCTCAGTACAACCAAGCGCTGAATACAAATGTTTTTGAGTGACTTTTATGAAGTGAAAACAGACTGTGAGAGGGTGGAAGACGAAAACACAGACAACCTCCAAACGCTGCGGCAGAGACCTGTCAATCACAATACGCCCCGCCCCTAAATCATACCCTGCTTTATGGTCTGTTTGATTATAAATGGAGCATAATTTACTAAATGAACATCATACTGCATTGAAGAAGATTTGAAACTAGAGATTGAGACAAACTCATGTTTACAATGTTTACTGAGGGAATACATCAAGAGAGAAGTAGAGTCATTTATATAGACTTCTATACAACCAGAGGAGTTCCTAGTGGACAGTAGACAGAATGCAGCTTTATGTTTGCTGCCTGGTTTAAACCCTATGGTATAATTTTATATTCATCACTGCGTCTGGGGCTGCAGCGTGTATACAAACACACAAACAAACACACACACACACACACACACACACACAGTACCCCACGCATAGCTCCCCGTCTTGACTCAACATCATAAACCCGCCGTCCCATCATGCTCGGTGGCGGCGGCGACAGCAGCAATGGTGAGGAAGAGCCTGACGTGATGACATGATGCATGACATCACCCACACAACACACACACACACACTTAGCAAGCTGAGAGTGTGACAGGAGATGAGTGTGTGTATGAGAGAATTCCTACAAACACACAGACATACACACCTGCAGGGGGGGGGGGCTATAAATGATGTCTATAA
This sequence comes from Cottus gobio, assembly GCA_023566465.1. Lineage (NCBI taxonomy): Eukaryota > Metazoa > Chordata > Actinopteri > Perciformes > Cottidae > Cottus > Cottus gobio. Next base: position 10,548,807 of record CM042221.1, on the reverse strand, counting down.
TTATGTACACACACAAATCAGTCACACTCACACTGTACAGTTTGATTCCGCTAAAACAGGTTTGCTCACTTCGAGACAAACACACACACACACACACACACACACACAAACACACACGCAGAGCCTGAGGCCTGTCTGACAGCACAGTTTAGTGGTCTCATTAGCAGCGGGTGGAATGCCAACAGATAATTAACCAGGAGAGATGAAGAGAGAGAGGCAGGGTGAGTGTCAGCAGTAAAACACACAAGAGTGAGATGCTTTTTATGAGAAGTGAAAAGACGGTAAAACACCGGAGGGGAAGAGCGACGACTTTGTCTTGTCTGCCGGTTCAACCCCAACAACAACACTTTCACCAGACTAATCACGGCTGCAATACAAGTTAATTATGTGAGAGGTCATGTCCAGCGAATCTTGAATACTCAACGCAGTTCTGATTTATGTACACAGTGAGTACTTTTTTAAATAATTATAATCATTTTTAAACCATTAAAGTACTCTTTAAATAAAAAAATGTTAAATGATTGTTATTAATATTATTAATAATTTGTATTGGAAAATAAAAAAGTAATTTTCAAGTAAATCAAATATTCTTTGTATGAATAATATTATTTAAATCATTAAAAGAATCAAACAAATATGAAAATATTTTAAAGAAATGTTTAACAATATGTTTTTTATAATTAAAGTAGTTTTCAAAGAAATAATATATTTTTTAAATAAGTAAGATATTGATAAAATAATGTATAAATCAATACATTATTTTATTATTAATATTTTGTGTCAAATTATTGATTAATTTGCTTTAATAAGTGGTATAATGTGCAGCAAGCGAGATGGTCATTATTTGCTAAATTGAAGAGAGGACCCTGTGAGTAAGATATCCGCACAGGTATTGCTTTGGTAATGGTACTAAAACTCATGTAGTCCCCAGCACAGAGAGGCTTTAAATGAAACTCAACTTAAAAACTAAGTTGAGCTGACTCAAAACAGAAGTTAAAAAGGGAAAAGCTTCAGTACTCAACATGCAGGTGTTTTCTTCACAATCAATCATTCTTGGACAATTAAATCAACTGCCTTTTATTTGAAGTCATTCTTAATAACAGTTCAATTGATGCTATGAGTCTCATTTTTATTATTGATTATGAACAGATGTAAAAAAAAAAATAATAATAAAAAATAATGATTTAGTTACAATCTCAATTTTCCAACAAAGTAATTCGCTCAATGATGTTCTGTCAAAAGTCATGAATGCATTTGCCGGGGTTTATTTTCTGCCCACAAACAAAAAATGTGCCAATGAAAGCATATGTAGGGCATGTCAAACCAGTCCCCCGCCCCCAGACAGCCTGGAGAGTTAACGGTAATCGCGCCTGCTGTCTCATTATCGGAGTCGAGTCCTTTAAATGAAACAAAAACCAGATGCCTATCTTAAAGTTTGGCTGCAGACAAAGAGGCTCGAGCCAAACCTGACCAAAACAGACAGTAAAACAGCTAAACCGTGTCGTATTGATGGTGAGAAATCAACACCTGCTATTAAAAACACGTTTTTTTTATTTTCTCATTCTCATTTAGTCTCATAAAAATAGCTGGTTCACTCTCAGAAGAAAGACTAGATCCAACAGGATTTTCACTCAGTGAAAATCCTGTTTCTCCATCTGTTCTCTGCAAGGACAGCAAAACAAGTAATAAAACAAAGAGCATCAAGCCATTTTTAGTTCATCCATTTTGTTTTTAAGCTATTAAAGGAACATTTTAGTGTATTTCAACTCATTTTAAAGATGACGATAGAGAGAAAAATGAAAGTAAATTGGCTTGCAGTTTATATCAACTAATAATTCAGGAATAGTACCATTGGTCATATCTCTTTTCAAATAAAAAACAAAATAAAAAATGAAGTGATATCTTCTCATCAGTGGCACCAGAGGCTCAAACCAGATCCCGAGCCCTCTTCCTATTCCAGCTTGCTTCGTCAAGTGAAGCCAAACGTTAATGCAAGCGCCGCTTAACCGGAAATCACCTGAAACAAAAAAGTCACAAAAAAAAACAAACACACACACAATGCTCCTGGAGAGTTTGACCGTAATGTATTGCCAGGCGTTTTTTAATTTTTTTTGCATTTTCTTTAATGAAAATGCATGAACGTGGTAACTAAGGCAACTTCAGCAGGACCCCCCCCCCTCTCTCCCCTCCCCCTTGGACCGGACAAGGAGGGAGACGGGGCGGGATCCGTTCACCTCCTCTCCTCCCAGGGAGATGTTTTTTGATCGCAGAGGAGGATGAGGAGGAGTAGGATGAGAAAGGAGACATCCTCTTTGCGTCCCTAAAAGAGGACTTCTGAGGGGAAAGGAGGAGTAGTGGTGGTGAAGTAGAAGGAGGAGCAGAAATATAAATAGACAACAAGATGGAAAGGGAGGTTTGTTAAACGCCTCCTCCCTTCACATCCTTTGTTCATCTTCATCCATCTCGTTAGAGAGTCCGTTCAGTTCAGAGTTTTTTTACGCCCGTTTGGCGCCGGAGTTACCCGGGCGGGGTGGGGCGGGGCGGGGCGGGGCGGGTGGCCGTCACGGTGACAGCGAGGCATGGCGGGGGGGCGTGGCCCTCAGTCGTAGGGGACGGGCGTGACGCAGATGTGCAGGAAGTTGTCGGGGTGGCTGAGATGTTCGCTGAGCCACTGCATGGGGGTCTCCAGCAGTGGTTCGATGCCGTGGATCACCACCTGGTAACGCTTGGGCTCACCTGGACGGAGAAGGAGGACGGAGAGTTAATTTAACAAAGCTGTTCTTTTATATTTGAATCTCATCTCATTGTCTACGTTTACTTTGGAGCACTTCGTAACTTACGACATGAAGAATTTGTTCAAAAGTATCACACGGTGTAAAAGCAGAGAAAAAGAAAGGACATGAGAGGGAGAAAAATGGAAAAAGAGGAAACGATAGAAAAGGAGATAAAGGAAACTTAAGAGAGATCATGAAATAAAAACAAAAAGGAGAGGAGAGAAAATTATGAGTCGTGAAGGAATTAATTAGAGAGAGATGAGTAAGTTTAGAAACAGCATAGAGGAGGAAAGGAAAGGAGGAAAGGAGAGGAGGGAAGAAGAGAGGTGGAAAATGAGGAAGGAAGAGTCAGTCAGAAAAAAACAGAAGAGAAAATTTAAAAAAGATGAAGGGAGCAAAGAGGAAAAGAGATGGTTACATGAGGTGAGAGAGACCACATCAGACGCTAGAGTAATACCACTGCTGTGGTGAGAGAGAGGGGGAGAGAGAGAGAGAAACGGAAGGAGGAGGGGCGAGAGAGAGAAAGGGCAAGGAAGAGGGCGGAGAGGGCGAGCGAGAGAGACAGAGAGAGAGTGAGAGAGAAGGAGAGAGAGTACCAGTGTGAATGGCAGCATTCAGTTCTGAAGAACATCAGTGACAGTTGATTGTTTTTTTGGTTCATCGTTGAAAGGATTTGAATGATTAACTTTCACTCTGACAGTCTGCAGTTTCAGGTTGTGTGTGTGTGTGTGTGTGTGTGTGTGTGTGTCTCTCTCTCTTTGGCTTAGATGGTCTCCCGTTTACTGACCCCGCCCACTTTCAACATCGTGATTTGCAGAGAGATACTGGCGGTTTAGTGCCTCTCGAGGAGGCTGCAGGTTTAAGATTTCTTACTTATATTTAGGACACGAGGAGCGTGAACAGGAAGAGACAAATGACAGACACATTGCATTATAGGAAATGTAGGATCTAGTCTTTCACCACTTTTTGTTTTGTTTTCTCTCGCAGCTCCTCCAACTTTGTGAGGCGCTACAACAATCTTTTTAACTCCACTTCCTTTGCCTTGATGTACCAACCCTGAAGCACAATGTCACTGGTTTGAATCCAGCACGGGACCCGCTGTCGCACCGCTCTCCATGGTTTTATAATATATCTCCACCACGACTTTCTAAAGGATCCATAAAAAGGCCCCAAATACTGTTGAAGAATGAACAATGAAATGTATTTACCATATTTAAACATTGAATTAAGAATATTCATTTTGACGACTTTCCCAGGATGCAGAGATAATAATTTGTAATAGTAAATTGAATAGTTAGTTGATGTACAGACGGTGTTATTTAGAGCCCCCAAAATGCTTTTGAAATATATAAATACACTATCAATACAACTATACTCAAGATGAAGTTGAAAAAAAGGCAGATTATTAAGTGTGGCGCTGCCAGCAAGGGCTCATAGCCCTTGCAGCAGCCCAACTTTATATTCTCCTGCATACTTATTATTATTATTCCTCTTCCGCCTAAACTTTGGACCACTAAGGATCCCGGAGCGTTGCCAGCACATGCGTACAAAATACATCAAAACGAGCGGCCTGATCGGGAATCGTGTGCTATGACCCTGCTAAGAGATTCGACCGGCGGTTTTCCCGAAAAATGCAAAAAACGGCGAGAAATTGTCCCATCCGCTTACATGGGGTTTCGGCGAAAAGAGAGCAAAAGAAACACTCATCTTTGTGGCCATATTGACTCGCCATACTTTAACGTAGAGAAATGATTAAACCTTTGAAACGTTAACAAAAGGATGGACTTTATTTTCCTAATTGGACATTTTTTGATAGCTAGCACAGTTTTCCTCGAATATTTGTTCAAGTTTAGGAAAATATTCAGACCGTTTCTGACTTTACAATGGGTGTGTATGTGGCAGCTCAGAGCACGTGATGTCATCGCTAGAGCACGAACCAGCTTCAGACTCATCAGAAATAAATAATTGTAAATTGCCATTACTGCCACAATTTTCACTCTACAGGCATAATTTATAGCACAAAACGTAGGAAATCTTGTGCTTGCTTGTACAAATGTGTCGTGGAATCCCACAAACATTTACTTTTTTGTCAAAAAGCAAGAAAGCGACATGAAGTCAGCCAACCGCTCCATTCAGCCCCATGTTAAATCGGAGCAGAGTTTTCTCTAAATGAGCAAACGGGGGCTCTTTCTGAACTGCCTCTAAGCGCTCATTTCTAAACCCACCAAACATTTAAGTACACGTAAACGTTCACAAAAGTCTTGTGCTTCTCACGATGTCTTCCTTTTTTCATACGGAGTTACGGTTTTCCTATCAAATTCATTAGTTTGACAGGTTGTTTTCATTAAATATCTCTCCCTAAGGGACAGAGCTGTGCCTCTCCAATCGCCATGGTAACCGTGGCGCGCGCGTGTGGGAAACACTAACTGCTGAGTGACACAGGTGCTTCAAATGAGGTCATCAGGGCAGTTTCACACAGGACCAACTGCTCTTATCACCGTGGAAACCTTTGATTGACAGATACACGCACACACATAGGGCAACTGACTTCTGAATGTCTGGCTCTCCCCCTGTATCTCTCTCTCCTTCTGTCTCTCTCTCTCTGTGTCTCTCCCACCCCTCCCCTCTGTCTGTCTCTCTCTCTCTCTCTCTAAAATGAGCTATATTAAGCTATATTATGCTATTTTTAGCTTTATTGAGCTATATTGAGCTTTATTCAGCAATATTCAACTATTTTCAGCTATTAGCTATATTCAGCTATATTCAGCTATATTCAGCAGTTTACACCTAAAATGAGCTATATTAAGCTATATTATGCTATTTTCAGCTTTATTGAGCTTTATTCAGCAATATTCTACTATTTTCAGCTATTAGCTATATTTAGCCATATTCTGCTTCATTCATTAATTTATAGCTATAATGAGCTATATTGAGCTATATTATGCTATTTTCATCTTTATTGAGCTATATTGAGCTTTATTCAGCAATATTCAACTATTTTCAGCTATTAGCTATATTCAGCTATATTCAGCTATATTCAGCTATATCCAGCAGTTTACACCTAAAATGAGCTATATTAAGCTATATTATGCTATTTTCAGTTTTATTGAGCTATATTGAGCTTTATTCAGCAATATTCAACTATTTTCAGCTATTATCTATATTGAGCTATATTCAGCAGTTTACACCTAAAATGAGCTATATTAAGCTATATTATGCTATTTTCAGCTTTATTGAGCTAGATTGAGCTTTATTCAGCAATATTCAATTATTTTCAGCTATTACGGCAGTAGGCGCCACACTTTCAAAATTTCTTGCGAAATTTTCTAGTTATATATACTATTTTCTATTATTGAGCTTAAGATGTTAATTCTACAAAACAACTAAAATATTCATCTTTAGTTGCAATTTGATAAATTTATTTTTCTTTTGTTTGTTCAAATTTATTTTGTTTATGAAAACTTTGCAAAATCTGACTTTAAACAAAAGCGATGGTGATTTCATGGATTCTACATTTTACTTTTGGCCTTTCTTAAGCAAACGCTCGACTTTTTAAAGACAAATTCCATCTCCAGAGTGATTCATGTTTCGAGACAAATATTTGTGCAGTTTTGCAGTAAACGGGCCGGATGGTGACAAATTGTTTTTGCTCGGCTGTAAAACAGAAACTATATTAAACTAAGATCAAAACAGCTAATGCAGCTGTTTTCGGGTTGTTTGGTAGAAATCATTGTTTATAATTTTAGTGGAGACTTCATATATATGTATGTGTTATATTTGTTATTTTACATATTATATTTGTTTTTATACAAAAAAATACATATATTTTATTGCATTTTTATTTATTTATTTATATATATATAAAAATATAAACAAATTTGTTTATATATATATATTTAATTTATTATAATATTATAATTATTACACTTTTGTATCGAATGTTCTGTATGTGCGTGAGAAATAAAAACAGACAGTGATGATGGGCTTTTTCCTGTCTTTCAGTCTTGACCTCACACACACACACACACACACACACACACACACACACACACACACATAGTGACATTCTAGTTCCACGTAATATCAGGAGGACGGTTGAGACAGAGCGTTAACCGACGGTCTGAGAAGCGACTCCACCCTCCACCTGCTGTCTAGCTGGCAAAGCAGCAACGTGCACCAAAGTAATGTCAGGAAACGATGCAAGAAAACCTGCAGAGCAAAGGTCTTTACAGACGGGAACATTTAGGCCAGAGGTGGGCACATTTAGGCCAGAGGTGGGCCAATGAGGTGGGCTGCCTCCGCTGGTGGCTGTGGGAATAAAAAAAATGATATTTATATATAATAAAGAAGTAAATATTGTTAATTCATCAGTTGCACCGATTGCTTTTTATACTACATTTGGACATATATCAGCTCTGGTGATTTTTTTTAAAGGTTGCAACAACCAAGCTGCAGGCCACGCAGACAAAGAAAGGAGACAATCTGAATCAAAAAGGATTTAAAAATATAAAATAATGTAATATTTTAGTGCTAATGCTGTCATTAATTTACCCTGGTAGATGTATTCTTAACTAATTCTTAACTGTTTAAAAAGGTTGAAAAGAGGTGGGGCACTTGTTTGCGCCGTTGGCGTTCTGCCCAAAAACCACCTAGAATTCACGGCATCGCTGTACTGATGCCATTTCCTCTTCACAGAAGGCCGTCGGGTATATTTCACATGCGTTGCAGCCTTTATGAGACAATGTAAGGGACAGTAAGGATGATTAGAAACACTTTTAAACGTTTAAAAACAGACTTATTTTAAGGTCATATAATTTAACTTTACATCTCATACTATTGCACCGTGTTAACTGTCATGCACCAATCACCAAGACATTCTTTTCATTCTGGTATTTTCTGAAGAGGGTTTAGGCGTTTAGGCCCAGCTGAAGGAGCACGAAGAAGAGCAGGAGGGCTACTCATCTTCTTCAGGACCATTTTTATGTGAAGTCATACTGCTTTATTTTATTATAATTATTATTCTTTCTTCCTTTCTTTTATTATAATTATAATTATTTCTTTTATTCTAATAATTAATATTGTTATTTAATTATAATTTTTGTTGTTTATTTGTTTTATTCTTTAGTTTGTTCGTATTGTATCGCTCGGTTTTATCTTAGTTTGTTTTGCTTTTTGGGCCTCTGTTGAGCTTTCTGTTATTTTATTGCCTTGCTTTGTCTGCTTGTAAACTCTGCTTTTAAAAGGTGCTTTATGAATAAAAGGTATTATTATATGTAAAGGCAGTCAAAGGATGAGAATGGTTTTCAGTTGAGGCATACTGAAAGGAGCAGGGCTTCAACATAAACTGTTTAATTGTGAGTGTGAGCCCTGAAATAAGCTGAATTGTACAGGAGACTCATGTGAATGCAGAGAAAACAATCAGACGTGTAAATCAATCATTAAAAATAATCCTAAAATAAAAGTAAACTTGGAAAAATGTGTAAAATAATGAGCTTTCATCAGCATTTTTATTCAAAAAACTCAAAAACATGTATTATTATTATTTTTTTTATTTTTAATTTGCGACGAAGACATGAAAGCTGCTTTAAGAACGTGTGACAGTCGATTACCGGGGTCAACTTGTGCAACAACTTAGAAAACGTTCAGAAAGTAAAAGGTGTGATCCTGTATGAATGACAGCAATAACGAGAACACACTTTCTCTGGTTCTCTCACACACACACACACACACACACACACACACACACACACACACACACACACACACACACACCCACACACCCACGCTCCATCTCTGGGTGGTGTTTCTTACCCGTCTCTAACCTTTAGCCCCGGGTTTGCCTGGCAGTAGGCCGGCAGATGTGGGCGGCGTAGGTGTATTCTTACATTCTCATTATGAGACATGGGGGAAATTCACAATGAGCTACGCCCTCTTAAAAACACACACACACACACACACACACACACACACACAAAATATCTGTTAATCATCACATTCTCGGTACACGGTCAGCATGGGCTGTGACTCTGCAAGATTAATCGTACTTGCATCGTCATTGTTGGTATGAATTCCCAAAATGACGAAGAACAGCTGAGACTTTTGTGTGTGTGTGTCGCAATCGACTGAATACCCCTCCGAAAACCTCTGGTAACCCCGTTTGCCTCGCTCAAGGGCCATTCATACCATAATAACACTACCTACTAAAATTTTGATTATAAACCGGTGCTTTTTTTCTCAACTTTGACCCATGCGAGTGATCTCACTGTAAAACAGGGTCCTCTCAGCAGCAGCAGCCAAAGACCCTGCTGTCCTCCCCGCCCTGCGGCACATCTCACCCCGCTGCCCCACTTGGCTCTCCACCGACGATGCCACCACGCTCACCCGAGGAGGCGCGATGGAAAACAGGTCTGACGGCGAGGGAACCCCTGCCTCTCCCACCACCAACACAGCGCTAGCAGCGAGCTAGCAGCGAGCTAGCAGCGAGCTAGCAGCGAGCTAGCAGCGAGCTAGCAGCGAGCTAGCAGCGAGCTAGCAGCGAGCTAGCGCTCCCGCAAGAGTTTGTGGCTGCACTGTTTGAGCTCAAGTAAACACTAAAAATTCAGCACAAAAATAAAAAATAAAAATAGCAGCATCTAGCTCCCCGACAACCACCGAAGGTAGTGGGACCAGCCCCGGCTCGACACGGGCATCGGGGATGCACACGGACAGTAGCAGCAGCAGTAGCAGCAGCAACAGCAGCGAGAATATACGTCTCTGGTGTCGATCTGTCAATCACCTTGTAGTCCCGCCTTAAAGCATCCCCTGCTTTATGGTCTGTTTGACTCTAAATGACCATCATTTACTAAATGAACATCATGTTGTATTGAAGAAGACTTGAAACTAGAGATTGAGACATAAACTCATGTTTACAATGTTTACTGAGGGAATAAATCAATAGAAGTAGAGTCATCTTCTATAGATTATACAACCAGATACGTTTTAAGACTTCCTCATCGGCTTCACTTTCTGACGTGACTCAAAGGCAACAAAAGACAACAGAAATGTGTCCTAAGACACTGAACTGTGGGAGCTGAAATCATCTTTTCAAACTCTCCATTAAACAAATCTATAGTATTGTACTTCTTTTAAAACATTTTACACCAATGTTTCGCATCTTGTTATTATTGACTTGTTATTAGGAGTACTTACTCAACTTAAGAAAAACATGGGTCTGTCGGTCTGGTAAATATTTCCGACATTGTTTTTAGCAATATATTGTTTACATCCTGTTGTTTCAGCACTCGCCAGACCACGCCCATGTTTTGACAGGATGCTTGTACATTTTAAACCATTGGCACCATCTTTGTTATAAAGTGTCTTTGTTAATACTTCAAAACTCTGACCATTGACCTGCCGGGGAAAGAAATTCAGACATTTTGGAGATTAAACTTTTTCAACCAAATTAAACATATCTTATTATGTACTTAAACCAGGGGGAAAAAAGATATTTCCTTCACTAGGTTTGGATCCAATTACCACACACAAGTATAATATGATGTTAAAAGGACAAATCTGACCTGACAGTGAGCCAGTTCCTCCCAACCACAATCAAATTATCAATAACGTGCTTGCTTTACAATTTAGCAGCCCCCGTTTGAAAATAAATGGGCTGATTTGTCCGCTGACACACACACACAGACACACACCCTGTGGTTGAGTTGTACACGACCGCCGGCCAAGACGACATGTTTTGTCAGCCGAGCGAAGCCAACCACTATTTAGGAAGACCACAACGCTGCACTCAGCCTGACTGATCGACCGGCAGCCGGTCAGACTGACTTCAGCACGCAGACATGTGGGAGACATTTTCACCATTTATTCATTTACGAAGCAGTTCTTTGGATAAATCAATAACTCAGTCAACATTTTTTTTATATATTTTAACATTTTGTAATTTCCCAGAGCTCTTTTATTAAACTGCATTCAAACTTTCTTTTTTTATTGATGCTCCTCTCAACAACTAAACTCTTTTTTATTTCTCCATAGATATACAATTAAATAAAATGGAAAGTAAAGCTGCACCATTACTTTCTAATCCTCAGTGTATTTTACAAACAGAAAGCACATCATTTATGAAATACCAAACAATTAAAAAGGCAGTTTGAAACTCAGTACACATAATACTTTAAATTATCCTTACCTGATATCTATTTCTGTTTTTCCCATGTAATTCTACTATTGTTTCTTCTGTCTACAACAAACTGCACATCTGTACGTTCTGGGACTAAAGCTGGATATCGTTGGAAATGTTCTGTGCAAAACCCTTTTGACAAAAAGTTATCACACCTCAACAAAAGCAGTTATAATAGTCTAAAATCTGCAATTTCAAAAACGTTGTTTGATTATGGTTTGATCAAATATATAAAAGACTCATAGTGACAGTGAGGATTTCAACACGTTTTTCAAACTTTCCACTGATTTTTAAAAGTACAAAAAAACCTTTGCCTTAACAAAAGCGAAACGCTCACAGATTTGGTGCAGCTCTTTTTCTTTTACAGTAAAGCTATTCAGGTAGAATTAGAAGGCAAAACATCTCTGCTTTAAATCAGACGACAGATCAAGGCCTCCAGCGGGCTACATTCCCCCCAATCTGGGGAACATCTCGCACGCCTGCGCACATGAAAATCACAAGCCACTATCTGCTGCATCAAAGCAGCCACTGAAACACCCCCCCCCACCCCCCCACCCCACCCCACCCTACCCTCCCGGTCTCCAAAGTGAGCCGCCCCATTTGATCTGCACAAGCTGTATAATGAGGAAGACAGTGAGTGGGATGTACCACAAATGTGAGACGGGGAAGGTGGGTGAAAGGGGGGGGGGGGGGGGGGATGAGATATATATATATGTGTATACAGTACTGTGCAAAAGTTTTAGGCAGGTGTGAACAAATGCTGTAAACTAAGAATGCTTTCAAAAATAGAAGTGCTAACAGTTTAATTTCATCAATTGATTTAGATTTTTCTTTTGTTCGCTCACTTTGCATTTTGTTAATTGATGAAAATAAACTGTTAGCACTTCTATTTTTGAAAGCACAGTTTTTTTTGCACAGTACTGTATGTATATATATATATATATATATATATATATATACACACAATATATACAGTATACCTATGAGTAGATTGCTGCATAGACTTGTCACTCAATAAGATGGGAGGGGTTGGGGTGTGTGTGTGTGTGGTGGGGAGTTTCCTCTAGATTATACAATAGTCAGTGTATGTTTTTTTCTTTTCTTTTACTCATGACCAAGCTCACGTCCGATAAAAACCTGACAAGAAAACTAAAAAAGAAGCTTTGCTGACGAGAATTGTCTGTTGCTACATGCACATCATGTGTAGGCAGAGAGATGCCCTTCAGGTTTGTGAGTTCTGCCAAAAAAAACCTTGCTCAACAACACACCTGGCTCACAAGACGCAGCTCGACACGCCTGTCAACGTTGACCGCTTTTTTTTCTTTTGCTCGGCCATTGCTCGAGAATGATTTGGGAATCCCCTTCTTTCAAGCCGCCCCCATTAGTTTGCTGCGGCGAGGTACCTGGGTCCCAAAGGGGGTCAACACCTCTCCTCTGTTAAGTCCTCTCCTTAGACATAACAGAAGGGGAATGCATGAAAAACATTATTTGATGTATGAAAGATCCGAGAGGTGAAGCAACCCAGATTTTGTTCTTCTTTTTTTTGTTCTTCTGTCTTCGGGTATAAAGGAAAAAGAAAAAGTCCTCTGAACTCTCGAACAATATACAATGAGCAGACCCCCTTTCCCTGAACACACGTCCCGGTCCCTCTAATCCAAACACGCCGCCATAATCTCTGGCTATCATCCGACTCATCTCCCAGCCGAAAGGAAGTGGTGGAAACCAAACAAACGACGGGAGACAAAAGGGCCACTTTCACCTTGATCAGCCAGGCGGGCCGAGGGAGGAGAGCGGAGAAAAGCCGAGATTAAAAACGTCAAAGAACATGAAAGACGTCAAAAGCAAGACAGGGAGAGAGAGAGAGAGAGAGAGAGAGAGAGAGACAGAGGGGATCAAACAGGTAAACTATAGAGAAAAAAAGGAGCAGGAGACAAGGAAGAGGATATCTCTGTCCACACCTGAACTGTCACACAATTTAAAGACGCAAAGTTAGATGAATGTATAACAACTGGGTCGAAGCGGAGAAAGTCCTCCAAAAACACCCGAGTGTCTTGGCAGCTGTTATTGTTCAGAGTTCTCCTCTCGTGGCTGTAATTCATTCTGCCTGAAGACGAAAACAAAGAGATGTGCTTGGCACCAAACGAAGGCTGTAAAACCCGTGACAAAGACTGCATTCTGATGTTTTACTTGAACGCCTCGCCTATAAATATCCCGACAGCAGCATTAATCCAACATTGTCTCGCTCTTGTTGGCTTTGTAGAACTACAAAAAACACACTATTAACTTGTGAACATAGAGCGGTGTTACAGAGCTGCTTCTTTTCTCTTCTCGCAAGTATTTGCAGCCTTTTGGCAAAAGGACTTCACTTTATTTAGTTACACCCGACATTGAGACTGCGACTTGATTTTAACTTCGGTCCTTCAGAGCGTTCGGGTGGTTTGATCCGACTGCCCGGCCAATGTCTGTGGCCCGTCGGCGAGAGTCTGTGGCCCAAGGTGCAAGGGATCAATATGACGAAATAAAGTGATACGACCGGCATGAAAACAAATATAAAGTGCATAAAAAAATACAACTCACCATTACGCTGAATTATCGCCACATATTACGCAGAGCGGGCTTGGCGTGAGAATCACCTGTAGCGATTAACCCGTATTCTAAGTAGGACTCCTGATATTGTCTTTTAAATGCAGCTTTCTTTTACTTCTTCCGTCTCCTCATTGGGCCTTTTCCTCTTTCCAAAGAAAGAGAAAAAAAAGCCAACGCGACTGAAGTGCATGCACACTTACCATCTCATAAATTTGACTTTCTATCCCACAATTATGAATTTGAATCTCATTTGGACTTACCATGGGGTTGCTTTTATCATCACAACTTTTACTGGCGGAGTGGGCTATCAAAGACTTCTGCCTTTAACACATTTTTGCTTCCTTGTTAATTTGTGGGGTAAAGTATTACGTGACCTGACACAGGGAAAAGGGAAAATCCATAACGTGCAGCAGCTGCTCATTTGCACGTTTATACCATATTTGATTTTACTCATAGATTGACTGTTTTTATTTGACTTTTAATAATTCTGTCTCTGTCTAAATGTCTTTTATCGTGAGTATGTTGTGGTCGCATTGTGTCTCGTCATTCTCATCAACCGTTTATGAGAAGTGGACTTGGTCGTTGTGACGTAACCCAATCGGTTTGAGGACTGATAGTTTGAAGCCTTGGGTTTGGCGAGTAGCCCGCCGCCATCTTGGCTTTTTGCAACCAGTGAACAGGAAGTGACAATATCTGGAATAAGGGGGAGTGATCTCTAGTTTCAACTCTTCTTCAATACAGCATGATGTTCATTTAGTAAATTATGGTGCATTCAGAGTCAAACAGACCATAAAGCAGGGTATGCTTTAGGGCGGGACTACAAGGTGATTGACAGGTCGCTGCCTCTCGTATACGGCGTCTCTACGTTCATCGGATGCCAAAAAGCAGAACTCAAGGTTTCAAAACATCAGTCCCCAAACGTGACGTCAAAAGTGACGTCATGAGGACTATGTCTACTTCTTATAGTTTGTGGGTTAAACACAAAAAATGATCTTTAATCTTTTAAAAAACAATTTGCTTCCTTTGAGACGTGTATTCAACAGTTTCATTTCAGCCACCGTTTACTGCACAACATTTCTCATTAGTACATCGTTAGCCAGATGGTGACAAACAGAGTGAATGTGAAGCAGACAGACAAACAGACAGACAGACAGACAGACAGACAGACAGACAGACAGACAGGCGGGCAGGCGGACAGACGGACAGGCAGACAGGCAGACAGGCAGGCAGACAGGCAGGCAGGCAGGCAGGCAGGCAGGCAGGCAGGCAGACAGACAGACAGACAGACAGACAGACAGACAGACAGGCAGGCAGACAGACAGACAGACAGACAGACAGACAGACAGACAGACAGACAGACAGACAGACAGACAGACAGACAGACAGACAGACAGACAGGCAGGCAGACAGACAGACAGACAGACAGACAGACAGACAGACAGACAGACAGACAGACAGACAGACAGACAGACAGACAGACAGACAGACAGACAGACAGACAGACAGACAGACAGACAGGCGGGCAGGCGGACAGACGGACAGGCAGACAGGCAGACAGGCAGGCAGACAGGCAGGCAGGCAGGCAGGCAGGCAGGCAGGCAGACAGACAGACAGACAGACAGACAGACAGACAGACAGACAGACAGACAGGCAGGCAGACAGAGAGTGTAGGAGGAGGGTGGTGTTAATGGTTCTGTCTCCTCCGTGCAGGTGAATCTACTGCGGGTCCTCTGTCCTCCTAACACACCATTGTCTCCTTATCTACTTCCTCTCTCCTCCTCTGCAGACACTGTCTGTTTAGACTACCTCTCTCACTCTCTCTCTCTTGCTCTCTCTCTCTCTCTTAATCCATTTGTTTATATGTATATTGTTTATATTTGCAGGGAGGTTGGCTATACAAGTCTACAGATTCCTGATCTCTTGTCACTTTTTAAAAACATTGATATTGTTTGTTTGTTTTGTTCATAACGTACATGAACAAATTAAATACATCAACAGTATAATCCATAGTGTTGTATTGAGGTGTCAGATTTACTTTTTTTACTTTTATGTCCACAAACCCCAAAAATGCAGCGTAACATTTAAGAAAAATGTTTAGTTTAGTGAATGACTTTATTTGACAGGGACAGTGCCGGCAACAGGAGATGAGACCTCATCTCTGACATGCCTCGTGTGCGGCTGTGTAAATAAAATAAAACTGCTTCTTTTCTTCTCCCACTTCTGCAAGGATGCCTTCAGTTGCCACGGAAACCCCCAAATAAAACATGGCCGCTACTGTACTTCCTACTGTTCTGGATGACGCGTGTCAGAGCTATTTTGATAGTTTTATATTCTTAATGACGTCAATATATTATTATTAACTGTGATAAAAGTCAGATATCTTACTTAAGAGTGATCCAGTACTTTCATCCTCCTCATCACTGTGTGTGTGTGTGTGTGTGTGTGTGTGTGTGTGTGTGTGTGTGTGTGTGTGTGTGTGTGTGTGTGTGTGTGTGTGTGTGTGTGTGCAGTCTTACCGTCGACTGGCAAAGCCGCTGGGTACATCTCTTTCAGCAGGTCGGCGAGTGTGTGCGCGGTGCCTTCAGGTGAAGTGGGGCGAAACAGCTTCTGGATGAACGGCCTGTTGCTGGTCGTCTGTAATGAATGAGAGACCGGAGGGTTAACGAGCGGTCTACAATTAAAAATGCCTTTTTAACCCTTTTAGATCATATCATATTTTCACCTATTAAATATGCAAAAAAAAAAACAATCAATCAATCTGAAACTTTTAGCAACTTTTTATCCGCAGTCCTCTTTATTTCCGTATCACACTAAACACTTTTTAGCGGTCCAATCAAATGCAAAGGATTTGATTTAAACGCCTCCTTTAACTGTACGCCGCTGAAATACGTCACAGTGCGGATGCTAAAGAAGCTCAAACTTTCTGTTTTACCGATGAAACAAAAGAGGCATTGAAACGCATCTGACGTAATGGTGAAGCCCATAAAATGCCATTTGAGATGTATTCATTTACTCACTGGACACGAGACATCAATTCAAGGGAATTGCTGGGAAAGGAAAGCAGACAAAAAAATCCGGTAAATGGGACAGTTGCATGTGAAGGGGGATTTTTAAAAGTTGAAGAATTCACACAATGTGACGCACGCCAACGCTGTGTATGAAACCGCCTGATGAGCTGAGCTGAGAATGTGGGGCTCTGATGAGCCCGCCGGCTCACAATGGGATGTTTAGCAATCGCTAAAATGTTTGTCAAAACGCTGACATGTTTTACTGCTCAGGAACAGTCTGGAAGTCATTAACTGCTGCTCGAGTACTCGGCAGAAAGAGCCAGCTTCTATACGGACTGACTGCCGGCACTCCTCGAGGTTCTTAGATAAGGCATGCTGACGCACTAGGACCGTTGTAGGTAAAAAAAGAAGGAAATAAATGACAGAGTAGGAGGGGTTGATATCAAAGTTGTAAATTTGCGAGTAAAAACTCATACATTTGAGGCAAAAAAACTAGATTATAAAGTCACATATTTATAATAAAAAAAAAAACTAAGAATAGTGTTTTCTTATATTGTCAAGGAAGCACAAATTGCTTCACTTTGGCATGAAGCTCATCGCATGTTGCTCAAATGGCTGTGCATCCATGTATTAGAGCAGGGGTGCCCAATACGTCGATCGCGATCGACCAGTCGATCGCCAGGGTAGTGCGGGTAGATCGCATGCCATTAAAAATTTTTTTTTTAAAAAGTATCCTCCCTACGGCATTTGTGTAAATCAATGTCCATCACCACGGACGGTGCGCCCGCATGGTCGGCCGCTTGAATGCATTATTTGCGCTTCTCTACTCCCGTGAGTTTACTCAACTTTATGTGGTTAATTTGCGCCATTTGCTTTACTCGCGGCTGAAAAGGGGCAGGGATATCTCCGTGGCTTATCTCCGTAAAAATGGTACCGTTTCCGCCATCCACCATTGAACTAACCACTAGTTCTGCTTTATAGTTATTGTGGAAATCCCTCAAACGTCGGACCATCAGACGCCCCCGTGTCCGGGTTCATAATATCATCTGTAGCCGCACAACTGAGTCTGAATGACGGCTGCTTCCAGCGCTGCTTCAGGCGGACCAGCAGCTGTTTGATTCAGCACCGGCAGGACAGCAGTGATGATGCGGCGCTTCTCAACGCTGATTGGCTTTCACTACGCAAATCTTTCGGCCAAGTTATTCGCGTCATTCGCGTCTGTGCATTGACTTTGCATGTAATCTACTCGCGAATAATACGTGCATCATTCAGTGTGAACGCAGCATAACCCTGGCTGTTTCTATTCAGTGCAAGTCATCAGAGTAAAATGTAATGACCAAAAATGTACAGAATTATATTGTGTCATAAAGGTTTATGCAGTTATGCAAGGTACGCCAATATTGTGAATATAAAGTATACTCTGTATATTTATACATTAATAATGCTATTTATTAATATATATCTATATAGATATATATATATCTATATAGATAGATATTTAGCATTATTAATGTAGATCTTTTTTAGCATTATTAATGTAGATCTTTTTGACTAGGTCAATTTAAAAGTAGCTCGCAAGCCAAAAAAGTGTGGGCACCCCTGTATTAGAGCTAGCATGGACTTAGCAAAGTGGTAACATTTTTTCAAAATCAGGTGTTCACAATGGATAATTAAATACATATATGGAAAGAAGATTAATCTGATTATATTAACAAGAAGTTTAAAACATGTCACCTGTGTTAAAAAATATATTATCACCAGATGTTGAGGGAAATTGATTTTTGCGTTGCCGTGACTAATGAGGATGTCTGTGATTTACAGCATCAATTCAGAGACAGGCAGTGTTTTCTTTTTTAGCACCTCAAGTCTCAGATGTATGACTTTCTAATCTATAATATTGTAAATACTGTATATGTGGCTTTTCTTGTAAATGTACCACTTTAATCAAAAAGATTTGTTGCTCATAGAATTGCCATTTTAATCTCTGAAAGAATTTCTAAGAATATTACTGCGCTCCCTGTACAAGTATATCATCCACAATGGCCCTGACATGCCGTCTTAGATCGAGAGAACAGTTCAACCACAGTAATAAAACTGTCTTTTGTTCTTATTAAGACAAATCCTCTTCTCTCGTCCACCGGAGTACAAGCAAAACAGCCCAAAAAGCCTAAAGACTTCATCTTTTCCATGGTCCCCCACACACACACACTCAATGGGATCCTTCTCCAGTCAGAGGCTGTCATGATGATGTAGACCTGACCTGTGACCTCCTCACTATTAGGTACTTTTCACGGTGATGATGGAGGAACCGAAGCGTGTCCTATTCGCTGACCACAACCCAAATCACTGTGACGGAGAGCAAAAAAACACAAAATGCCACAAATGTAAACCGTCCTAAGTCACAGCGGGACAGCTAAACAAAAAGTGACGTACGCAGTAATCATCCTCATGACTGTTCGGCTCTGATCTGCAACCCTGCAGCCAAACATTCCATGTGTGAGAGGTGCGGGAAGCACGGCAGGGAAATTACCGCCAGACGGCAGACAGAAATGTTGTAAACTACGTCCAGAGCTGGTAATGGACTCTGTCCTTACGCTCTTGAGTCAGACACCGTTGTGTGACGTTCTTCGAGTTTTTATCACAGAAACAGATCTTTACACTGAACGGCTGAACAATGTTCAGAATCGCTTTGATGAGATGCCATTTGGGATGATACCAAAACAAAATGCAGCTCACTCAGGTCCTTTATTGATCAGATTATCTCACGTATTAGCGATAATAAACTTCAGCTTGACAATTAAGATCAGGTCGTTAACATTGGAGAGAAATCTTTTTTTGCTGCACACTAATAAAAAAGGTTTGATCGAGTGTAACTTTCTGCTTAAAGTATGAGCGAGTCATGAAATGGACCGTGAAAGGGAAAGAGAAGCACATTTTAAGTCTATCTGATGATTTACCTAGGAGGAGTTTAACATATAAGACTTCGTAATAGTCAAAAATGATTAAACAAAATGACAAAAAAATAAAGATGGCCGACTTTAGAGCACGGTTTAGAGCAGGGGTGTCCAAACTACGGCCCGGTCAGTTTTTATTGGCCCGCAGCAAATTCTAGAGTCTAGACCAGGGGTGTCCAAACTACGGCCCGCGGGCCAACTGCGGCCCGCGGGTCAGTTTTTATTGGCCCGCAGCAAATTCTAGAGTCTAGACCAAGGGTGGGCAAACTACGGCCCGCGGGCCGGATCCGGCCCGTTGGGCGTTTTTCCGAAGCGCGATGACGGCAAAAGACCAGCATCGATGTTTCTTAACTCAAGTCGGGAACGGAGAAGCGTTACAGCGGTCTTTACGTGCCGTGCTTTCTGCAGCGCATCAGGCTGCGAGTCCAGCTGCTGCTGTCTGCGCTGCTCACCTCCACCCCTCCCCCACAGGCCAGCGCGCCACGGAGACATGGTCCGTTTTATACGGCATAACGAACGCACATCAGACCCACGGGACTCATGTGACATATAGGGTTCTGCCTGCCAGCCTCCTGCCAGCTTCCTGCATGGAGCCCCTCTGCAACAGGTCTCTTGTGTCCAGAGAGCAAAAACAAATTCGAAAAATGTAGTTTATCACGCAGGACAGTGACTCGGCGTGTATAACTAATTGACGAAGACTTAGCCAGCAAGTTAAACAAAAAAGCTGAGTCATTTAAGTTATATTCGTTAGTAAGTAATGTAAGTTCTCTTTACTTTTTAGTTATTGGCTTTTATTTATAATGTATATTGGTTCACACAAACACTCTCTATCCATCTGATACTGGCCCGGCCCGTCTGTCTAATTTTAAAAGTCAATGTGGCCCCTGAGCCAAAAAGTTTGCCCACCCCTGGTTTAGAGCGTTGTCCCAAGAGTGTCTGTGTAGAAGTCTATGAGAAAATGAGTCTACTTCTCTCTTGATGTATTCCCTCAGTAAACATTGTAAACATGAGTTTATGTCTCAATCTCTAGTTTCAAGTCTTCTTTAATACAGCATGATGCTCATTTAGTAAATTATGGTCATTTAGAGTCAAACAAGGTTGATTGACAAGTCCACACAAGAGACGTGTACGGCGTCTCCACGTCCTCCTCAGTCCAGATATGGTCCCTTCTGTTCATCGGTTGCATAAAAAGCCAAGATGGCGACGCCGAACTCGAGGCTTCAAAAATCAGTCCACAAACCGATGGGTGACGTCATCATGACCACGACCACTTCGTATAAGTTCATTGTGTTTAACACCAATGTCATGCATCACCAATGAGATCAAACAATTCACCCGTACAAAACAAATGTATGAATTTCGTATAACTTTCTTTGAGTCATTGGCTCGATCCGGATTTTGTCAAATTTAATGACATCATTACTACTTGATGACACTGAAATACAGCAATACAGTATTGCGATCAATAGTGATCAGTTTTACGGGGCTCACTTAATACCATGTAGAATAATGGTAGAACCTGAGAGAGTGAGAGAGAGCGAGAGAGAGAGAAAGAGAGAGAAACGTTGTGCGGGCAGATACCCAACCTGAGGTGTCAAACGGAGAGTCCGACACACAATAGGTGCCTAATCATGGAGCTGTGAAAAGGAAAACCGTCGAGGACGGGGATCGGGTAACCGAGCTGTAACTACACACCGCGGACCCAGGCGTGAAAAAACCCGGCAAGAGGAAGGTTGGGTGGCGGAGGCGTGAAGCCGGCCGCTCGGGTTACACAGAAAGACTGAGTCACTGACAGGAAGAACGGCAGCTTTTGTTTTTCGTGCGGGGATCACCGGCGACAGCCAGAGCGGAGATAGTGCGCTAAGTGACAGCTACCTGCGTTGCATTTTTAAATAGCCGCCATGAATAATTGAGCCGGTCGCCGTACAAAAGAAGGCGCTATTGATTCCCCTCGAGGGGAGAAGTGTGATACTGCTTGGATGGAGACACTTTCTTTTCAGCCCGGGGCGACACCTTAGCTGGCACGGCAGCCCACGGCGACACAAAGACAGCGAGGTGTCAGTGGGATTTAGTGGTTTGAAAAAAAAAAAAAGAGAGAGAAAGAGAGATGTGAAAAGAGCAAGGCGGAACTCAAGACGCCGGCCTAATTGATGGAGGGGATTCAATCCGCCTAATTGAAGGTAAAAACACCAACAACAATGGACTGGGGCACAGCGGCCATCAATCAATATGAGCTTCCGTGAATATAGAGAAAGCGTTTGTTTCTTTTCCACTGAATTATGACGCCGTCCATTCGTCAATTAAGAAGTGCCACCTTCTCTTTGCGGCCTTCATTTTCTCAGAAGTTGAAATACACACCTGCGTAGGAGAGACGCCATCTAATGGACACCGAATCGAATTCTAAATTATTCACGCGTCGCGTACTGGCTTCACCTCCGGGACCACACATCGGCCATATTCCTGATGTGAGGCTCCGGCGGGTCAGTGGTTAGCAGGTCCGTCTTTCAACGTGCGGATTGGTGGACCGGTGGTTCGATCCCCGGCTCCGCTAGTACCATGTCGATGAGCAAGACACTTAACCCTAATTGCTCACCGTTGCTGTGTCCATGGTCTACTGCATAGCTGACGCTTTAGATAAAAGCGTCAGATCACAATAATCTTATTTTATAATAAACTTTTCTATGGGAAGGAGTGCAGTAAAAGCTTAGTTTATACTTGCCGTAGTGAGTAACTTCAGATCTTTTCGGACGTGACCAATAGCTCACTGATATAAACACTAATTACACGTCTGGGGATTAAACAAAGAAGGCAGATTCTTTGTTAGATGCTGTAGAAACAGGAGGTCCTAAGAAGCTACATTTGAGTACATAGTTTTCAGGATATTCAACCTTCGTTTCCTTATAATGTTTGAATACTTGACTTGTTTCTTTACAGGGTTTCTTCAAAGGCAATACAGCAGTGCATTAATATGAGATTTGAGTTTACAGACAATCCCTCCTCAGCCCAGTGGAGGATGGTTTATGGTGATTAGCCGGTAGCTACTGTCTGTCCTTTTAATTCTTCGCGGTTTGTACGCCCACTGGTGTTCACGGAGGAGAACGTCCCGTTTAGCATCAGCGCCATCCGCGGACGCTCCTGACCCTTTAATGCGATATCGCAAGAAAAAGAAATGATTGAATTAATTATAAACGGGTCAGCTAGGTCTGCCAACACCACGACATAAAAACAATCGTAAGCCTGGGCGACATCCCTGTAAAGGTGGCCGCGGCGCATTGTTCCCCCACTACAACCTGTTGCCTCAGGGATGTACCTTTTCCAGCATTCCCATGTTGTGTAATTGTCTGTACAGTCACCACCTCCCCCTCGTCTCCCTCACCCATCACAAGACAGCAGCAGTTTAAAAAACCTGCATTCCTCGAAACAGGATGACTTGCGCCGCCACAACACACACCGCCGCCTTCTTCGCTCCTGCACCGGAGGGTTGTGAGTAAGCGCCAAGTCACAGAGCGCAGGGGGAGGGGGAGGGTGGGGTGGGGGGGGTCAGAACAGAGAGGTGTACCTGTAGAGCAACAATGTAAGCGGTCTTTAAAGAAGGAAGGATAGTAATTTTCACTTTTCCACACAGGGAGACGGCCACCCGCCCTCCCTCCTCTTTTGAATCACAGAGTGGCGTCACTGCCAGAGCAGGAAAAAGATCCACCGGCGGCCAAACAAGTCCTGCTGCCAGACGAAGGCGAGGGCAAACACACAGACACGAGCAGAGGGGCTCGAGTGGAAGCAAATGAAATGACAAAAGTACAAGAAACGGGCGACGCACAAACGGAAGACCAACACAGACGCAGACGCTTAAAAAAGCCGTAAAAAGTAGCAAAAGAAAAGTAGAGGGAGAGGGACAAAAAAAATATTATTTATAACATCACTGTCCATATTTATGTTGTTTATGGAAGCGAGATAAAACATTGAAAAAGTGAATTAAAAGAAAAAGAAAAGTTTTATCTGTGAATATCAGGCCGAGAAAGATGGGTTAAAAATGTCCACAAGTCAGGACATAAGGCAGACACACACACACAAGGCAGACACACACACACACACACACAGAGTGTGTCGTCCGTGCCCACGAGGTGTCTTTGTCTCCATGAGGACTGCAGGCCCGACGGAAATGAGCCCTCTGTTATTTGGACTTTAGTGTTGTCATTAATTCTGTCTGCATCAAACACAGCACATGTTATTTACACTAAAGACCACAATCTGGCTTTGAAGGACTCTGAGCATGTGTGTGTGTGTGTGTGTCTGCCTTGTGTGTGTGTTTGCGTGGGATGGGATGGGGGGGGGGGGGGGGGTCCTTCCTCTGTGTGAAGCAGTCTCCTGTTAAGTCACCACAGTGACTTTCGAAGTACCAAACCGCTTTGTTCTTCTCAGCATTTCTGCACATTTTTTATATTGTGTTTTGTCTTGTCACAGAAACTCCAGCAAACAAAAACACTGGATTTTCCTCCTCAGCAAAAGGCTTGGCAGGGTTTTCTAAAAAAATTGCTCTGGGGTTTTTGATTGAAAGTGTCAAGTATTGATTGTAAAGTATTTCAAACTTTCTTAATCCTCAACAGTAATATTAAGATTGTACCCAAAAGGTTAAAGAGATCTTGGTTTGTGTTCATCCTAAACCTTTGGACGATGGAAGTAGTTGCAAGTATCGTCAACAACATGAACTTATTTAGCTTCCACTCTTCTTTCCAGACTTTCTCCGGTTGTAAATAATCCAACAGTTTGTAAGATGAAAACCACAACATCGCCAAAACAATCCAGACTTTTGAGGAACGATGCCCATTTTCTTTTTTTTCAACCAATATGTTTGGAAATCACACAGTGAGGTTGTAACAGACTTTGATGCTCCAATTATCACGAAACCAACTCGGCTCATAAATGGCCGTGGAAACTTTCAATTCAGCAATGAAAAAAAAGAAAAACACCCCCAAAAAAGTGGAGCGGTCTGGGTTCCTTCTACCCCGCCGGCAGTTACACGGCTTTATACAGCTGCAACAAGTGCACGTCTGAGAGGGCGGGTCGTTGTTTGGTGAGACTGCTGTTTCAGTCTACCACTTAAAAAGAGGCGCGTTTTATAACCCAACACAAGAATGTTTTTGTGCAGAGTGTAAAAAAATAAATAAAAAAAAAGGTTTATTTACGCGCCGAAGATGTGAAAGTAAAAACAAAAGCATCTATGGGCCTTTTTTCCTTCTTTTTTTTGTTATTTGGTCCAAAACAGTTGGCGTTGATTGACAGCTGTACTCCCGCCCTCCAAAAAAAGCGTAAACGCAGACATGTGTAGAGCACAGCGGGTCTTAAAACGCTCAATAATAAATCAGCTTTGGGGGGGAACTACCCGCAGATATGATGTTCTGATCCTCACGACACCAGGATCTATTTCCGGCTCCATTTTCTCCCCAAACCCTGTCCTGACAGGCCCCAAACATTTTTAAAGCCCAATCAACCGGACTCGCTGACAACGAGGACGATCTTTTCTGTTTGCAGATCATTTTTCTTGATCGAGGTCAAAACGCACAAATGTTCTGCTGCGAGACTCAAAGCAGACTGTCAACATGTTTTTGTTGCAAAGATCCAGATGTTTTCCAAATCTTCATTTCCATGACTGGACCGGACGAGCCTCCTCAGTGTCCAGTAGGATTATATATTATGTTTTACTTCCAAAACTGTGGAAGTTGTCAAACAAATTCCTCCACGCTTGTTCCTGATCGGCCCCCACGCGCAAACACTTGACTCAAAGCGTGGCACTTTTCCCCCGCTGTCTGGCGCGCTAATGTTTTCCAAGCAAGAATCAGTCGCTTATTCATCCACTCTTTTTTCTTTGTTTTCCCAAATAAGGGAATTTTCACCTGAGTCAGGAAAAAGGCCGCTCATCTGTCTGCGCACGCCTCCTGATCTCGGTTCAGTGGCAGGACATGCAAACAAATACACATCAAGGGGTCATAAAGGTTTGTTTTCAGGCTATAACAAGAGACTTGTTTAATTGTTTTAAATAGTGATGACTAAGTCAAACGTAGGCCACAAACTCCTCAGTTGCACAACATGGGAAAGAATTCTCATCACTCAAAAGTGATGAGAAAGAAAATGTGTTTTTCTCCCAATATTCTGCAGGTGTGTGTGTGTGTGTGTGTGTGTGAGTGTGTGTGGGCGCATGCAGGGAGAGGCAACAAGTACACATCGTGGTTCAGAAGCTGAACGGCGGCGATAACCTGGATTTGTTTAATGCACTGAAAGAAGAACAAAAAGAGACGCGTTCGTCGCTTTTCACAATGAGCGAGTGTCTGTTTGGAGGGATTTCAACACAGCCGTCTGGCGCCATCTGCTGGCCTGACTGGCAAACTGCAGTTTGAGACTCAAAGTGGACTAAACTACAAATCGAGGTTGTTTTTTTATGTGTGTTTGTTTGTGTGTGTGTGTGTGTCTGTGTGTGTGTGTGTGTGTGTGTGTGTGTGTGTGTGTGTGTGTGTGTGTGTGTGTGTGTGTGTGTGTGTGTGTGTGTGTGTGTGTGTGTGTTACCTGGTATAACCTGAAGGGGATATATCTGAAGCCTCCCTCCTCAGTGGAATATTCCATCAGCTTCCTGTTTATGGCCCAGAACTGGTCAAACTTATCTGTCACGACACAAAATACCAAACAGGTCAGCAGTCGGCCAGAGACGAGACGCGCTCATCAAAACAAAAGGTAACGTTAATGTGAATTGAAGTACAAGCGGTCATTTTGTGGGTGAAGTGTCCCTTTAAGGAGGATCCCTCTGGGGCTGCATGTTATTATCATGTATTCTCCAAATACTCGACGATGTTCGGCTCATCTTCCAAAATTATTTTCTTTGAGAGCATTACGTTGTCTTGTTTACTTGTTCCTTGGTCAGGTGTTTCATTCGGCAGAGTGCTTGCATGGCTACTTGTGACTGTGTGCGCCTTCTTCGTATCATTGTTACCAAAACTCGGATATCAAACTGGCAACAGCATTGAGAAAACCTCCATTTAGGTCCTCCTTCCACACAGAATTAAAATAACTTAAACTTAAGGTACAAAAATTGAAATTCAATAACAAATTAAAATACTAAAAAGGGAGGTAAAGTATATGCTAATAGTATAAAACAAAATAACAATAATACAATAATATTGAACCAGAGAAGAAGGAAGAACATACAAGTGTAAACACACTCGCAATAACCAGAATATTAGATGTAAACATTCTTGAATCATCAAAAGCAGATGTGGAAGAGCTGCAATGTGTGAGAACGTGTGTCACCCCTTTCACCCCCCTCTCTCACCCCCCTCTCTCTCCCCTCTCTCTCTCTCCCCTCTCGCCTCTCATCCTGGGTGAAAGTGTGCGAGCCCTCTCTGTTTCTGGTTCTCTTTTGGACGTGAAAGTTTTGGTTAAAAAAGAGTTTTCGTCTCTCGCTTTCATGTGCAGCTCCTTCCGTTTGGATTCATCCGTGTTTCTGTGTTTAACGCGGTTGCAAACACTTTGACGGCCACACCTGGAACTTTTTCAAGACAGTTCGTATCGGATCATGTCGTGTCTCCGAGATGAGCTCTCTCGCGTCGAGATGCGTGGTTTAACTTTTTTACGTGATGATTTTTAATGTAGTGAAAAGTACAGATATTTCTCCATCAACGTCCCAACAACATCTCTACGGCCTCAAATCCACCTTTTTCAGTGCAAAATTAGACCGTTTATTTAAATATACATCAAGGCCAAGTCCTGTTGGTATTATAATAAAAAATGCCTCTTTTGTACAATATATACAAAATACAATAGAATAAAAAGAAAAATGCACAATATCTGAAAAAAAATAGAATAGAATAATAATATTAAATTACATTGACTAACAAAACAGTAGTGCAAAGATGTCGCCAAACAAAACAATCTTTGTAGAAAGTCATATTAATTGAATATTGAACTCTCCCTGAAGATCTGGAGAGTTATCCGTGTTGTGTATATATACAAACAGTGTGTATTTTCAGATTTCTTTTTCTTTCCACGAATATTTCAAAATCTTAAAATTGATCCGCTCACAATTTTGCCCTTCAGCGACAAAAGCCCAACATTAAAACAATAAACATAGTATAATAAATGCAGAAGTCACTATGTTTATTGTTTTATTGTATTTTATTGTTTAAATTGAGCAAATAAATGTAAAATATCAGCAGGCTCCAGCTTCTCAAATGGTCTTGGAAAGATTTCACAGAATAAATGTGTGATTGATTGGTCGCAAAAGTAACCAACAGATCAACTGCTAAGTGAGTTTTACACATGAGAGGCTTGACAGTTGTAGATCGAACTGTATTTATACATAACAGAGTCAGCCAGAGGGCGGCGACATCACAGGCGACCAAAGTGTTTAACGTTGCCTCATTTGATCAACTTGACCTGCAGTGATTCCAAGAATCTCACGCCAGTTCGGTCTTGCTTTTCAAAGACAGCACAAATGGGATGCCCCCCCTCCCCCACCCTCTGTAACATCGGCTGGGGGTGGACACGGAGAAGGGAAGTTGGTGGGTGTTTGGATGGGAGAAGTTATGGAACTTCAAAGCCTGCTATCACAGTTAAGGGACTTCATTTATGTGTGTGTGTGTGTGTGTGTGTGTGTGTGTGTGTGTGTGTGTGTGTGTGTGTGTGTGTGTGTGTGTGTGTGTGTGTGTGTGTGTGTGTGTGTGTGTGTGTAGGAACAAGGAAGGAAGGGAGGAAGTGAATCTATTTGGATGAATTTTTTTGGTGTCTTTGAAAGCACCGCACCAACAAATGAAAAAAATACATTTTACAAAATAAGAATAACTGCATGCTGTGTGAATCTGTGTATTGGTGTTTGTGTGAGCTGCAGGGAGACAACATGTGTGCATCCAAGTGTTAATGAATGAATGTGTGTCACTTCCCCCAACAGCTGCTTGTGGTCTTTCTTCTTTGAAGTGCGTGCGTGTGCGTGTGTGTGTGTGTGTGTGTGTGTGTGTGTGTGTTCGCGTGTGTCACCTTTTAGCATGCATCAATTGCATCAATTGCAGCTGCTTATAGAAATGCACAAGTGCACGTGTGTGTGTGTGTGTGTGTGTGTGTGTGTGTGTGTGTGTGTGTCTCACCGTTCTGCAGGCCCATCCACAGCTGTTTGTGGTCTTTCTTCTGCATGTCGTTGACGACTTGGCTCTTGTGCTTGAGGGCGTCGGCCTCCTTGATGCCGGACATGAAGTGAGCCTCGATCACAGAGTTGGACGGGCAGTGGAGAAGCTCGCGATCCGGAAAATTCTGACATGGGCACAAGGAAGATATTTTTTATTTAAAGCTGCATTGTTGTATTTTTGGGTGGGCTCTGGTGACATCTAGTGGTGAGCTTGAAGATGACTGACATTACAGAGCGATGGAGGAGAGCCTTTCAGCGTATTTTTTAAGGTGAGAGAGAGACAGTGCTGTGGAGTCGTGACATGAACATGCACAGTGTGTCTGATGCTTACCTTAAAGTGCACAGTGATGCTCCACGGTAAGACCGTGTTGGACGCATGGAGGTCAAACAGAACTCCGATTGGATTGTGCCTGGAACCGGGAGACACAAACAGGAAATGATTAACACCAGAGTGTCTGACTTCCATCATTCGCCTGTTTTATCAGCCGTCTCTAGCGATCCACAGCAGCACCCGACCTCTGAATGAGATGCATCACTCCTAAACACAAAAAAGATTCCCTAAAATCCAAACAAACTTTCAAAGTTTCCAAAATGCCGGAAAACAGAACTGGGGTGAGTATTTGTGTTGTCTTCTGATGTCCAGCTTTCTCTGGATGTGAACTTCAGGAGACGTTTCTGTTTGTCACTTCCTGTGTTACAGCCAGTTCGATATTCATTTTTTCTTTATAGCAGCCTCAAATCAGATTAGCGTATTTAAGGATTTATTTTTATAGTCACCAAACATAGTTAGTCTTTATGGCTTAGTTCCCCTGAAGCCAACTGTTGGAGCCATAATGTAGTTTGTTGTTTGAGGGAATCACAGGGTGAATTGTGACATGCAGTTCCTGCATTTGAACACAGGGTGGCACATTCAGTTCAAACGGCATATAGGTAACTGCCTGCTAATGGGAACAGGTGTGTGTGGATGGGAAGCAATATAGTTTTTGACCGCGGTTGTGTCAGTGTGATCGTATCAACGAGGTTGTGTTTTAAACTAAGACTTAAATTGGTTGGTTAAGATTAGAGCCTCTACACTAAGGGGTATTCAACTAAAATTCAGGGAGGTCCAGTTCGATAGAATTTCCTCATGCAAAGGTCCGGAACGTCACAATAATGTCAAATTTGTGCTATGTGATTTTGTACCATATGTATTGAAGTAGCCAACAGTTGTATTAACGTCTATATGTAGTCAACAACTGACTGTCAAATTAAATAAAGTTCAATTAATTAACATCTAAACAATATTTATCATTACAGATTTCCAATTTAACTGAAATAATTATAAATAATACATACTCTTCTCTTATTTCAAGTAAAATAAAGGCTGGATTTAAAACAGAAAGCTTTTGAAGAATGTGACTATATAAATTAAATGAATAAATTAAATAAAGTCCTTAATTTTAGAAAAATGTATTTAACTGAATTGTCATGCAGCTTCAAATTCAGTTTATTCGGGCATCAAGTGATGTCAATCAAAAGAGCAAAGATATTATATTCTTGTTTTCTAAAAAGAGAAATGTGTGTGCATGGACTTTATCAGTGGTTATTAAACCACTTTTTTCAGCTCATTTCTCCTCTGTTAACATTATTGTTGGTCAGTTAATTCATGCGTTAGGTTTCTGATCATATTAATTCATGTGTTAGGTTTCTGATCATATTAATTCATGTGTTAGGGTTCTGATCATATTAATTCATGTGTTAGGTTTCTGATCATATTAATTCATGTGTTAGGGTTCTGATCATATTAATTCATGTGTTAGGGTTCTGATCATCTTGAGCTCTTTGGTTTATTTTTCTGTGCCTTAATCTCTGATGTGAGTCGGTCTGTTTGCTCTAAAGATCTGAGCTTTGTCTCGTGGTGGCGCTTCACATCGCTGCTTTTAATATCGCTGAACTAGTTGTGAGAATAATAAACACATAAGAGTCCATTCTTAGTTCAAGGCCCTGGTTAAGATGTCCACATTTCTCTTTTTGGAGCGCCAAGTGAAATAACTTCTCTGACTCACGTACTTTTTCCAACTATCAGGTCTCTCCTGTCGCTCCCATGTGTGTGAATGTCTCACTCGAGTGACGCTTATAGGAATACACACATGGTTGGGTAGGATCACGTGAGAGGATTTACAAGATTTAGGTCGGCGTGTTTCCTGAACGTCTAAATGAGAGCCACAAAGGCAGAAAAAGCTGCGCCAGAGAAATAGAAATGATCCATCAACAGTTAATAATTCTGTAATAATAAGGTTTTCCAGGATCCAGAGACAACGTCCGGACCCGGACCGCGATCCGCCTGTTAGGATCCCTGCTCTACACCATCTATTTATAAGATGTACAAACAAATGGCAAACACCCTTTACAGACAAGCAGATACAAATAAATGGTCTTAAAATTGTAATTGTCTGTCAAAAGAAAAAAGAAAGAAATTACAATGAATTTGATATTTTTTACATGATAAGAAATAATGAACTTACTTGTTTTAAAAAAAATACATATATCTTTTTTTTTAATAAACTATGGGAACTTTGATGCTACTGTCTGTGTCGCAACACTGACACCTTGTGGCTGAACTGCAGCCGGTTCACTATTAAAGCTGCAGATGGTGTGAAATAAGTACGATGGTTCTGACTGGATTTTCTTTTTCCCAATTTACGGAAGTAAAACAAGAGACACAAACGGCAGCTTCCTGCTGATGTTGCTTGTTTTGGTGTGTATTTTACCGGATGTCAGCCCAAAAGCATGTTATTTGTAGCACATTTCCACAAGAACAAGGTACAAATTGTGTAGATTCATAATGAGAAAATAATTAGATTCTGGCACTTCGAACAAATGTTCTGACATATAAATCACAAAAGAAACCGCCCTGGTTTTAGAAACCCAGCAGTGTGCCGCCTCACGACGCGCTCGCTCATCCGACGATTGCTCTCTCACCATTTCAGCGGCGTCCCTTCGTACTCGAACCACATCTCCTCCACGTCCTCGGCCCTCATTACTTTGTGGAAGTGTTTCTTCACCTTGTCCGTAACCAAAGTCAGGTAGCTCACCCTGGGTAACAGCAGCTAAGAGGAGAGAGGAGACAGTATCATCAGTAATAGGTGACGTGATTACATCAGAAGTGGAAGTAGACATACTTTCTTTCATACTAAAGATTGCACACAGGTCCGAAAAACACACACACACACACACACACACACAAGGTGGGGGGAGGGTGGAGGGGGGGCATCCCGAGCAGTTAAGAGTTTCTTGGGAGTTACGCTTCTTCTTCTTTGTATTGGCAAGAATCTGGCGAGTCAATATGCATCATGTATACAGGCTGTCAGCAAGGTGATATATTGCAATGTTTTAAAACTATTTTTGGATAAAAAACTGTTACACAATGCAGTATGCATACAATCAAAGTAAAACACATTGCAAATAGAACAGTGGGGTCGGCATTTGTATCTGTAACCTCCAACATCGCAGCACTACTTTTTGTGGCGCATTCTGAGCCACCGTGCCGTGTTTATGAGAACAGCATTACCCAAAGACAATGATATACATATATTACTGTTGTATTCATGTTTTTGTGGGATTTGAAGCACAAGTGTGTTGGTTGCAACATAAAGCAACTATCAGACTGACAAACAGTGCACGTGAAAAGCAGTGCAAAATGCATGAGCATTGCTCATAACACTGCTGTTGTGTTTTTTCTCATCAGGAGGAACTGTTCCACTGCACAAAAACCTGCAGAAGAAAGAAATCTCAGGAGGGGGGGGCTTTTTCCTCAGAAAGCATGGGGGTGTCATTCGGTGGCCACGTCACGTCAGAGAGCGACAACACTTACATAGTAGGGCTCGGCCTCTCTCTCGGTGACCTCGTCCTGGTTCAGGGTGAAGCAGGCGGGGATCCGACCGAACCAAACGTCTCTCATCACGTCCTTGTCATCTGCCATGCTGCTGCTCCCAGTGGCACATATAGAAGAACTTCCCACAACACAGACCCCGAAGTCCACTGGCAGACGTCCTGCTGTCAACAACAACAACAACAACACAGCAGAGCATTAATGAGACCTTCAGGAACACAGACTCCCCAAAAGCCACAACGAAGTAGGCGGTGCAACACAGAGCTAGCGCCACATTGTCTCAATGTAATTTTGCTGTAAATAAGCCACGTGCGTCTTTAAGAATTCGTAAGGAGAGTTATTACGAAGTCATAGTGCAAAGGACGACAGCGAGTCACTTGCAGGACTTTCCAAACTAACTACAAACCTGTCAAACTACGCAAACGTCATGTAAAAACTGGCGTTAGCTTCGAGCTCGGTCCGCGAGCTTAGCTCGTGTAAAAACACAGCAAGGAATTGTTTACAAACGTGTTAACTGAGCCTCCTGGTTTGTTTTTATCGTCGTCCACAAACAGGGGCGGCTCGTGTGCAGGAGGAGATGGTGGTATGTGAGGAAAAACCTCACTTTTTGTCGGTGTTTAGCTGAAGTCGGCTTGAATGGAAGAAGGGCCGTGAGTGTCGATGTTGTCATTCCGCTGCTGTCACCGGAAAAACAGCTGAAAGCGCCCGTTTCCTGGCAGAACAGCGACGTATAGCGGACAACCCCGTGTACTGCAATAGCTTAACAAATGTTACATTTTAAATTCCTCTAGAAATATTTCTAAAATGATTAACCCATTTCATCTAAAAGTTTAGTTTGAGATCCATATATATTACGTGTTTAACAAAAAAAGGACCACCACATCACAAAGAAAATCATTACACTAATTCGTCATCGCGGTGCCACGCGTCATCAATATCCGACGTCTCTTGTAAAAGTAGTTACGTCATCACACGGCGCTGTCTGTTTCAGTAGCTTCAAGAATGGATAAAACATCGGACACGGTCGACCTGGAGATGCGTCTTCAGACGCTGGAGGGTAAAATTTATGGAGAGAGACGAAACAAAAGTGCAAAACCCGTCAAGGTTCGTCAATATAATTATAATATTAACAATAATAAACTATATCTGATGAATAGGGCGGATAGTAAAGAAGCTAGTCAGCTGTTAGCAGACCGATGGGCTTAAGTGAACGCCCTTTTTTATTATTTGTATGCATTTTTCCTGCACAACAATACGCGTGAAACACAAATTAGTGACTGTAGTATATTTCTGTATTATTCAAGCATCTGCTAGGTTAGTCACGTAGCTTAAACGAGCCTTATTAAGGAGATAGCAGGTCAACTAGCTGTCAGTTGTCGTTATTATTATTATTACTATTATTATTGTTGTTATTATTGCCATTTATTCATCACTGTTTCTGTCTATTCGTCTATTCATGTTTTACATCCTGCCTGTCCAGTTGTTTTTTTGTCACTACAAATCCCACAATGCCAGCCACTTCTGTGGTTATACAAACACTTTAGACCTTTTTTTATATTTGCACAATTAACATTAATTCTTCTTTTTGTTTTAAATTCTTAGTCTGATAAAACATACATGTTTCGATATTTACTGCTATATGTTGACAAATCACATGAGTAATCTATCACCAGATAATATCCCTAGATTTTTTTGAAACTGAATTTTTTTTTTTTTAAACTCACTGGTTTCCTGGACTTTTTGAAAACACAACTATCAATCTTAAAGTCTGGGTTATATATTAAAAAAAAAAAAAAAAGTAATCAATAATTTAGGAGCAGTTTGGTCAAAAACATGGTCCTTTTGAGCCCGTCAATGGAGCTTCTCTTCAGAGCGTCATATGATCTGAGAAACGCGTCTCGCTTACAAAAGGAGCACTAAAGTGGATTTGTTTCCCGGGACACGTGCTTGTAGCAGGAGTGGAGAAAATCACAGTAGTTAGTTGACTTGGATTTACAGGTGTAATCGTAGTGTTTACTCCTAGATATGCTCGTTCCAGATGTTCCTTTTGAAAGTAATAAACCTCCAGTTCTAATCGGGGAAGAAAATTAAAAATATTATTTCACAGTGTTGCTCCATACTATCTCGCTTTCTCCATGCTACTCTTAAACCTGAGAGTCAGTGTTTTTGCACTGTACTAGGCAAAGTACTACATACTGTAAAAAACAAAAACAAAAAAACTGCTCAGACATGTTGATTAAATAGATTGTAATGACTTTAAATCTAATCTGTGTCCTTTTGTCCGGTAGTGTGCCGAGTCTCTGGCCAGGATCCAGGCCGGTTTGACCAACACGGCCAACAAGAGGGAGCGGGTGAAGATCCTGCACAAGAAGAGTGAGTCACATGCGGCGCTGTATCGTAACTTGTCACAACAGCTGAGATTACAGGGCTCGTTGTAACTTTATTCATTTATATACGTAGGCAATTTTTAAGTTACTAAGAAAGGACACAACTTCACATTCACAGAGTCCATTCGTGCCCCATGTCGTGCAGGGTTTTTCATGGAGCTGGGAGTCGTTTAATCTCAAAAAGGCCAAAAGTGATGTTAAGAGCAGACAGTCCAACAGTGCTTGAGGGGATTTGTGTGTGTTTGGTGAGTCTTTGTTCATATTTGTTGGTGTTGTGGTGCAGTTGAGGACCTGCTGAAGTACCTGGACCCCCAGTTCACTGACCACATCACTGTACCAGATGCAATGAAGCTGGAGTTCATTCTCGCCGGTAAGAACCAGGAGGACCCTGTGACTGATCAATCGAATCAAAATAAGTTCCATTTACAACTGCAATCAGTTAATATCAGATAGTTTCTTTATATTAGGCGTTTGTTGTTAATTTAATACGATACGTGCAAAGGTTGATGTTGTATTGTATAATATGTAAATTAGATTATTTTCTTTACTGTAGAGCAGCTCATTTTGATGCTGTTTTGTGTTTGTCTGAACGCAGAGGAGGACTTCCTGCTTTCCCAGGCTACTTTGCTGGAGCAGGTCAGCAACATGCAGCCTCTGCTGGACAGCACCTACATCAGAGGTGAGTTTGTCTTGTGTTTTATTTTTAAAGCTGAAATCTATCAAATGATGCGTTTGTTTGCTGGAAGGAGGTCTGGGATCCAGGATGTGAAAGCCTGCTGCTAAAATATATCTTTGTGTAGTTTTCTGTGAAATATAATTTTGGACTTTAAAGAGTAAAGTTCAGTTCATTTTATTTCATGTTTGCTTTTTCATATCCAAAATAGTTTATCCACTACCTTCAGTATCAGCCACCTGCAATACACTTTATCTCTTAAACAACCCTATTGCTGTTATTACCGCTTATTTACTGTTGTCACACAGAACATCCTGCTGTTTTTTATTAGCAGCATGTCATTCGTTGTGACTGTTTTTAGCTCCTGTGTTGCTCTGGCTCCACACGTGAGCGTTTGACAGTCTGTTCATCCCATCACGCATGTGTTTCTGTTGCCTCCAGATGTACCAGAACATGCCACTAAGCTCCAGCGCCTGTCACAGATCCACATTAAAGAGCAGGTAACCCCTCCCCCCGTCCTCATCAGCCTCTTTGTGTTTTATCTGTTGACCCACTGTTTGTCTCTTTTACAGGACCAAACTGAAGCTCAGTCTCTGGAAGTGAAGAAGCTTTTTGAGGAATACAACAAAATGGTAGACATTTATTTTATTGTCCTATGATTTTCCTTTTTTTTTATTATTATAGTAAATCGAAATATGTAGTATTTTAACGCTTCTTGTTGTACTCTCTCGGAGGATAAAAGAGACACAATAATAATTATTGAATAATCAATTTAGCCTCTTTGTTCTCAATCTAATTTGTCTGGATCCACCAACTGCTGCAAAATAAATTATTTGGTCTTGTTGGCATAAACTGACCTCTGACCTTTGATTGGCAGATGTTCCTGCTGTCCAAGCAGTTCACACAGTGGGACGAGACCCTAAGAAAGCTGGAGGAGGACAAGGGCGTTCGGCCTGTGGAGTAGCTACTGTCATCCCACACACACACACACACACACACACTTCTAATGTTTTGATGCTGCTTTGCAACAGGGATCTTTTCTAAAGTAACTTTTTTGGTGGGAGCTTCGGACAGCTTGTTTTTCCCCCAATGAGTCAGAACAAAATTGAGTATAGAAAAACGATCACATGTCAATTCATAACCAGAATTTAAATTAATCACTCAGCCAGTCAGAATATTTTTGGTTTAAAATAAATTCTCCAACTCAGACTAATTATCTGACTTAAAAACAAAGTTGTTCGAAATTCGGAGGAACTCTCTCCCGTCACGTGACGCTGCTGCTGTTTTTATTTTCAGACAATGGAGCTTTTTGTGTTTGCGTATTGACTCGACTTGTAACACATTCCAACGCTGCCTCCCTCCTGTAAGCCAGTCACAAGACTAGCCGCCCCTCACACACACATCCTCACACACATGCTTTATATTTTCTCTCTGGTTGACATTGTAAAAACTTAAATGACTGCAGTTATTACAATAAACATCACAACTTTTTTTTTCTCTTTAACTTCTGCGGTGTGTGTTGTCTATCTGTTGGGAAGCATAAAGATGCAGGAACGGAGAGAGAGAATGACGTGTTTAAGTCAGAGATAAAGCGAGGACGTAGGGATTAATTAGTTTCCTTTGCTGTTAAATAGTTTTTCGATCACACACATTTCAGTTACTTTGGAAACACTTGCACCTGCTGTTAAATCCCAAAATAATGAAGGTAGTTAAGTACCCGGTAAATATACAACTTTACAACAGTTGCCTCTTTTCAGAAACATCATCTTTTGTTGACTAAACAACTTTAAATCAAAAAGAAAAGTCTATAATGTGATGGTTGTTTGGGTAAATCTTGGAGGATTTTCATATCATCTCCCCAGGGGGGCAAGACAGTGACGTCACCAACTGATACCAGCGGACAAAGATTGTCTATGGAATGATGCTTTCCTCGGTTGTACAAAACAAAGTCTGCAGCAGAGGGTGTTAACCGTCACACATATTACGTCTCCTGCATTTTAGGATTATTTTCAGTTAGCCCACTTTGAATCAGAGAGAGAGGAAGTTATTAATTCAATTAACTGGCGGAAAAAAAAATCTGCAATATTCATATGTGCCATAAAACAACCTACACTAACAGATTTTCCTTCAAATCAATAACAATTAGTGAGATCTTGTTTGTATTTGGTGGTGATTCTTATTCTAGTGTTATACATTAGTTAAATACTAGTCCATTGAATTGGTAAAAATGTATGTAAAAATTATAGTAATTTACACATCATGTAATTAGGATTGTAACACATGATGTTAAGTCTTTTGTAAGTCCCTACATAAGTTTGCTGTATGCATAAATGAACTGCACGCTGCAGGTGTTATAACCACTTAACTACTATATATTAAGTGTAAGAGTATGCATGGCAGGAACATTCAGACGTGGGAAGAGAAAGTGCTGTTTTTGTATATTCTTCTGTTGAAAACCAACCAAATAAAATGTATTTATTCTGCAGACCAATTTTAATCTATATATAAAATAAAATAAAATAAAAGTATGTGTCGTCATTTAAAAGGGACACCAAGGCTGCAGATAGCTTGAAGTGAGATCATTCAACAAAGTGTGTTGATGTTTTTCGTAGATGACCCTCAATACTGCAATACATTTATTTATTTATTTAACATATATTATTGACGACTTATATTTAGGTATGTGCTGTACAAACGAAAGTATGTTATATTTAACTTTACAGAGAAAAGGGGGGAATAGTATGGGGTTAGGGGAGGCCTCCTATCAGACATACCAAGATGGTTTAATATGAATATAATTCTGACTTTTACATTAGCATATTAAATAACGTACAAATTAAGGTCAAATAACATTAGCTTGACATTATTCTGGTGTATAAGTATACATATAATGTGCCTTGTGTGTTACACAATTGTTTCATCCGGCTAAAAAACGTCGGCCACCAAATATCAAACAGAGTGACTCCTCTCCAATTCTCGGTGGAAGATCTTCGGCCGCGAGAGGGCGCGAGAGGGAGTCTTCAGTGCGGCAACTGCTCGGTGGAGTCGAACAGCGGAGCGTTAATGGACAGGACGGCAGTGGTGAAGGTCGGAGCCGCGGCAAGCGCCAGCGTCTGCGCCCTGTTCGGCGGCGTGGTGTTGGCCCAGTACATCGTGGCCAAGAAGAAGCGAGCAGGGAAGAAGACCAGGATCATAGAGATGGTGAGTAAAAAACTAAAAAACGCAGATACTCACTCGCTCGCTCGCTCGCTCGCTCTGCGCCTGCGTCAATACGACGGCGGGGGCGGCTAGAGAACCGGAAGTGCTGGAGTTCTGTCTTCAAAATAATTATTTCCGTTAAGGGTTGGGAACGGTCGTTATTGGCAAGTTGCTGGCTGAGACACAACAAGTCAGGCATTAAATACATCGCCATTACTGGTAGTAGTTAAAAAGAAAACACAGCACACAGCGCTTTTATTCTGAAAACCACGTCCGGAAGTGTCTCGTCAGAAGTGGACCTGCATGATGCTCTGCGCAGGCGCGAATTTCCCCTAAAATAGCAGCTGTTTGTGTGTTTTAGAGGTCATCACAGAAAGAACAGCAGCTCGTTCTTTCTGTTTAGACACCAGGGAGCTCAGACAGCAGCGGGACCTCCGGGTCAGTGATGCTCGCATCTTCACTGACCCGGAGGCCAGCTTCTGGGAACAGTTTGGTGCTGAGCAGGCAGCATGGAAGTTATGCAAGCTGCAGCGAGCAGCACAGTACACTCTGTCCAGCTTCCTAACCTGTCCGACAGGAATCATTAACATTCCCAAAATTGCAGACGAATGGAGGCAAAGGGTCATATGTCAAGACTTGTTTAACTCAAGTAGCTACAGACTTTTTTTTTTTTTTTTTTTTACATGTTTACTGTGTATATGTTTAGAAACTCTATAAACCTGTGCAAACAGGACGGATAACCATTTTTTTTTCTCAAGTAGTTTAATTGTCATTTATAGTTTCTAAGTAATGTATGAGGTCTTCATAAAGCCATTTATTTATTTTCTATTTAACCTAAACCCCATCTCTCAAATACCCATGTGAGATTCATGTTGTTCAAGAAAAAACATACATTTACAGTAGATATATTTATTTTCTCATCAAGTAGTTTCTAATTTGCAACATCTGGTTCTGCCGAGTCAAGCCGATGCGTTGTCTTAAAACCTGCATTCTCTCTAGTGTCCATCAGGGGATGACTCCTCTGGTTGTATAGAAGTCTATGCCTTAAGTGTTAAAGCTGCATTCTGTCTACTGACCACCAGAGGGCGACTCCTGGTTGTATAGAAGTCTATGAGAAAATGACTCTACTTCTCTCTTGATGTATTCCCTCAGTAAATCAAAAATGGTAGGCATTTGTTTTATTGTCTTATGATATTCTTCTATACGGATCCGCCGTCTGACATCTGTATATTTACTGATTTAAAGCAGAGTGAGCAGGAGGAGAGCTGGTGGATCAGGAATCAGCAGGACTCAGATGTATTTCGTTGTGAGAGACCAAACCAGTGTAGGATGACACGAGCAGAGGCAGCTGTTTGATTTGCTCGATTCTTTTGAAAATCCAGTTGTCCGCTGAAGGACTGATACCAGAGGAGGAGCTTTGGGGGATCCAGTAGCCAGTCTGGCTGCTGGATGGAGACCGTTTAGCCTATTTCCTGTCCGACCTTCACCATGGAAACTTGTGACGTCTGCTTTTGATGAGGCCTGATTCTACAGAAGCAGACAAACATCTTCTCTGAGCCCTGTGACACTGATACCGCATGACTGCAAAACTCCGGCAGGCTTTCATTTTGTGTCCTGTGTTTAACTTTTTACGGGGACATTCCTCTACGGAGCGAGTTTTTTGTCTAAAAACCCAGCTGTGTCGTTTCAGACATACTTAAGCATCTGAATGAAACACTAAAGATGTCCAGTTTTGGAGGCAAGAAGAAGATGGTTAGAGGTTTTTCACACACATATGAGAACAGTAAACTATCTTCACATTACATTCATGTGGAAAGACACTTCTGTTTTTCTCCCCGTTACATCCGTAGCAACACCTGTACTTTACTGTTTTCACTACGTATTATTTATATTTGAGTGAGTTATTGTTGCGTGTTCCGTCCCAGTGATTATATATCATTTCATAATTCTAGTCAAACTATGAGGCTTTAGGTAACCATCTACCGTCCATTTTCTTGTCAGTTTCTGCTAGTTAGACACATAGTTTCTTTTCAAAATAAAGCCCTGTGCTCAAAGGAAACATACAGTTTCTGCTTGTTACATGCATGGTTTTCAAAATAAACTTCCACCTCAGGTTTACTTGCACACCAAAACTACTGCGGTTAGTTCTAGTCAACAAAAGCACTCCTTTAGGCGTAAAATAACTACTGCATGTCACGTGTAATTGGCGTCAACAAATTGTAGAAGTTACGCAACAAAACAATGGTCAAATGGAGTTTACTTTGTTTAACAGGGAGGACACAAACAGCGGTCTCCCAGGTGAAAGTCCTGTGTGTTTTTAATCCGTCCATCCGTCTGAAAAGGGTTGTTGCTGGTTTCTGTGAGGGAGTGTGTCTCACCTTGATGCCGTCTAGAGGGCAGCG
Source organism: Cottus gobio (assembly GCA_023566465.1). NCBI lineage: Eukaryota > Metazoa > Chordata > Actinopteri > Perciformes > Cottidae > Cottus > Cottus gobio. The sequence goes on along the minus strand of CM042221.1, from coordinate 10,507,621 downwards.
CTGAGCTACAGCTGGTCTGTAAGTCTGTTTCTTTATGTTGCTGCGTTCTTGAAATCATCTCAAATGTTTATTTGTGGAAAGGAGTAGAGACAATGAGACCAAAGCAAGAAACAAGTATTTAGGGTTTTGCTACATACAGCACAGTATACGGTAGTTGCACACACTAGAACGTTTCTATTGTTTTCACACAGTGACAATAACAGTGGTTTTATAGTTTGACATGCAGAAGGATGGAGACATTTGATTATAAGTTTGAAGGAAGGATAACATGACAACTCAGTGTTGTTTTGCTCCCCTGGTCGTTCACAGAGGAATATTTGTTTTCCCTCCATTTTATTAAGTTTATTAGGGTTTGGTAATTATTCAATAATACTGACCACAAGTTATCCACATATGTTGACAAAATTCTCCAATTTCACCACAATCTCTTGTAGCACCATATCTTGAATAAGAACATTCATTACCCTGTGACCCTAAACTTGATAAGCGGTTCAGATAATGGATGGATGGATTATTTATTTGTATTATAGGATATGAGCGCCTTTCTTTTGTGAGTTGTTGGAAAAAGCCGTAGAAAGTGACAGAGATAGTGGAGAAAACTTTTTTTTTACTGGCAATGCTGCTTTATCAGCAGCAACAGATGTCTGTCGCCACGACGACAGCAGTTCCCAGTGGGGGCGGGACCACAGGAAGCTGATGAACCGGGCCCAGCAAAAAGCTGGGCCCGGTGCCGAACCCTCATGACACTCACGTGGGTGTCAGAAAAATAATGAGGCGCTCGGAGGCATCCGTGTACTTAAACTTCTCCCAGAGATGTGTGCTGTTTGAACCGGTTTGGAGAACTGGTATTTGTATATTTGTCTGTGTGGCTGACAGGAACAGGTTAGATTAGAGTACAATTAGAAATAAAGGGTAGTTGTAGAAAACGTTGCAAAGGCATTATTGGACATAAGTAGTAACACAATTTACAATAGTGTCGGTAATAGTTCTAAGATTAGCAGTATTATTAATAGTAGCAAAATTTGCAGTAGTATTTTTGGATGTACAGTAGTAGTAGTGGTGGTAGAAGTTGCAGTATAATTACTAGTTGTAGTAGAACTAGGAGTAGTAGTGGTAGCCAGCAGTATTAGTAGTAGTAGAACAAATTGCAGTGGTATTAGTAGTAGTAAAATAAGTGTTATTGTACTAGTAGCAAAGTTCTGCAGAAGTCATAGAAATAGTGTTGCTACCAGAAGTTGCAGTAGGATGAGGATCAGAAGCAGTGACAAAAAGTAGCAGTAATCGCATTAAAAGTGTTAACAAAAGGTAGTATTATCAGTCGTAGTCATTGTACTAGTAGAAGTCGGACTAGTGGTTCCAGTAAGATCATCAGTATAAGTAGTAGTAAGAGAGTTGAAGAGGTAGTAAATACTGTAGTTATTGTAAAAGTTTCCTTAGCACTGATTGAAGAGGTAGCAGTACTAGTAGTACTTAGGGCGTTGCCGTACTCACAGTATAAGTACAGTGGTTTGTGTTCTGTCGTGCAAAGTAGTATTTAAACTAATGTAAAGCTTTAAGAACAGACGCACCACCTTCATTCCTCCCTCCTTGCCTCCTTATTTCCATCTCGTATCTTCGTCTCCGTGTGATTTATGTCTTGAATCCGCAGGAATATTTATTTAATAAGTGCAGCTCCAAATTAGAGCCGGCTTTGAGATCTGACCTGAGATCTGATATCGTTACGCTTCCTTTGTCCTTTGTTTAACGTAAACCGCCAGTGGGATTTATCAGCTGATAAATTATAACGTTTGTGATGTGTTCAGGTATTATCTAGTGAAATGTAGTGTTGGTGATGAACTAGAATAAATCCAGATGTTTTCCCATGAATATAAAATAGATATTAGAGATGAATTATGAGCTATTTACACTTACCATTTTAATATTATTATTTGAATTATTAAAACTACTAATGACAATATTTGTTTTAACCCATAAAAATACAACCTTTTACTTCTTTATCATTTTAATTATGAAGAAATAAAGTACAGTGACAAAGTACAAGTCTACCATTGAGAGGTTTTCAGGTTTTACAGACTTCAGAGTGTTGATATGACTTTAGGGATGAAGAAAAAAAGAATAGTCTGGCTCCTCGTAGACCAGCTGCTGTAATCACTGAGTTGTCAGCTACATTCAGGTAATCCAAAACTCCCGACACCTCACCGATATTCCTTGTTGTGAAACAGCTCCAGGCGATCGGCAACAACAAGCTTTGCTGCATTTTTCAGTTCAGTCTGCAGGTTCGTACCTGAAGCGGCAGCGTTAAAACTCCAGGTGTTCAAATGCAAAGACGAAGAAGAAGCGACCGCACAGGCTCGTCCCTCTGAGCCCAGAGTTCACTGTCATTGACCTGAACTGTAATCGGAGAGTGGCGACCCAGTTTATTTTTTGGGGGGTTGTGGTATGCAACGCAGTCGAGGCCGGTCGGAGGACGAGCTTGTCTCATGTTTTCAGGTATCCACGTGCTTCCAGTTCACGAAAAACATAACCGACATAAGCCTTTACATAAAAAAAGTTTAAAAAAAGACTTTGCTGTTGTAATCAGGTGGCAAAGGTGAAGCCAATGATTCATGCATTAAAGTAGCATTCTCTCAATTGACCAGCAGGGGGCGACTCCTCTGGTTGTATAGAAGTAAATATAAATGACTCTACTTCTCTCTTGATTTATTCCCTCAGTAAACATTGTAAACATGAGTTTATGTCTCAATCTCTAGTTTCAAGTCTTCTTCAATACAGGATGATTTTTCATTTAATACATTATGGTCATTTAGAGTCAAACAGACCATGAAGCAGGGTATGCTTTAGGGTGGGGCTACAAGGTGATTGACTGATCGCTGCTGCTACCAGAGACTTATACGGCGTCTCTACGTCACTCGTTAAAATGTGTTTTTTGCGAATCATTTTCACTTTTCATTAGTCAAAGGGAGAAACCTGTATTTCTTCTTACAAACTTATTTAATTAACAAAAGCTCTATGTTGGCTTGGAGTTTGTTTTCACACATTGCACACGTTTCTAAATTATTACCAGCGGCAATAATAGGTTTCATAGATACTCTGGGTTATCTGATCAAAGAAGAAGGAGTTATTATGGTATTTTCTTTGGCCTTGAGCGTGCGTGTGTGTCCATCAGTGTGACCGACTATTGTTGGACCAAACAGCCTGACGCTCACTCTGAACCTTGACCCTTGTGACCTTCCATGTGCCGTCAAGCTATTTGCTGCACGTGTGTTTGTGTGTGTGTGTGTGTGTGTGTGTGTGTGTGAAATGTGTGTGCTCAGCAGTAGCAGCGCCGAAGCCAGTCAACCCTCTCCGATTTGATTTTTAAAGGGTTCCCTATTCATGGGGTCAAAGGTCACATTACTGGACGAAAGATAGTATAGGTTACAAATGTGACTTTTCCTCCGTTTGCCCCATTCCACATCTATTAATACTTAATAATACCTGCTAACCACTGAGTCACAGTCACCCAGAATGATGAATGATTTATATAAATATATATATTGTTAGTGTTTTTTATTGCTTCACTATTCTTCACTATTGCTTCATCCATTTCAATATTGTGTCTGATTACTTTCCATATCAAATACAAAATTATTTTACAATCAATATTATTCTTATCATGAAAAAACTGTAATACCAAAATAACTTTATATAATAATAATTATAACTATACATACAATAAATAACAATAAACATCTCTGTAAAGGGGGAGGGGTCATGTTGGGCTACGCCCCCCCCCCACCACCCCTCCCTCTGCTGTAGATATAAAAACCCTCTGCAGCCACATCATCTTTTTCTCTTCTCGTTTTAACCGACACAACAGACCCGCGGTAAGTGTGTATGCGTGCGTGCGTGTGTGTGTGTGTGTGTGTGCGTGGGGTTTTAATACAGACTTTTGGTTGAAAGTAACTGTAAGAAAAACACAAAAAAACAACATTGAGTGCAACAAAAACAAACAACAAAATCATTACTAAAAAAGTGGACAAAATCCTCCTTAATGTCCTCCTCTGATGTTCGGATGCTTTGACCTTTGACCTCAGTATGTTCTTTTTGTAATGTACCTGAACCCTTGTAACCTTGTAACCTGCTCTTGCCCGAAAAGATCAGGCCTGTTAAATGTTTGCAACATGTGTATATTTATATAAATACGGCACAGGAATGTGACAGAGTATCACATTTAGGATCTTCATTATCGATTTAATGTGTCAATTCTATTTTCTAGATTATTTCTATTAATGGTTTGGTCTGTGAAATGTTGGAAAAAAGTGAAAAATGTCCGTCCCAGTTTCTCAAAGTTAAAGAATATGTATTTAAATGTCTTGACAAAGGCTTTACTCTGCAGACAAGTTCAGGAAGTTCTCCTGGCTCTTTGCACGCTGAGTGTTTGTGTGCGTGAGTGTCGTGTTTATTCAAGTGTAGGTGGGAACTAGGTTTTTATTTTTAGTTTGTGTTCTGGGTGTTGTGTTTCTGTAGGATCAGAGTGATTCATGAAGGCTCCTCCCGTGGCCCTCAAGTTGCATCAGAATGTCTATTGAGCCATGTATGTATATAAGTATTGCAAGATGCTGAAAGTCGATCGATATGTCGCTCAAAAAATGTATTCAGCAAAAGCAACATAACTCCTGAATGTTCTCGCCTATTATGAATAATCCAGTTGAGAAGGAGTTATTTTATCATATTAAATATTTTTGGCTCCTATTCGTTTATTTATGCTTTTTGTTTTCATGCTGAATAATTTCCAAGAAACTTACGAGCACGTCTCGTAGTCATCAACATCGTGTGAGCGTTAGTCGACTCTTCTGGCCGAGGACGTCTCTATTTATCTTGCTTTAAGAAAACATCTTGCACAAAAAGAAAAAAATAATAATGAGACTCTTTGAGAGCGGACTCCATAATGCTCCGGAGAAGTGATGAAGAAGGGCCGAAGGTCACCGGCTCTCTGCAGGGTGTGTTACTGCCCGCTTGTTTGTGTGTCTCCACTCAGCTTGTTAGGCAACACCGGCAGATTTCAAAACAATCAGCTGTTACATAACTCCAGAAACCCGGACCAACACACGGCATGTCAACCTAGAAGTAATGACATCATCCTCTTAGTACCGGAGCTCTAACCATAGACCCCCCCGCCACCCTGTCTCTCTCACAGATGCCTCAGTTCGAGAAGACGACGGTCCACATGAGGGACCCCGAGAGGGTGGAGCAGATCATCTGTGGCCTCATCAAAGGAGGAGCCTCCAAACTGCAGGTTAGAACGTCCGAGAGTCCTGTTCTGGTGCAGCGGCGCCACCCGGTGGTACTGAAGCTCACAGGCCTTTAGCAGCCTTTTTCAGGCTCCTCTTCTCTATTATCCAATTCTCAACTTTCTTGCTTCCCGCTGAGTGTTTTTACCCCTGGAGATACAACAGTGCTTTATGTCCCTCTCATGTTCCCCCACACTGAGGTGACTGTGGTGAAATTAAATGTTTTTCTTGCGCTCCGTTGCAGATCATCACAGACTTCGACATGACGCTAAGCAAGTTCGCCGTCAACGGCAAACGCTGTCCGACGTGCCACAGTAAGTGCAACCCGGCAAAACAATTAACAGAGGGTCTACATAGTGTTAGCTGAGGTGATCTAGTAATTTGTAAACATTTCGGATCTCTGCCGACTTTAAGCTTTACATTTTGGGGCCGTATTTGTTTTCTCAGCGCATTTATATTAACGGATGTTACGCAGAGCCATGACATCATATTCAATGTACGAGTCTGTAAAATACAGACAACACAGAAGGGGTTTTTCTTTGTTTTTTCTTGCTCGTTTTGAAAACCTGTATTATAATGTTGTTCTTTGCGCAGACATCATCGATGACTGCAAGCTGGTGACGGAGGAGTGCAGGACAAAGCTGCTGCAGCTGAAGAACAAATACTATCCCATCGAGATCGACCCCCATCTCACCATGGAGGAGAAATACCCGTTCATGGTGGAGTGGTAAGACGTTTTTGAATAAAAGTAAACACACTTCATGTCTGTGTTTCCGCTCACGGCCGGCACTTCACACCGTGACGCTGTGTTTTGTCTGCAGGTATTTCAAGTCCCACACGTTGCTCGTGGAGCAGCGGCTAGAGAAAGACAAGCTGGAGGAGGTGGTGAGAGATTCTGACGCTGCACTCAGGTGCGTGCTCCTCGACGCTCCGTTGCATTGTGGGTATTTAGCCATCAACGACGCCCTTGTCTAGAAAGGCCACAACCTGAGTGAGGAGGTCGGCGCTCAGGGCTTTTGTTATTGCTCTCAAGGCAAGAGTCAGAACATACTTTTGTTATTTACAAAACACTGTTTGTCTTTTTAAATGCGATCATTTAAATGAGTGTGTTCTGATGGCGTTTCATATTTGTTTGGCTATTGTTTGCAAAAAGATTGTACAGCCGTGACCAGAATGACCAACGTGTCCCTTTCGGCTTGGTTTCAGGGACGGATATGAGCAGTTTTTCGACCGCCTGCAGCAGCACGACGTGCCCGTCTTCATCTTCTCGGCCGGCCTGGGCGACGTCCTGGAGGAAATCATCCACCAGGCCGGAGTCTACCACCCCAACGTCAAGGTCGTCTCCAACTTCATGGACTTCGACGAAAACGTGAGTCCTCCGCCGTTGTTCTTCCTCTCTTCTAACCTCGGGGTCTGGTCTGATCGCCGCGTCCCGACGGGGTCTGCTTCTTCTCCTCGCAGGGCGTCCTGAAGGGTTTCAAAGGCGAGCTGATCCACGTGTACAACAAGCACGATGGCGCCCTGCGGAACACGGAGTACTTCAAACAGGTGAAGGAGTACTGCAACGTCATCCTCATGGGCGACTCGCTGGGGGACCTCAGCATGGCCGACGGCGCGCCCAACGTGGAGAACATCCTCAAGATCGGCTTCCTCAACGACAAGGTACAAAACCGCCGTGGCGCACCAACAAGGGTCCTCAAAAAAAACGTTCTTTGCGTCCCGAATTCGATAGCTGGGCTTGGATATCGGCCGATACCGAGTGAGCTGGAAGCAGAAAAAGTGAAACAGCTCCTAATTCCTCTCTAGTATCTATTCTTATTTGATTTTCTTGCTGTGGATGTTTTTGAGTTTCTCGCCAAAAACTCTGTTTCACATTTGAACACAACATCATGACATTATAATCTACCGTCACTGAATTTTCCCCGCTGAAGGGAGCTTGAACTCGTTGTAGCGTAACTCGATGCAACGTCCGTTAACGTTGTTCGTGCCGTCTGTCAGATCGGTGCATGGACTCAACGATGGCTGATGTGCTTCTGGTGTCAGAATGTTCTCTGACTTTCCGCCCGTCTCACTCTGCAGGTGGAAGAGCGGCTCGACAAATATCTGGACTCTTACGACATCGTCCTGGTGAAGGACGAGACTCTGGAAGTGCCCAACGCCATCCTCCAGAAGGTTCTATAACTCCACCCACAGCCTCGGGCCTGTCAGACGTCTAACACCACCCCCCCCCTTCCACTTTCTCTGGATCAACCTTTCAACGTCAACCTTTAAAATGCCTTTTTGAAAGACGTTTCACATCTCCTGAATGAACTGTTTTAAACGTCTCCGGCAGCGTCTCTGGTGTGTTTTGTCTGTTTCAAATTGTTTTTCCGATCTTCTCTTATGATGATAAAAAAAGAATAACCAAAAGTGAGACACACACACACACACACACACACACACACAAACACTCACACTCCCTCCATTGTTATAATTTGCACATTATTGTTACAGTTGTTGGATTACTTTGGGTGTTCTCTTTGAGCTGTCCCAGATTGTCAGACTGAAAGCCCAGCTTTCCAGCTTGAGGAAGTACTTGAGTACTTAAAGGAAAGTGTTGCTTGGTGACAGCAGCGATATGATAACATTTTAGGAGGGGGGATTCAGATTGTCAACATAAAACGTGGACGATGTGAGGAAACGCACTTTAAATTCTTAACGTAGCGTGGCGATCATCTTTGTTTGTATTTTTCTTTTTGTCCGGATGTCGGAACACATTCTTGCACAGAAGAGTTTTTAAACGTCAGCTTTATTGTTTCTGTTTGGCCTCGTATGGAACACACAGAACGAAGAAGCGTCTCTATTCCCTTGGAACATTTGTGGCATTTTGAATTTGTCAACATCTCCGCATGGCCAAGCCATGATGGAGTGATCTCCGTGCCAGTGTTTAAGGTTAAAGGGGTTAAGTAATAATTTTAGAGATGACCTCTGGTGGTCATTAGCCGGAATTACGACCCCCTCAAACCAAGTAAGAGGTGCTGCAAAATAACAATATTACAATATATCTAGAAGTATATGTAAGTATGGTTTGCCTGTGGCTCATTAAAATCCAGAAGAAGACCTATTTAATTTTAATTTAATTTAATTGACTATCATTCTGTGGTTAGGATTTGATCTTCTACCTCTTGACATATTCATCTATGCGTTTTTTCAGTTGGAGGTTCAAAGTAAATGTGTCACCGTCTCCCTGTTGTGTTCTCTTTGTTTTAAATGTGCTGCTATCATCTGCATGTTGCCTTTTGTCATCGTTAAGTTTACGGGGGAAAAAAGCGGCCGTTCACATATACAGCATTTGGAGATCCCTCCAAAATTTGGATATATATATATATATATATTTTTTTTTTTTTTTTGGAGGGATCTCCAGAAGTATAGACGCTGTGTTGTATTTTTATAAGCAGATGGCTTTCTCTCTTTTTCTTTGTTGGTATGATTTGAAAATGCAATAAAATTGTCTTTTTGTGAGCCGAGACTGGAACACAGACCTGAAAGCTCTTTAAAGGTGTTTAACTTTAAAGGTGGAGTGTTCAGCATGTGGAAACTTAAAATATGGGGTTTGGAATTCTCTGAAATACTCTGCACGACTGATTAATGTCAAAATTGGATTTACAAGATATAAGTACATTTATTTATCAGGTTTGATTCACTGAATTCACCAAAAACAGATTTCCATCAGGTTATTTAATCCTAATGTTTTATTTAACAGTTTCTCAGCTTTATGGACACAAATCCCCATCTGGAACAGCAAGAAAGGCTTTGATACAGACTCAATAAAAAATATCATCATATCGTTTCGAATATGAAAATAATAGGAAGGAAGGAGGAACCAAAGGTACCAAAGTTTGTTTATTTATAGTACTTTTGTCAATATTTATAGCAAATGATGAGATGATGAAGTGTACACACACACACACACACCAGGGTGAAGATCAATGGTGTTACATCAACTTCCGTTTTGTTTGGATGGGACCATGGACTGTATAAACCCAGAAATGTAAGTGAGTTTATTTATATTGCACTCATCACAGACACGGTCATAACATCAAAATAACAAAAAAATGAAACATAATTTAACCCAAAGCGACCATAACGGGCCAAAACAGGTAAGAAAGCACAATAATAAACAAAAGAAGGCGCAGTGAAGTACACAAAAACAATTAAATAAATAAATACAAACAGATACAATGCAGGCCATGGATCTTGTATTTAACCATGCGCCAGTGTAAACGGGTTGTTTATATATGACATCACACAATCAGCAAACCCTAGGGGTGCAGGCAGAGCATGCCATAGCTTTGTGCTACTGCCTGTCCTAAGGCGAGTGTGTGTTGGACCAGAGGTTGCGGGCTGGTGAATATGAGCGAAGTAGTTCAGCCACAGGGGTCTGGCCGCGCAGTGCTCTGTAAGTAAGAGTGAGGATTTTAATGTGAATCCCTCCGGGAGCCAGTGAAGGGACCTGAGTATGGGTCATGTGAGACCATCTCTTTGTCCTGGTCAGCATTCTGGATGACCTGCAACCGGTTAATCGCAGACTTACTGTGAGGAGAAAAGTGCGTTATAATATTCAATACGAGAAGAGATGAAAGCATGTATGGTCATCTCTAATTCAGCTGTTGATAATACAGATCTCAGTTTGTTAATATTTCTTAGGTGGCGGAAGCAAAATCGGTAGCGATGTCAAGGGGAAACTGCTAGGTGTGGTGGTTTTGGGCTGCAGTATCATACACGTCCTGCAGGTGGCGCCAAACAGCCCAGAAGTCCAACTGATGAAGTCTGGAAGTTTGCAGGAGGAGACAGAAGTTTGGCCAACGTGGCATTTTGGGAATTCTGAAACTTACAGTCTGTGTGCTTGAACGTGGCTCGTTGGTCTAGCGGTATGATTCTCGCTTAGGGCGCGGAGGCAAGTCGTGTATAGCTGGTACTCACTGACAGCCAATGAAATTGCAGCATTATTAGATGCTGTCTAAGGTGCTGAACATCCATTGTGTTTTCAGCACCGTAGACTCAAATATTATCCTGTTCTATTCTATTCTCGAGTCTCAGTTTGGGCAATGCCACACATCAATGATGAAGAGCTATTTATGAATCAAGAAAAGTGTATCCCACTTTGCTTTTTTCTGATTGTCACTATATTGTAGTGGCAGATAGATCATGTAAGTACTTGACTTATTTATGGCCATTGATCTATCATATTACTGTTTCCCTACTACAAACATTTGAATTGCATAATTACTTAATTACGTTACTGTTAATGGTTCACATATTAATAAGACATGTAGACATTAGTCCATGAAATATGTTTATTAACCACAACAGGGACAGTAAATATTGAACACTGAGCACATAGTGCAAAGTCACATAAACACAACACAAATTTGTAAAACAAATATAATAATGTATATATGCTTTTGTTGCTTTGTCTCCATCCAGATCCTCTGCTGCTGTGAACAGGCCCACTGGCTGACGGTCGGAGCAGGAAGCTGTGGAGGAAGACAGGTGGGGACAGCTGGTGGCTCACCTGGTCAGACGACAAGAAAGACATATAAACTATTAAGATTCTGATCTCATCTTTTTACAATGTACTCAAACAAATCAAAAACATTCAATACTGACTTTGATCTCTTTGTGCAGTTTGCAGTGGACCCGGCTCTGCAGACGTCTCACGAGAAACCAGGAGTGCCTCTGACGCTGTAGAGAACATTGAACATGTTGTTATTATTGACAGTAAGATGAAGCAGGAATGTAATGACACTGTAGTCCGTGAAACTCAGCCAGCTGTACGCTGGAGTGCTGCCTACTTTTGGTCTGAAAACAGTGCACCAGTATCTTATTTACAACAATAAAGATTTTAAAGAATGAACAACCGTTTGATGGACACTGCATAAGGATATTTTTAGGATGCCAATCCAGGTAAAATAATACACACCAGGCACTGTGACGGTCGCCTCTGTGGACAGATGAGCGTCTCCTTCTGGCATCAGACACACGAGCTGCTGGGGAACAGGCACAGGGCTCTTTATAGAAGGCAAAGCAGGGGCTGCAAGGAGGGAAGGATCACAAAAGGGAATCAATTCATGGTTTATAACTAATACAAGCACAGGGAATATGACAGGTAATGTTTCAATGAATAGACAGAATTATGATACGTTTACCATCTACTTGAGAACGCTGAGCCTTGGCTGGTGCAGCAAGTGTCGCAGATGGTACTGCAACGGAAAACCCTTGTTTGTTATTTATATTTTGACAATACACAAACACTACTGTTAGTAACAGCAGAAAGTATCTTTACTTCACCTGCTTTTCTCAGCCAAATACAATGAAACAGACTGTTTCTAACGCTATTATAGAAAGACTATACTTCATTCATACACATGTGTTTATGTTGGAATGAGTTAATATTCAGTAGCCAGTCATTAAGATGTAACCGAGGCCGGGGAAGCAACATTACCCTTCAAACACATGCAATCAGGTGTTAGGGAACACAGCAGTTCCACATCTGTTCTTACATAAAGGAAAAGGAGCAGAAGAAAACACAGACTGATACGTACCCTCGTCACGGCTGGGATCAATTCATAGTCACTAGGACGAACATGACCACAACATGGTCATGAACATGTTCAACATGGGACGGAATGAGAACGTCGTGCTTCATGTGGGATAAGAGTTCAAAACCTCTTTCTGTTCCCAAACCCTGTCATTGTCTGGCAGACGATGATGCAAAAACTGCTGTTAAACACGGACAAAACAATATCATAAATGCTGAGTAGAATACACGATCAATAGCAAATGGGCTGCACTGTAAATGATTTTGAATCTTCAGCGAGTAGAAACAAAGAAATAAAAGACACCAAACGTTTACTCACTGCTCTGCACATGCTGCTTGAAGGAGAGATACTCAGCATCCCTCTCTCCAGCTCTTCATCTTCATCCATCACTGGGATGCAAACAGACAGGAATTAATGTCATTAAATACATATCTTCTTGTATTTGAGCTTGAAGGACTTAAAGCCTCACTAGAATGATGAAGTGTGTATGACAGCGTGTACCTCCTTCTGACAGAACCAATAGGACAGCAGACCCAACGGGCTTCAACAGGAGCCGGTGGGGGTTGTGTCATCGGAGAGGAGCCGGAGGGGAAGCAGCTTCTTCTGGAGGTTGAGCCTCTCGGCCCCTGCTGCAGTGTTTCTTCACATGGAGATGCAGAGCCGTCGCATCTCTGAAGGGTGAAGTGTCTGAGCAAGAAACGCCCAGAGTTCAATTCACCTTTTGACATCCCAAACAGACACGTGGCATATGATTATGTAATAAACAACTGTATCACATTCTGGTGTTCTCTGATTTAACAGTGGAGGAGAAGGTATACAGATCTTGTACTTCAGTAAAAAAAAATAATACCACATGATGTAAATACTCTTTAACAAGTATAAGTCCTGCATTCAAGTACATGACTCAAGGAAAGTATTAACGTTTAGCTTCAAAAGGCCAGCCGCGTGTAGGTGTAGAGGACTTTCCATGCTGTACAAGAGGTTAGCTGTTCGACTCCCATCTCGACCAATTCAGTGGTCTGTTATTTATTCAAATGTTTAGCTTCAGAATGTGAGCAGAACTACCTCAATAATAATCATACTGCTTCTGTATATGTATAATATGCTTCATATTAAAGAATCAAGATTGAATCATTTGTTGTGTTATTATGCATATAAGATATTCTCCAAATATCATGCTAGAGTTGTACTTATAAGGCACAACAGATGTTTATTTTACACATCTGTGCACGCATACAGCTGATCATATCTAAATGTTTTATTAGTTAATGTTCTATGTATTAATGCCCTTAAAGTGAAGACAGTCAAAGTGATGATTTCAAGATTTTTTTATTGAAAAACACAGCTGAATAATAAAATACACAGTCACACACACAGTCACACGACCAGTCACTCAAAATACAAATGCAACAGTATGTATATAAACTGGGTGTTTTCACATGCCACATCCCGGAATGATAGCCTAATAAAAGCATGCAAAAAAAAGGGAAAGACTTACCATCATCGCTGACATGTTAACTCCTTCAGTTAGTATGAGAGTAAGAGAACACAGGCATCAGAACAGGCCAGAACACGGCCAAAATAACACTATAACACTATTTAAAAGAGAATTCTGGTGAAAACAGAATCCTCCCTCCACACTGATGGAGAAAAACCTGCTGGTGAAGATCCAGCCGGGGCTCTGGAGACTGCTGCTGGTGGCCCTGAAAGCATAGACCATGAAATTAGATTGTTAACATGCACAGTACAATGTTTATAAAAGCTCTGTTTGTTAAAGTAGATCAGCTTACTTAGTTCAGTGTCAAATTTAGATGGAGACAGATTTAACATCTCTCTCTCCAGCTCCTCATCCTCCTCCATTACTAGGAGATACAACATTCACATTAGGTGTGTTTGGGGATTAAATGTTCACAACAAATCTGTATTTGCATGGTTTTGTCGCTGACCTAGAGTTCTAGGTGTGGGCGCTGAAGTAGCTGCAGGCGGTGGACAGGACTCAGCCCTCTGCTGCTTGAGGATGTACTGCTGCAGGTTGTACATCTTGCTGTTTTTGATGCACTTCACCTGCATAACCATCAGCCCTGCTCGCCCAGATCTGCCCCCAGTTGTCCTTGGCCCTGGCTCCAAAGCCAACGCTATTGTCCCCCTCTGATGCCACTGGTGAAGCAGGCTTCCTGGAGACAAGGTACTCCCTCAGGTCCTCAACTTCCTGGAAGCTCCTGGCATAGTCCAGAAACGACAGCAGGCTGTCCTTACTGTTTCCTTGGGGGTTGAATTTACCGGCGCTCTCCTCCTCCTCTACCTTTTTCATCAGGTAGATGGTGTAGCCAATATCATTTTCTAGGAGCCATCTGAATGATTTCCCCTTGTATTTACCGAACTGCAGCACGTACTCCCCCATCACCTCCTGTCGGTCCGACACATCTCCCCCCCGCTGAAGGACCATAGTGAGAGCATTGGTCCTCACAAGGTCCGGTCTCTGAGCAGAAGACTTGTCCTGAAGCGATGGATCTTTTTTAATCCTCATGGCTTCTTCAGAGGGGTCCTGCCGCAGATGGCCCGACGGTCCCGCTCTGAACGACACCGCCTTCCTTCCTGGGTAGAAGTTGATGGTCTTCTTCATCATCTCCTGTGCACAGAAAAACACAATGCATGTTATAGACAGAGCCCCTCACTAATGCTGATCAGCATTTGTAATAACTAGGTAACAGCCTTTGTTATGACAGACAGGCAGACAGACAGACACGCAGGCAGGCAGGCAGGCAGGCAGACAGACAGACCTTGAACCCATCTTAATGTGGGCAATGAAAGAGACCCATACTTTAGTATTTACCCATTCAAAAGAATATGATTCATAGAGACGAGCACATGACTGTTAATGCTGACAGAACGTTACACACAAACAACAATATACGTGCACACGTCCCGTTACATACGTGAAGTTTAATGTACTGACGTGACTTTGCTAGCAACACACAGAGTTACAACCAATGGTAAATAACAACACTAAAGTAAACTACAGAAACAGTTGACCCACATATACAACAGAACCGTTCATTAATGCTAGAAAGAATGAGCCATACTTACGTGACTGTTTGTCTGAAGGTAAAGACGTGATGAGACGCAGAGAGAGGTACAGGTTGTTTACTGTTTGCTGCTGCTGGGACGTCTGTCACAGAGGAAAATGGGGTCTCTTTCCCCTTTATCCAAGGGGGGAAACAGCGCCCCCAAAATCTCACTTGTGGCCAAAGAATATATGACACTTGTAACGATAAGAACTACCATAGAGAATGAATGGTAAAAGTTAAGGAAGTTACGTCTTACTATCCACGGCTCCCGCGCGGCGGCTGTGAGGCGAACGTGATAACCACTACACTACGGAAACTCTGAGCAGTTGATGCGTTCAGGGTAAATCGGAATAATGTGCATGCTACGGCCTGTAAGACTTCATTAGATTTTCCATAATCGGCTGGAAGATGGACGGTGCAGAGCTAATTCCGAAAGGAAGTTGGTTATACACAAACAAGCCTCCGTGAGTGTTGATGGTTGTGTATTTCTTGGAGTCATCATCCAGTAACACCTGCTGGTAGGCTGTAGCTAAGTCTATATTGGAGAATATTTTACCTCCACTAAAGGTTGCTAGCAACTCCTCTAAACATGGCAAGCGGTAAGTTTCTGTTTCAACTGCCTGATTAGCTGACACTTTATAATCCCCACATGACCTGTCTTTTTTCTCCACTGGCTCTATGGGTGCTGTCCATTCGCGAATAGAGCTAATGGAAGGGGTCTGTGTTTACAGAATTTAGGAGGTTTTTCCAGGTTCAACTCTGCAGCTTTAAAGTCTTTCAGAGTCCCCAACTCCTCTAAACACCTGGATATTTATCCTGCACCTCACTAAGCGACATACACTTAGCTTCATTCAGATGCTTATCTGTTACCGATTTAGACTCAGTTTCCTTAGCCAATTTCTCCAACACAGTGTTGATCCATTACCCTTAACTGTCAGGATCCCTGTCTGACCCGGTGTGTGAACCTGTTTTTCCCAAATCTCCTCCCCTCTTGTGTCTGTTTGTTGTGTTACCAGGTGTTCGTCGTTTGTTTTCAGTCCCGCCTCCACACACCTCCCACGGCCACATCCCTGATTGGCACGCAGCTGCGGCCAATCTTGATCAGGGGACTATATCTGCCCTGCGTCTGCAGGCCTCAGGGTCGGTCTGTTGTTTGTCCCTGTTGTTTGTCCCTGTTGTTTGTCCCTGTTGTTTGTCCTCTGCTGTTTGTCTTGTTCGTCTTGTTCGTCTTCTGCTCCCCGTCCCAGCCTCCAGTGTCGGACCACGGGCTCACCGGTCTGCCATCCTGCCTCTCAGCCAGCCTTCAGTGTCGGACCACGGGCTCCACACCGGTCTGCCATCCTGCCTCTCAGCCAGCCTTCAGTGTCGGACCACGGGCTCCACACCGGTCTGCCATCCTGCCTCTCAGCCAGCCGTCAGTGTCGGACAACAGGCTCCACACCGGTCTGCCATCCTGCCTCTCTGCCAGCCTTCAGTGTCGGACCACGGGCTCCACACCGGTCAGCCATCCTGCCTCTCTGCCAGCCTCCAGTGTTGGGCCACGGGACCCACACTCAGCTCAACCCACACACTACTCCTACAATAAATTTCCTTTATATCCAACTTCCTGTCGTTTTGGTCTGCATTTGGGTCCTACATCCTGTACTCCCGTGACAGAACAGACCGACCACCCATGGACCCAGCAACCACCCTTGCCTGGCAGTTCCGTGGATGCCCGGAGGCATCCGCGGAGGGGGGGGCACCGTCCCCGAGTCCGGTCGGCATCCCAGCCGACCCCAGCTCCCCGGTCCCAATTCCACGGACTGCGCCGCTGTCAGCCCCGGTCCCAATTCCCCGGACTGCGCCGCTGTCAGCCCCGGTCCCGATTCCCCGGACTGCGCCGCTGTCAGCCCCGGTCCCGATTCCCCGGACTGCGCCGCTGTCAGCCCCGGTCCCGATTTCCCGGACTGCGCCGCTGTCAGCCCCGGTCCCGATTTCCCGGACTGCGCCGCTGTCAGCCCCGGTCCCGATTTCCCGGACTGCGCCGCTGTCAGCCCCGGTCCCAATTCCCCGGACTGCGCCGCTGTCAGCCCCGGTCCCAATTCCCCGGACTGCGCCGCTGTCAGCCCCGGTCCCAATTCCCCGGACTGCGCCGCTGTCAGCCCCGGTCCCAATTCCCCGGACTGCGCCGCTGTCAGCCCCGGTCCCAATTCCCCGGACTGCGCCGCTGTCAGCCCCGGTCCCAATTCCCCGGACTGCGCCGCTGTCAGCCCCGGTCCCGGATCCTGCCACCGTGCCGCTTCCAGCCCCGGTCCCAGTTTCTGCGACTGTGCCGCTTCCAGCCCCGGTCCCAGTTTCTGCGAATGCGCCGCTGCCAGCCCCGGTCCCGTGTTCCGCCACCGTGCCGCTGCCAGGCCTGTTTCCTCTCAGCTTCCCCGCCGGGCCCCGTCCCGAGCCCAGTCCCGCCGGGCCCCGTCCCGAGCCCAGTCCCGCCGGGCCCCGTCCCGAGCCCAGTCCCGCCGGGCCCCGTCCCGAGCCCTCGTCTCCGAAGCCCCGCTCTACGGAGCCACAGAAGTCTCCGGAACCCCCGGAGCCACAAAAGTCTCCGGAACAACCCCCGGAGCCTCCGCCCCGCTCTCTGGAGCCTCCGCCCCGCTCTCTGGAGCCTCCGCCCCGCTCTCTGGAGCCTCCGCCCCGCTCTCTGGAGCCTCCGCCCCGCTCTCTGGAGCCTTTGCCTGACTTTCCGGAGCCCCCGTCTGGTGGCCGTCCTCCGGCCCGCCCCCCAGAGCGCGCCTGTCCGCCTGGTGGCCGTCCTCCGGCCCGGCCCCCTGACTGTTTCTGACCCTGTGACCCTGATCCCTCCGCCGGCTCCCCTCCACCCACCCTGGTCGTCCGCCAAGCCCACTTCCTGGTGTGCTCCTGGTTTCTTCTGTTTTTCTTTTTGTGTCGTCTGGAATCCGCCCCTTAAGGGGGGGGTACTGTCAGGATCCCTGTCTGACCCGGTGTGTGAACCTGTTTTTCCCAAATCTCCTCCCCTCTTGTGTCTGTTTGTTGTGTTACCAGGTGTTCGTCGTTTGTTTTCAGTCCCGCCTCCACACACCTCCCACGGCCACATCCCTGATTGGACTGCGCCGCTGTCAGCCCCGGTCCCAATTCCCCGGACTGCGCCGCTGTCAGCCCCGGTCCCAATTCCCCGGACTGCGCCGCTGTCAGCCCCGGTCCCGGATCCTGCCACCGTGCCGCTTCCAGCCCCGGTCCCAGTTTCTGCGACTGTGCCGCTTCCAGCCCCGGTCCCAGTTTCTGCGAATGCGCCGCTGCCAGCCCCGGTCCCGTGTTCCGCCACCGTGCCGCTGCCAGGCCTGTTTCCTCTCAGCTTCCCCGCCGGGCCCCGTCCCGAGCCCAGTCCCGCCGGGCCCCGTCCCGAGCCCAGTCCCGCCGGGCCCCGTCCCGAGCCCAGTCCCGCCGGGCCCCGTCCCGAGCCCTCGTCTCCGAAGCCCCGCTCTACGGAGCCACAGAAGTCTCCGGAACCCCCGGAGCCACAAAAGTCTCCGGAACAACCCCCGGAGCCTCCGCCCCGCTCTCTGGAGCCTCCGCCCCGCTCTCTGGAGCCTTTGCCTGACTTTCCGGAGCCCCCGTCTGGTGGCCGTCCTCCGGCCCGCCCCCCAGAGCGCGCCTGTCCGCCTGGTGGCCGTCCTCCGGCCCGGCCCCCTGACTGTTTCTGACCCTGTGACCCTGATCCCTCCGCCGGCTCCCCTCCACCCACCCTGGTCGTCCGCCAAGCCCACTTCCTGGTGTGCTCCTGGTTTCTTCTGTTTTTCTTTTTGTGTCGTCTGGAATCCGCCCCTTAAGGGGGGGGTACTGTCAGGATCCCTGTCTGACCCGGTGTGTGAACCTGTTTTTCCCAAATCTCCTCCCCTCTTGTGTCTGTTTGTTGTGTTACCAGGTGTTCGTCGTTTGTTTTCAGTCCCGCCTCCACACACCTCCCACGGCCACATCCCTGATTGGCACGCAGCTGCGGCCAATCTTGATCAGGGGACTATATCTGCCCTGCGTCTGCAGGCCTCAGGGTCGGTCTGTTGTTTGTCCCTGTTGTTTGTCCCTGTTGTTTGTCTTGTTCGTCTTGTTCGTCTTCTGCTCCCCGTCCCAGCCTCCAGTGTCGGACCACGGGCTCACCGGTCTGCCATCCTGCCTCTCAGCCAGCCTTCAGTGTCGGACCACGGGCTCCACACCGGTCTGCCATCCTGCCTCTCAGCCAGCCTTCAGTGTCGGACCACGGGCTCCACACCGGTCTGCCATCCTGCCTCTCAGCCAGCCGTCAGTGTCGGACAACAGGCTCCACACCGGTCTGCCATCCTGCCTCTCTGCCAGCCTTCAGTGTCGGACCACGGGCTCCACACCGGTCAGCCATCCTGCCTCTCTGCCAGCCTCCAGTGTTGGGCCACGGGACCCACACTCAGCTCAACCCACACACTACTCCTACAATAAATTTCCTTTATATCCAACTTCCTGTCGTTTTGGTCTGCATTTGGGTCCTACATCCTGTACTCCCGTGACACTTAACTACTAAAAGTGGGAAGTTTAAGTTTGACCTTCATAGACCTGTGATCTGCCCCGGTATAGGAATGCTAACTCCATTATAAGCTTTGAGCTTAACTTTACTTCTCTGCAGTGGTAAGTGTGAGAATTTCTCCCCATGAAATGATACTCCTTGCAGCACCAGTATCTATTTCCATCTCTGACTTCACCTCATCTACAGTGAATATTTCATTATACAGGTCAGCATCTTCACATGTGACACCCAATTCAGTGTCTTCTTCCACATAAGTTGGCGCCGAACTCACAGTATTAGATGCACATTGTTTCAACTTGGTTACATACTAGGCCACCGGCTGGTTAGCTTTTTGGTTACACCGGTTAAAGCGAACCCTTTCAGCTACCAATACGGGCTTGTCTCATAATGTAGGTTTAGAAATGCAACTATTTTGTAAAATATCTTATTTTTTGGCTTCCTGGGCTGCACCAGATTTCGCAAAAGCCCAAAAGTAGCCGTACACATTACACTGAGAAGTGTAGCTACTTGCTTTTCTTCGGCTGTGTCATTAGCTTAGAAGAATTGTTCCATCCGTTCTATGTATGCTGACCATTGCACTCACTAGCACTGACCCGTGTGTCTCTCCTTCCCTGCGAGAACGTAGAGTTTTTACCCTCATTGCCAGTTGCTGTGGTGTATTCACGAAGCAGATGCACATGTTCGTTACTTTTTTTTGGCTATTGAAGAACTCTCAAGTCAGTAGTGCGCATGCACGCTACAGAAGGACCGAAAGTATTTCTACTTATCTCTACCATATAACTAAATGTGATCAATATACCGCACTAACCACTAAACTGAACCGCTCTTAGTCTGGACTCTCCCCCGAGACCTGTTTGCTTGTTGGACAACATAGCTCCCAGAATCACTGAGCCACTCAAACTCCTCCACCACGTTAAGGTGGCGGTTCGCGGAGGAGAAAAAAAAAACCCACTAAGCTAACAACTTGGGTAAAATTCGTAGTCCTCACATGGGAAGCACCGCTACCTCTGTCTGCAGTCATCTTGCTCTGTGTACATCAGAGCACCATCACAGCCAGTCCAAGCAGCAAAGTGCCTCCACGAAAAAAGAAAGTCGGATTCCCCTGGTCCGCACCCTAAACTATACTTACCCTAACTCGGATACCCTAACTTACCCTAAGGGCGGGTCATTGCGAAGGTGTTGAATCCGATTTTGAGCCACCTATCTCGGGTAAAAGTGAACAACTTTTACCCTCGGAGAAGGGCGGATCATTGCGAAGGTGTTGAATCCGAGCCACCTTTCTCAGGTAAAAGTCAACAACTTTTACCCTCAGAGAGCAGCTACTGCTGCTGCCATCGCTGCCCCTGCTAGGAAAAAGAAACAGGTTGAAACAGAAAACATCCTATTAACAACTTTTACCCTCGGAGAAGAGTGGGTCATTGCGAAGGTGTTGAATCCGATTTTGAGCCACCTTTCTCAGGTAAAAGTCAACAGCTTTTAAACCCCGGAGAAGGGGGGTCATTGCGAAGGTGTTGAATATGATTTTGTTTTACTTTGCATGGTGCTGTACCAGCTACTGACATTAACACTAACCCTAAACTGAACCGCTCTTAGTCTGGACTCTCCCCCGAGACCTGTTATCCAGGGACTGATGCCCCGGACAACATAGCTCCCAGGATCACTGAGCCACTCAAACTCCTCCACCACGTTAAGGTGGCGGTTCGCGGAGGAGACCCCGCCCCCGCCCCCCACTAAGTCCACTAAGCTCAGTAGGGGATCATAGCCCTGTCATTATACACGACTCACCCATTGAGCAGGTCAGCTCCTATAAATATCTTGGAGTTCACTTAGATGACACTTTTAGTTGGAATGTGCATGTTGATATCTTGTGTTCTCGTCTACAGCAGAGATTGTATTTTCTACGTAGACTGAGAGTATATGGGGTGAACAAAAGCATCATGGCTTTATTTTACCAGGCAGTGCTGGAGAGCTTAATCAGATATGGGATGTCATCCTGGTATGGCAACCTCACCGCAAAACTAAAAACTAAACTCGCTCGTCTGGTGCACACGGCCATGAAGGTCATTGGTAAAAGCAGCTACCAGACCTTGCAGTCTATTTATGAACAAACTGTGCTTAGGCAAGCCCAGAGAATAGTAAATTCTCCATTCAGAGTATGACCTCCTACCCTCGGGGAGGCGATATAGAGTCCCTTACTGCAAGCTCAACCGTTTTAAAAACTCATTTGTTCCAACTTCCATTAAACTTCTTAACAATGCTGCTTGAGGCTGAAGTCTATGTAATCAATTTTATAGTGCCTTTATTACGGTGATCTTTTAGCATGTATTATTATGAGGTGTTTGTATGTGTTATGTTATGGGATATGTGTAATACTGTTATGTAATTGTTGATGCTGTTATGGCTAAGGATGTATTATTGTTTGTTATCATTGTGACTGTTAAG
Source organism: Cottus gobio (assembly GCA_023566465.1). NCBI lineage: Eukaryota > Metazoa > Chordata > Actinopteri > Perciformes > Cottidae > Cottus > Cottus gobio. Next base: position 10,485,708 of record CM042221.1, on the reverse strand, counting down.
GCATTCATGACGCAACGCAGAGTCCAAGACAAATTTCCCTGAGCGCTACAATAAAGTTAATTTGATTGAAGCTAACAACTTGAGTAAAATGGGTAGTCCTCACATGGGAAGCACCGCTACCTGTGTCTCCAGTCATCTTCCACTGTGTACATCAGAGGACTATCACAGCCAGTCCAAGCAGCAAAGCGCCTCCTCTTTGCTTCTTGGTCAGGCTGTGCATAGCACTGTGCCAGCAAGAACAGACAGACACACTAAACGTGTCTGTGCCAGAATACTAGCCAGAGCTATCAGGCACACTAGGCAGCGAACAGTAGGTCTGGCCCCACCCTCCGCTCCTATGTGCCTGCAAGCGCAGTTGCCAGTGCCGCAGTAGTCAGGGCCCCAAGGCAGCATAGCCACACTAGGAGCGAAGGACGCACAGGCCATTTTGCCAGATCTTTAGGGTCCGTTCTACTGACTCCGCCAGTCAAGCCGAACCCTATTATTTTTTCTTTTTTGCCGGATTTTTTGCCGGCTTTTGGGGCCTGGCTTCTCTTTGCTCCACAGTGACTATGAACTGCAACGAGGGGCCCTGCCACTACTGACCCAGCTACCACGCTGCACTGCAGCTGTCATTGCTGTGCACCTACAAGATGACTGGTGCTACTGTGGTAACTCAGTCATCTAGAAGGTGCCAGCAGTAGCTATTAGAGCACCATCCAAGTCATCATCAGAGGAATGTGGGCCACCTCTTTGAGACATTGGAAGGCAATAGCTACTGTTGGCACCTGCTAGATGATTGTGCTACCACAGCACCAGGAGCATGCAGAAGCAACGGGTCTACACAACCTGAGGTCCAAATTTGACTCAAGTCGTAGCCTGGTGCACTCCAAAAACCTCTTAACAAAAAATGAAACAATGCAGCCTTCCAAGATGAGCCCAGGAGGACGGAGGTGGATTATCTCCGAACCTCCCAAGTGGAAGCCGCTTCGTTTTGGGGAGATTACGAGTCAAGTTAGCCATCACTAAGGCGTTACCGCGGACCACCGTGAGGAGGTCTCGACTCAACCGACTGCAAAGTCGGATTCCCCTGGTCCGCACCCTAAACTAAACTTACCCTAACTCGGATACCCTAACTTACCCTAAGGGCGGGTCATTGCAAAGGTGTTGAATCCGATTTTGAGCCACCTTTCTCGGGTAAAAGTCAACAGATTTTAAACCCCGGAGAAGGGGGGTCATTGCGAAAGTGTTGAATATGATTTTGTTTTACTTTGCATGGTGCTGTACCAGCTACTGACATTAACACTAACCCTAAACTGAACCGCTCTTAATCTGGACTCTCCCCCGAGACCTGTTATCCAGGGACTGATGCCCCGGACAACATAGCTCCCAGGATCACTGAGCCACTCAAACTCCTCCACCACGTTAAGGTGGCGGTTCGCGGAGGAGACCCCGCCCCCCCCCACTAAGTCCACTAAGCTAACAACTTGAGTAAAATTGGTAGTCCTCACATGGGAAGCACCGCTACCTCTGTCTCCAGTCACCTTGCGCTGTGTACATCAGAGGACTATCACAGCCAGTCCAAGCAGCAAAGCGCCTCCTCTTTGCTTCTTGGTCAGGCTGTGCATAGCACTGTGCCAGCAAGAACAGACAGACACACTAAACGTGTCTGTGCCAGAATACTAGCCAGAGCTATCAGGCACACTAGGCAGCGAACAGTAGGTCTGGCCCCACCCTCCGCTCCTATGTGCCCGCAAGTGCAGTTGCCAGTGCCGCAGTAGTCAGGGCCCCAAGGCAGCATAGCCACACTAGGAGCGAAGGACGCACAGGCCATTTTGCTAGATCTTTAGGGTCAGTTCTACTGACTCCGCCAGTCAAGCCGAACCCTATTATTTTTTCTTTTTTGCCGGCTTTTTTGCCGGCTTTTGGGGCCTGGCTTCTCTTTGCTCCACAGTGACTATGAACTGCAACGAGGGCCGCTGCCACTACTGACGCAGCTACCACGCTGCACTGCAGCTGTCATTGCTGTGCACCTACAAGATAACTGGTGCTACTGTGGTAACTCAGTCATCTAGAAGGTGCCAGCAGTAGCTATTAGAGCACCATCCACGTCATCATCAGAGGAATGTGGGCCACCTCTTTGAGACATTGGGTGGCAATAGCTACTGTTGGCACCTGCTAGATGATTGTGCTACCACATCACCAGGAGCATGCAGAAGCAACTGGTCTACACAACCTGAGGTCCAAATTTGACTCAAGTCGTAGCCTGGTGCACTCCAAAAACCTCTTAACAAAAAAATGAAACGATGCAGCCTTCCAAGATGAGCCCTGGAGGACGGAGGTGGATTATCTCCGAACCTCCCAAGTGGAAGCCGCTTTGTTTTGGGGAGATTACGAGTCAAGTTAGCCGCCACTAAGGCGTTACCGCGGACCACAGCGAGGAGGTCTCGACTCAACCGACTGCAAAGTCGGATTCCCCTGGTCCGCACCCTAAACTAAACTTACCCTAACTTACCCTAAGGGCGGGTCATTGCAAAGGTGTTGAATCCGATTTTGAGCCACCTTTCTCGGGTAAAAGTCAACAGATTTTAAACCCCGGAGAAGGGGGGGTCATTGCGAAGGTGTTGAATCCGATTTTGAGCCACCTTTCTCGGGTAAAAGTCAAAATCTTAAATTAAATTAAAATAAATCAGATTCCCCTGGTCCGCACCCTACCCCACTAATCCCAACGTTAACAATAAACTAAACTACATGTCATTCTAACTATGCTAAACTTTTCTCAGGTCCTACAGTGACCACTCTGGTGTGTCTCAGGTCCTACAGTGACCGCTCTGGTGTGTCTCAGGTCCTAAAGTGACCGCTCTGGTGTGTCTCAGGTCCTAAAGTGACCGCTCTGGTGTGTCTCAGGTCCTAAAGCAACCGCTCTAGTGTGTCTCAGGTCCTACAGTGACCGCTCTAGTGTATCTCAGGTCCTACAGTGACCGCTCTGGTTTCTCAGGTCCTACAGTGACCACTCTGGTGTGTCTCAGGTCCTACAGTGACCAGTCTAGTGTGTCTCAGGTCCTAAAGTGACCAGTCTAGTGTGTCTCAGGTCCTACAGTGACCGCTCTGGTGTGTCTCAGGTCCTACAGTGACCGCTCTGGTGTCTCAGGTCCTACAGTGACCGCTCTGGTGTGTCTCAGGTCCTACAGTGACCGCTCTGGTGTGTCTCAGGTCCTACAGTGACCGCTCTGGTGTGTCTCAGGTCTTAAAGTGACCGCGGATTCCCCTGGTCCGCCCCCTACCCCACTAATCCCAACATTAACAATAAACTAAACTACATGTAATTCTAACTATGCTAAACTTTTCTCAGGTCCTACAGTGACCACTCTGGTGTGTCTCAGGTCCTACAGTAACCGCTCTGGTTTGTCTCAGGTCCTACAGTGACCGCTCTGGTGTGTCTCAGGTCCTAAAGTGACCGCTCTGGTGTGTCTCAGGTCCTACAGTGACTGCTCTGGTGTGTCACAGGTCCTAAAGTGACTGCTCTAGTGTGTCTCAGGTCCTACAGTGACCGCTCTGGTGTGTCTCAGGTCCTACAGTGACCGCTCTGGTGTGTCTCAGGTCCTAAAGTGACCGCGGATTCCCCTGGTCCGCCCCCTACCCCACTAATCCCAATGTTAATAATAAACTAAACTACATGTAATTCTAACTATGCTAAACTTTTCTCAGGTCCTACAGTGACCAGTCTAGTGTGTCTCAGGTCCTAAAGTGACCAGTCTAGTGTGTCTCAGGTCCTACAGTGACCGCTCTGGTGTGTCTCAGGTCCTACAGTGACCGCTCTGGTTTCTCAGGTCCTACAGTGACCACTCTGGTGTGTCTCAGGTCCTACAGTGACCAGTCTAGTGTGTCTCAGGTCCTAAAGTGACCAGTCTAGTGTGTCTCAGGTCCTACAGTGACCGCTCTGGTGTGTCTCAGGTCCTACAGTGACCGCTCTGGTGTCTCAGGTCCTACAGTGACCGCTCTGGTGTGTCTCAGGTCCTACAGTGACCGCTCTGGTGTGTCTCAGGTCCTACAGTGACCGCTCTGGTGTGTCTCAGGTCCTACATTGACTACCATTGTTTGTTAAAATGACAAAAACAAGACTTACCAATTCCAGCTCAAGTGATCAGATACCTCCAGTCCTCCATGACGTCCTCAAAGTGCTCTTTCCACCGCCCGACAATGTCTACCATCCAGGTCAGCAGCCTGCCCCTTCTGCTGGCAACAACCTGGGGAAGGCCATGCTTTACCTTCCTGAGTAGTCAGATGGTTTCCAGAACCTCCTTGAGGCCAACCGCTCGTGTCTCTCGTCTGTCTCAGGTCCTACAGTGACCGCTCTGGTGTGTCTCAGGTCCTACAGTGACCGCTCTAGTGTGTCTCAGGTCCTACAGTGACCGCTCTGGTGTGTCTCAGGTCCTACAGTGACCGCTCTTGTGTGTCTCAGGTCCTACAGTGACCGCTCTTGTGTGTCTCAGGTCCTACAGTGACCGCTCTGGTGTGTCTCGGGTCCTACAGTGACCGCTCTGGTGTGTCTCAGGTCCTACAGTGACCGCTCTGGTGTGTCTCAGGTCCTACAGTGACCGCTCTGGTGTCTCAGGTCCTACAGTGACCGCTCTGGTGTCTCAGTTCCTACAGTGACCGCTCTGGTGTCTCTCAGGTCCTACAGTGACCGCTCTGGTGTGTATCAGGTCCTAAAGTCACCGCAGATTCCCCTGGTCCGCCCCCTACCCCACTAATCCCAACATTAACAATAAACTAAACTACATGTAATTCTAACTATGCTAAACTTTTCTCAGGTCCTACAGTGACCACTCTGGTGTGTCTCGGGTCCTACAGTAACCGCTCTGGTTTGTCTCAGGTCCTACAGTGACCGCTCTGGTGTGTCTCAGGTCCTAAAGTGACCGCTCTGGTGTGTCTCAGGTCCTACAGTGACCGCTCTGGTGTGTCTCAGGTCCTACAGTGACCGCTCTGGTGTGTCTCAGGTCCTAAAGTGACAGCTCTAGTGTGTCTCAGGTCCTAAACTGACCTGACCTTATGTCTTCTAAGATGAGCCCAGGAGGACGGGGGTTTGGCTCTCAACTCGAAAACATTGGGGAGATTACGAGTCAAGTTTGCCGCCACTAGGGCGTTACCGCGGACCACCACGAGGAGGTCTTGACTCAACCGACTGTTAAATCGGATTCCCCTGGTCCGCCCCCTACCCCACTAATCCCAACGTTAACAATAAACTAAACTACATGTAATTCTAACTATGCTAAACTTTTCTCAGGTCCTACAGTGACCACTCTGGTGTGTCTCAGGTCCTACAGTGACCGCTCTGGTGTGTCTCAGGTCCTACAGTGACCGCTCTGGTGTGTCTCAGGTCCTAAAGTGACCGCTCTGGTGTGTCTCAGGTCCTACAGTGACCGCTCTTGTGTGTCTCAGGTCCTACATTGACTACCATTGTTTGTTAAAATGACAAAAACAAGACTTACCAATTCCAGCTCAAGTGATCAGATACCTCCAGTCCTCCATGACGTCCTCAAAGTGCTCTTTCCACCGCCCGACAATGTCTACCACCCAGGTCAGCAGCCTGCCCCTTCTGCTGGGAACAACCTGGGGAAGGCCATGCTTTACCTTCCTGAGTAGTCAGATGGTCAACCGCTCGTGTCTCTCGTCTGTCTCAGGTCCTACAGTGACCATTCTAGTGTGTCTCAGGTCCTACAGTGACCGCTCTGGTGTGTCTCAGGTCCTACAGTGACCGCTCTGGTGTGTCTCAGGTCCTACAGTGACCGCTCTGGTGTGTCTCAAGTCCTACAGTGACCGCTCTGGTGTGTCTCAGGTCCTACAGTGACCGCTCTGGTGTGTCTCAGGTCCTACAGTGACCGCTCTGGTGTGTCTCAGGTCCTACAGTGACCGCTCTGGTGTGTCTCAGGTCCTACAGTGACCGCTCTGGTGTGTCTCAGGTCCTACAGTGACCGCTCTGGTGTGTCTCAGGTCCTACAGTGACTGCTCTGGTGTGTCACAGGTCCTAAAGTGACTGCTCTAGTGTGTCTCAGGTCCTACAGTGACCGCTCTGGTGTGTATCAGGTCCTACAGTGACCGCTCTGGTGTGTCTCAGGTCCTACAGTGACCGCTCTAGTGTGTCTCAGGTCCTACAGTGACCTCTCTGGTGTGTCTCAGGTCCTACAGTGACCGCTCTGGTGTGTCTCAGGTCCTAAAGTGACCTCGGACTCCCTGGTCTGCCCCCTACCCCACTAATCCCAACATTAACAATAAACTAAACTACATGTAATTCTAACTATGCTAAACTTTTCTCAGGTCCTACAGTGACCACTCTGGTGTGTCTCAGGTCCTACAGTGACCGCTCTGGTGTGTCTCAAGTCCTACAGTGACCGCTCTGGTGTCTCTCAGGTCCTAAAGTGACCGCTCTGGTGTGTCTCAGGTCCTAAAGTGACAGCTCTGGTGTGTCTCAGGTCCTACAGTGACCACTCTGGTGTGTCTCAGGTCCAACATTGACTACCATTGTTTGTTAAAATGACAAAAACAAGACTTACCAATTCCAGCTCAAGTGATCAGATACCTCCAGTCCTCCATGACGTCCTCAAAGTGCTCTTTCCACCGCCCGACAATGTCTACCATCCAGGTCAGCAGCCTGCCCCTTCTGCTGGGAACAACCTGGGGAAGGCCATGCTTTACCTTCCTGAGTAGTCAGATGGTTTCCAGAACCTCCTTGAGGCCAACCGCTCGTGTCTCTCGTCTGTCTCAGGTCCTACAGTGACCATTCTAGTGTGTCTCAGGTCCTACAGTGACCGCTCTAGTGTGTCTCAGGTCCTACAGTGACCGCTCTGGTGTGTCTCAGGTCCAACAGTGACCTCTCTGGTGTGTCTCAGGACCTACAGTGACCGCTCTGGTGTGTCTCAGGTCCTAAAGTGACCAGTCTAGTGTGTCTCAGGTCCTACAGTGACCGCTCTGGTGTGTCTCAGGTCCTACAGTGACCGCTCTAGTGTGTCTCAGGTCCTACAGTGACCGCTCTGGTGTGTCTCAGGTCCTACAGTGACCGCTCTGGTGTATCAGTTCCTACAGTGACCGCTCTGGTGTCTCTCAGGTCCTACAGTGACCGCTCTGGTGTATCAGTTCCTACAGTGACCGCTCTGGTGTCTCTCAGGTCCTACAGTGACCGCTCTGGTGTGTATCAGGTCCTAAAGTCACCGCAGATTCCCCTGGTCCGCCCCCTACCCCACTAATCCCAACATTAACAATAAACTAAACTACATGTAATTCTAACTATGCTAAACTTTTCTCAGGTCCTACAGTGACCACTCTGGTGTGTCTCAGGTCCTACAGTAACCGCTCTGGTGTGTCTCAGGTCCTACAGTGACCGCTCTGGTGTGTCTCAGGTCCTACAGTGACCGCTCTGGTGTGTCTCAGGTCCTACAGTGACCGCTCTAGTGTGTCTCAGGTCCTACATTGACTACCATTGTTTGTTAAAATGACAAAAACAAGACTTACCAATTCCAGCTCAAGTGATCAGATACCTCCAGTCCTCCATGACGTCCTCAAAGTGCTCTTTCCACCGCCCGACAATGTCTACCATCCATGTCAGCAGCCTGCCCCTTCTGCTGGGAACAACCTGGGGAAGGCCATGCTTTACCTTCCTCAGGAGTCAGATGGTTTCCAGAACCTCCTTGAGGCCAACCGCTCGTGTCTCTCGTCTGTCTCAGGTCCTACAGTGACCATTCTAGTGTGTCTCAGGTCCTACAGTGACCGCTCTGGTGTGTCTCAGGTCCTAAAGTGACCGCTCTAGTGTGTCTCAGGTCCTACAGTGACCGCTCTAGTGTGTCTCAGGTCCTACAGTGACCGCTCTGGTGTGTCTCAGGTCCTACATTGACTACCATTGTTTGTTAAAATGACAAAAACAAGACTTACCAATTCCAGCTCAAGTGATCAGATACCTCCAGTCCTCCATGACGTCCTCAAAGTGCTCTTTCCACCGCCCGACAATGTCTACCATCCAGGTCAGCAGCCTGCCCCTTCTGCTGGGAACAACCTGGGGAAGGCCATGCTTTACCTTCCTGAGTTATCAGATGGTTTCCAGAACCTCCTTGAGGCCAACCGCTCGTGTCTCTCGTCTGTCTCAGGTCCTACAGTGACCGTTCTAGTGTGTCTCATGTCCTACAGTGACCGCTCATGTGTGTCTCAGGTCCTACAGTGACCGCTCTAGTGTGTCTCAGGTCCTACAGTGACCGCTCTGGTGTGTCTCAGGTCCAACAGTGACCGCTCTGGTGTGTCTCAGGACCTACAGTGACCGCTCTGGTGTGTCTCAGGTCCTACAGTGACCGCTCTGGTGTGTCTCAGGTCCTACAGTGACCGCTCTGGTGTGTCTCAGGTCCTACAGTGACCGCTCTTGTGTGTCTCAGGTCCTACAGTGACCGCTCTGGTGTGTCTCAGGTCCTACAGTGACCGCTCTAGTGTGTCTCAGGTCCTACAGTGACCGCTCTGGTTTCTCAGGTCCTACAGTGACCGCTCTGGTTTCTCAGGTCCTACAGTGACCGCTCTGGTGTGTCTCAGGTCCTACAGTGACCGCTCTGGTGTGTCTCAGGTCCTACAGTGACCGCTCTGGTGTGTCTCAGGTCCTACAGTGACCGCTCTGGTGTCTCAGGTCCTACAGTGACCGCTCTGGTGTGTCTCAGGTCCTACAGTGACCGCTCTGGTGTGTCTCAGGTCCTACAGTGACCGCTCTGGTGTGTCTCAGGTCCTACAGTGACCGCTCTGGTGTGTCTCAGGTCCTACATTGACTACCATTGTTTGTTAAAATGACAAAAACAAGACTTACCAATTCCAGCTCAAGTGATCAGATACCTCCAGTCCTCCATGACGTCCTCAAAGTGCTCTTTCCACCGCCCGACAATGTCTACCATCCAGGTCAGCAGCCTGCCCCTTCTGCTGGCAACAACCTGGGGAAGGCCATGCTTTACCTTCCTGAGTAGTCAGATGGTTTCCAGAACCTCCTTGAGGCCAACCGCTCGTGTCTCTCGTCTGTCTCAGGTCCTACAGTGACCGCTCTGGTGTGTCTCAGGTCCTACAGTGACCGCTCTAGTGTGTCTCAGGTCCTACAGTGACCGCTCTGGTGTGTCTCAGGTTCTACAGTGACCGATCTGGTGTGTCTCAGGTCCTACAGTGACCGCTCTGGTGTGTCTCAGGTCCTACAGTGACCGCTCTTGTGTGTCTCAGGTCCTACAGTGACCGCTCTGGTGTGTCTCAGGTCCTACAGTGACCGCTCTGGTGTGTCTCAGGTCCTACAGTGACCGCTCTGGTGTGTCTCAGGTCCTACAGTGACCGCTCTGGTGTATCAGTTCCTACAGTGACCGCTCTGGTGTCTCTCAGGTCCTACAGTGACCGCTCTGGTGTGTATCAGGTCCTAAAGTCACCGCAGATTCCCCTGGTCCGCCCCCTACCCCACTAATCCCAACATTAACAATAAACTAAACTACATGTAATTCTAACTATGCTAAACTTTTCTCAGGTCCTACAGTAACCGCTCTGGTGTGTCTCAGGTCCTACAGTGACCGCTCTAGTGTGTCTCAGGTCCTACAGTGACCGCTCTGGTGTGTCTCAGGTCCTACATTGACTACCATTGTTTGTTAAAATGACAAAAACAAGACTTACCAATTCCAGCTCAAGTGATCAGATACCTCCAGTCCTCCATGACGTCCTCAAAGTGCTCTTTCCACCGCCCGACAATGTCTACCATCCAGGTCAGCAGCCTGCCCCTTCTGCTGGGAACAACCTGGGGAAGGCCATGCTTTACCTTCCTGAGTTATCAGATGGTTTCCAGAACCTCCTTGAGGCCAACCGCTCGTGTCTCTCGTCTGTCTCAGGTCCTACAGTGACCGTTCTAGTGTGTCTCATGTCCTACAGTGACCGCTCATGTGTGTCTCAGGTCCTACAGTGACCGCTCTAGTGTGTCTCAGGTCCTACAGTGACCGCTCTGGTGTGTCTCAGGTCCAACAGTGACCGCTCTGGTGTGTCTCAGGACCTACAGTGACCGCTCTGGTGTGTCTCAGGTCCTACAGTGACCGCTCTGGTGTGTCTCAGGTCCTACAGTGACCGCTCTGGTGTGTCTCAGGTCCTACAGTGACCGCTCTTGTGTGTCTCAGGTCCTACAGTGACCGCTCTGGTGTGTCTCAGGTCCTACAGTGACCGCTCTTGTGTGTCTCAGGTCCTACAGTGACCGCTCTAGTGTGTCTCAGGTCCTACAGTGACCGCTCTGGTTTCTCAGGTCCTACAGTGACCGCTCTGGTTTCTCAGGTCCTACAGTGACCGCTCTGGTGTGTCTCAGGTCCTACAGTGACCGCTCTGGTGTGTCTCAGGTCCTACAGTGACCGCTCTGGTGTGTCTCAGGTCCTACAGTGACCGCTCTGGTGTGTCTCAGGTCCTACAGTGACTGCTCTGGTGTGTCACAGGTCCTAAAGTGACTGCTCTAGTGTGTCTCAGGTCCTACAGTGACCGCTCTGGTGTGTATCAGGTCCTACAGTGACCGCTCTGGTGTGTCTCAGGTCCTACAGTGACCGCTCTAGTGTGTCTCAGGTCCTACAGTGACCTCTCTGGTGTGTCTCAGGTCCTACAGTGACCGCTCTGGTGTGTCTCAGGTCCTAAAGTGACCTCGGACTCCCTGGTCTGCCCCCTACCCCACTAATCCCAACATTAACAATAAACTAAACTACATGTAATTCTAACTATGCTAAACTTTTCTCAGGTCCTACAGTGACCACTCTGGTGTGTCTCAGGTCCTACAGTGACCGCTCTGGTGTGTCTCAAGTCCTACAGTGACCGCTCTGGTGTCTCTCAGGTCCTAAAGTGACCGCTCTGGTGTGTCTCAGGTCCTAAAGTGACAGCTCTGGTGTGTCTCAGGTCCTACAGTGACCACTCTGGTGTGTCTCAGGTCCAACATTGACTACCATTGTTTGTTAAAATGACAAAAACAAGACTTACCAATTCCAGCTCAAGTGATCAGATACCTCCAGTCCTCCATGACGTCCTCAAAGTGCTCTTTCCACCGCCCGACAATGTCTACCATCCAGGTCAGCAGCCTGCCCCTTCTGCTGGGAACAACCTGGGGAAGGCCATGCTTTACCTTCCTGAGTAGTCAGATGGTTTCCAGAACCTCCTTGAGGCCAACCGCTCGTGTCTCTCGTCTGTCTCAGGTCCTACAGTGACCATTCTAGTGTGTCTCAGGTCCTACAGTGACCGCTCTAGTGTGTCTCAGGTCCTACAGTGACCGCTCTGGTGTGTCTCAGGTCCAACAGTGACCTCTCTGGTGTGTCTCAGGACCTACAGTGACCGCTCTGGTGTGTCTCAGGTCCTAAAGTGACCAGTCTAGTGTGTCTCAGGTCCTACAGTGACCGCTCTGGTGTGTCTCAGGTCCTACAGTGACCGCTCTAGTGTGTCTCAGGTCCTACAGTGACCGCTCTGGTGTGTCTCAGGTCCTACAGTGACCGCTCTGGTGTATCAGTTCCTACAGTGACCGCTCTGGTGTCTCTCAGGTCCTACAGTGACCGCTCTGGTGTATCAGTTCCTACAGTGACCGCTCTGGTGTCTCTCAGGTCCTACAGTGACCGCTCTGGTGTGTATCAGGTCCTAAAGTCACCGCAGATTCCCCTGGTCCGCCCCCTACCCCACTAATCCCAACATTAACAATAAACTAAACTACATGTAATTCTAACTATGCTAAACTTTTCTCAGGTCCTACAGTGACCACTCTGGTGTGTCTCAGGTCCTACAGTAACCGCTCTGGTGTGTCTCAGGTCCTACAGTGACCGCTCTGGTGTGTCTCAGGTCCTACAGTGACCGCTCTGGTGTGTCTCAGGTCCTACAGTGACCGCTCTAGTGTGTCTCAGGTCCTACATTGACTACCATTGTTTGTTAAAATGACAAAAACAAGACTTACCAATTCCAGCTCAAGTGATCAGATACCTCCAGTCCTCCATGACGTCCTCAAAGTGCTCTTTCCACCGCCCGACAATGTCTACCATCCATGTCAGCAGCCTGCCCCTTCTGCTGGGAACAACCTGGGGAAGGCCATGCTTTACCTTCCTCAGGAGTCAGATGGTTTCCAGAACCTCCTTGAGGCCAACCGCTCGTGTCTCTCGTCTGTCTCAGGTCCTACAGTGACCATTCTAGTGTGTCTCAGGTCCTACAGTGACCGCTCTGGTGTGTCTCAGGTCCTAAAGTGACCGCTCTAGTGTGTCTCAGGTCCTACAGTGACCGCTCTAGTGTGTCTCAGGTCCTACAGTGACCGCTCTGGTGTGTCTCAGGTCCTACATTGACTACCATTGTTTGTTAAAATGACAAAAACAAGACTTACCAATTCCAGCTCAAGTGATCAGATACCTCCAGTCCTCCATGACGTCCTCAAAGTGCTCTTTCCACCGCCCGACAATGTCTACCATCCAGGTCAGCAGCCTGCCCCTTCTGCTGGGAACAACCTGGGGAAGGCCATGCTTTACCTTCCTGAGTTATCAGATGGTTTCCAGAACCTCCTTGAGGCCAACCGCTCGTGTCTCTCGTCTGTCTCAGGTCCTACAGTGACCGTTCTAGTGTGTCTCATGTCCTACAGTGACCGCTCATGTGTGTCTCAGGTCCTACAGTGACCGCTCTAGTGTGTCTCAGGTCCTACAGTGACCGCTCTGGTGTGTCTCAGGTCCAACAGTGACCGCTCTGGTGTGTCTCAGGACCTACAGTGACCGCTCTGGTGTGTCTCAGGTCCTACAGTGACCGCTCTGGTGTGTCTCAGGTCCTACAGTGACCGCTCTGGTGTGTCTCAGGTCCTACAGTGACCGCTCTTGTGTGTCTCAGGTCCTACAGTGACCGCTCTGGTGTGTCTCAGGTCCTACAGTGACCGCTCTAGTGTGTCTCAGGTCCTACAGTGACCGCTCTGGTTTCTCAGGTCCTACAGTGACCGCTCTGGTTTCTCAGGTCCTACAGTGACCGCTCTGGTGTGTCTCAGGTCCTACAGTGACCGCTCTGGTGTGTCTCAGGTCCTACAGTGACCGCTCTGGTGTGTCTCAGGTCCTACAGTGACCGCTCTGGTGTCTCAGGTCCTACAGTGACCGCTCTGGTGTGTCTCAGGTCCTACAGTGACCGCTCTGGTGTGTCTCAGGTCCTACAGTGACCGCTCTGGTGTGTCTCAGGTCCTACAGTGACCGCTCTGGTGTGTCTCAGGTCCTACATTGACTACCATTGTTTGTTAAAATGACAAAAACAAGACTTACCAATTCCAGCTCAAGTGATCAGATACCTCCAGTCCTCCATGACGTCCTCAAAGTGCTCTTTCCACCGCCCGACAATGTCTACCATCCAGGTCAGCAGCCTGCCCCTTCTGCTGGCAACAACCTGGGGAAGGCCATGCTTTACCTTCCTGAGTAGTCAGATGGTTTCCAGAACCTCCTTGAGGCCAACCGCTCGTGTCTCTCGTCTGTCTCAGGTCCTACAGTGACCGCTCTGGTGTGTCTCAGGTCCTACAGTGACCGCTCTAGTGTGTCTCAGGTCCTACAGTGACCGCTCTGGTGTGTCTCAGGTTCTACAGTGACCGATCTGGTGTGTCTCAGGTCCTACAGTGACCGCTCTGGTGTGTCTCAGGTCCTACAGTGACCGCTCTTGTGTGTCTCAGGTCCTACAGTGACCGCTCTGGTGTGTCTCAGGTCCTACAGTGACCGCTCTGGTGTGTCTCAGGTCCTACAGTGACCGCTCTGGTGTGTCTCAGGTCCTACAGTGACCGCTCTGGTGTATCAGTTCCAACAGTGACCGCTCTGGTGTCTCTCAGGTCCTACAGTGACCGCTCTGGTGTGTATCAGGTCCTAAAGTCACCGCAGATTCCCCTGGTCCGCCCCCTACCCCACTAATCCCAACATTAACAATAAACTAAACTACATGTAATTCTAACTATGCTAAACTTTTCTCAGGTCCTACAGTAACCGCTCTGGTGTGTCTCAGGTCCTACAGTGACCGCTCTAGTGTGTCTCAGGTCCTACAGTGACCGCTCTGGTGTGTCTCAGGTCCTACATTGACTACCATTGTTTGTTAAAATGACAAAAACAAGACTTACCAATTCCAGCTCAAGTGATCAGATACCTCCAGTCCTCCATGACGTCCTCAAAGTGCTCTTTCCACCGCCCGACAATGTCTACCATCCAGGTCAGCAGCCTGCCCCTTCTGCTGGGAACAACCTGGGGAAGGCCATGCTTTACCTTCCTGAGTTATCAGATGGTTTCCAGAACCTCCTTGAGGCCAACCGCTCGTGTCTCTCGTCTGTCTCAGGTCCTACAGTGACCGTTCTAGTGTGTCTCATGTCCTACAGTGACCGCTCATGTGTGTCTCAGGTCCTACAGTGACCGCTCTAGTGTGTCTCAGGTCCTACAGTGACCGCTCTGGTGTGTCTCAGGTCCAACAGTGACCGCTCTGGTGTGTCTCAGGACCTACAGTGACCGCTCTGGTGTGTCTCAGGTCCTACAGTGACCGCTCTGGTGTGTCTCAGGTCCTACAGTGACCGCTCTGGTGTGTCTCAGGTCCTACAGTGACCGCTCTTGTGTGTCTCAGGTCCTACAGTGACCGCTCTGGTGTGTCTCAGGTCCTACAGTGACCGCTCTTGTGTGTCTCAGGTCCTACAGTGACCGCTCTAGTGTGTCTCAGGTCCTACAGTGACCGCTCTGGTTTCTCAGGTCCTACAGTGACCGCTCTGGTTTCTCAGGTCCTACAGTGACCGCTCTGGTGTGTCTCAGGTCCTACAGTGACCGCTCTGGTGTGTCTCAGGTCCTACAGTGACCGCTCTGGTGTGTCTCAGGTCCTACAGTGACCGCTCTGGTGTGTCTCAGGTCCTACAGTGACCGCTCTGGTGTGTCTCAGGTCCTACAGTGACCGCTCTGGTGTGTCTCAGGTCCTACAGTGACCGCTCTTGTGTGTCTCAGGTCCTACAGTGACCGCTCTGGTGTGTCTCAGGTCCTACAGTGACCGCTCTAGTGTGTCTCAGGTCCTACAGTGACCGCTCTGGTTTCTCAGGTCCTACAGTGACCGCTCTGGTTTCTCAGGTCCTACAGTGACCGCTCTGGTGTGTCTCAGGTCCTACAGTGACCGCTCTGGTGTGTCTCAGGTCCTACAGTGACCGCTCTGGTGTCTCAGGTCCTACAGTGACCGCTCTGGTGTGTCTCAGGTCCTACAGTGACCGCTCTGGTGTGTCTCAGGTCCTACAGTGACCGCTCTGGTGTGTCTCAGGTCCTACAGTGACCGCTCTGGTGTGTCTCAGGTCCTACATTGACTACCATTGTTTGTTAAAATGACAAAAACAAGACTTACCAATTCCAGCTCAAGTGATCAGATACCTCCAGTCCTCCATGACGTCCTCAAAGTGCTCTTTCCACCGCCCGACAATGTCTACCATCCAGGTCAGCAGCCTGCCCCTTCTGCTGGCAACAACCTGGGGAAGGCCATGCTTTACCTTCCTGAGTAGTCAGATGGTTTCCAGAACCTCCTTGAGGCCAACCGCTCGTGTCTCTCGTCTGTCTCAGGTCCTACAGTGACCGCTCTGGTGTGTCTCAGGTCCTACAGTGACCGCTCTAGTGTGTCTCAGGTCCTACAGTGACCGCTCTGGTGTGTCTCAGGTTCTACAGTGACCGATCTGGTGTGTCTCAGGTTCTACAGTGACCGATCTGGTGTGTCTCAGGTCCTACAGTGACCGCTCTTGTGTGTCTCAGGTCCTACAGTGACCGCTCTTGTGTGTCTCAGGTCCTACAGTGACCGCTCTGGTGTGTCTCGGGTCCTACAGTGACCGCTCTGGTGTGTCTCAGGTCCTACAGTGACCGCTCTGGTGTGTCTCAGGTCCTACAGTGACCGCTCTGGTGTCTCAGGTCCTACAGTGACCGCTCTGGTGTATCAGTTCCTACAGTGACCGCTCTGGTGTCTCTCAGGTCCTACAGTGACCGCTCTGGTGTGTATCAGGTCCTAAAGTCACCGCAGATTCCCCTGGTCCGCCCCCTACCCCACTAATCCCAACATTAACAATAAACTAAACTACATGTAATTCTAACTATGCTAAACTTTTCTCAGGTCCTACAGTGACCACTCTGGTGTGTCTCAGGTCCTACAGTAACCGCTCTGGTGTGTCTCAGGTCCTACAGTGACCGCTCTGGTGTGTCTCAGGTCCTAAAGTGACCGCTCTGGTGTGTCTCAGGTCCTACAGTGACTGCTCTGGTGTGTCACAGGTCCTAAAGTGACTGCTCTAGTGTGTCTCAGGTCCTACAGTGACCGCTCTGGTGTGTCTCAGGTCCTACAGTGACCGCTCTAGTGTGTCTCAGGTCCTACAGTGACCGCTCTGGTGTGTCTCAGGTCCTACATTGACTACCATTGTTTGTTAAAATGACAAAAACAAGACTTACCAATTCCAGCTCAAGTGATCAGATACCTCCAGTCCTCCATGAAGTCCTCAAAGTGCTCTTTCCACCGCCCGACAATGTCTACCATCCATGTCAGCAGCCTGCCCCTTCTGCTGGGAACAACCTGGGGAAGGCCATGCTTTACCTTCCTCAGGAGTCAGATGGTTTCCAGAACCTCCTTGAGGCCAACCGCTCGTGTCTCTCGTCTGTCTCAGGTCCTACAGTGACCATTCTAGTGTGTCTCAGGTCCTACAGTGACCGCTCTGGTGTGTCTCAGGTCCTAAAGTGACCGCTCTAGTGTGTCTCAGGTCCTACAGTGACCGCTCTAGTGTGTCTCAGGTCCTACAGTGACCGCTCTGGTGTGTCTCAGGTCCAACATTGACTACCATTGTTTGTTAAAATGACAAAAACAAGACTTACCAATTCCAGCTCAAGTGATCAGATACCTCCAGTCCTCCATGAAGTCCTCAAAGTGCTCTTTCCACCGCCCGACAATGTCTACCATCCATGTCAGCAGCCTGCCCCTTCTGCTGGGAACAACCTGGGGAAGGCCATGCTTTACCTTCCTCAGGAGTCAGATGGTTTCCAGAACCTCCTTGAGGCCAACCGCTCGTGTCTCTCGTCTGTCTCAGGTCCTACAGTGACCATTCTAGTGTGTCTCAGGTCCTACAGTGACCGCTCTGGTGTGTCTCAGGTCCTAAAGTGACCGCTCTAGTGTGTCTCAGGTCCTACAGTGACCGCTCTAGTGTGTCTCAGGTCCTACAGTGACCGCTCTGGTGTGTCTCAGGTCCTACATTGACTACCATTGTTTGTTAAAATGACAAAAACAAGACTTACCAATTCCAGCTCAAGTGATCAGATACCTCCAGTCCTCCATGACGTCCTCAAAGTGCTCTTTCCACCGCCCGACAATGTCTACCATCCAGGTCAGCAGCCTGCCCCTTCTGCTGGGAACAACCTGGGGAAGGCCATGCTTTACCTTCCTGAGTTATCAGATGGTTTCCAGAACCTCCTTGAGGCCAACCGCTCGTGTCTCTCGTCTGTCTCAGGTCCTACAGTGACCGTTCTAGTGTGTCTCATGTCCCACAGTGACCGCTCATGTGTGTCTCAGGTCCTACAGTGACCGCTCTAGTGTGTCTCAGGTCCTACAGTGACCGCTCTGGTGTGTCTCAGGTCCAACAGTGACCGCTCTGGTGTGTCTCAGGACCTACAGTGACCGCTCTGGTGTGTCTCAGGTCCTACAGTGACCGCTCTGGTGTGTCTCAGGTCCTACAGTGACCGCTCTGGTGTGTCTCAGGTCCTACAGTGACCGCTCTTGTGTGTCTCAGGTCCTACAGTGACCGCTCTTGTGTGTCTCAGGTCCTAAAGTGACCAGTCTAGTGTGTCTCAGGTCCTACAGTGACCGCTCTGGTTTCTCAGGTCCTACAGTGACCGCTCTGGTTTCTCAGGTCCTACAGTGACCGCTCTGGTTTCTCAGGTCCTACAGTGACCACTCTGGTGTGTCTCAGGTCCTACAGTGACCGCTCTGGTGTGTCTCAGGTCCTACAGTGACCGCTCTGGTGTCTCAGGTCCTACAGTGACCGCTCTGGTGTGTCTCAGGTCCTACAGTGACCGCTCTGGTGTGTCTCAGGTCCTACAGTGACCGCTCTGGTGTGTCTCAGGTCCTACAGTGACCGCTCTGGTGTGTCTCAGGTCCTACATTGACTACCGTTGTTTGTTAAAATGACAAAAACAAGACTTACCAATTCCAGCTCAAGTGATCAGATACCTCCAGTCCTCCATGAAGTCCTCAAAGTGCTCTTTCCACCGCCCAACAATGTCTACCATCCAGGTCAGCAGCCTGCCCCTTCTGCTGGCAACAACCTGGGGAAGGCCATGCTTTACCTTCCTGAGTAGTCAGATGGTTTCCAGAACCTCCTTGAGGCCAACCGCTCGTGTCTCTCGTCTGTCTCAGGTCCTACAGTGACCGCTCTGGTGTGTCTCAGGTCCTACAGTGACCGCTCTAGTGTGTCTCAGGTCCTACAGTGACCGCTCTGGTGTGTCTCAGGTCCTACAGTGACCGCTCTGGTGTGTCTCAGGTCCTACAGTGACCGCTCTGGTGTGTCTCAGGTCCTACAGTGACCGCTCTTGTGTGTCTCAGGTCCTACAGTGACCGCTCTTGTGTGTCTCAGGTCCTACAGTGACCGCTCTGGTGTGTCTCAGGTCCTACAGTGACCGCTCTGGTGTGTCTCAGGTCCTACAGTGACCGCTCTGGTGTGTCTCAGGTCCTACAGTGACCGCTCTGGTGTCTCAGGTCCTACAGTGACCGCTCTGGTGTCTCAGTTCCTACAGTGACCGCTCTGGTGTCTCTCAGGTCCTACAGTGACCGCTCTGGTGTGTATCAGGTCCTAAAGTCACCGCAGATTCCCCTGATCCGCCCCCTACCCCACTAATCCCAACATTAACAATAAACTAAACTACATGTAATTCTAACTATGCTAAACTTTTTTCTCAGGTCCTACAGTGACCACTCTGGTGTGTCTCAGGTCCTACAGTAACCGCTCTGGTTTGTCTCAGGACCTACAGTGACCGCTCTGGTGTGTCTCAGGTCCTAAAGTGACCGCTCTGGTGTGTCTCAGGTCCTACAGTGACTGCTCTGGTGTGTCACAGGTCCTAAAGTGACTGCTCTAGTGTGTCTCAGGTCCTACAGTGACCGCTCTGGTGTGTCTCAGGTCCTACAGTGACCGCTCTGGTGTGTCTCAGGTCTTAAAGTGACCGCGGATTCCCCTGGTCCGCCCCCTACCCCACTAATCCCAATGTTAATAATAAACTAAACTACATGTAATTCTAACTATGCTAAACTTTTCTCAGGTCCTAAAGTGACCACTCTGGTGTATCTCAGGTCCTACAGTGACCGCTCTGGTATGTCTCAGGTCCTAAAGTGACCGCTCTGGTGTGTCTCAGGTCCTAAAGTGACAACTCTAGTGTGTCTCAGGTCCTACAGTGACCGCTCTGGTGTGTCTCAGGTCCTAAAGTGACAGCTCTAGTGTGTCTCAGGTGCTACAGTGACCGCTCTGGTGTGTCTCAGGTCCTACAGTGACCACTCTGGTGTGTCTCAGGTCCTACAGTGACCGCTCTGGTGTGTCTCAGGTCCTACAGTGACCGCTCTGGTGTGTCTCAGGTCCTACATTGACTACCATTGTTTGTTAAAATGACAAAAACAAGACTTACCAATTCCAGCTCAAGTGATCAGATACCTCCAGTCCTCCATGAAGTCCTCAAAGTGCTCTTTCCACCGCCCGACAATGTCTACCATCCAGGTCAGCAGCCTGCCCCTTCTGCTGGCAACAACCTGGGGAAGGCCATGCTTTACCTTCCTGAGTAGTCAGATGGTTTCCAGAACCTCCTTGAGGCCAACCGCTCGTGTCTCTCGTCTGTCTCAGGTCCTACAGTGACCGCTCTGGTGTGTCTCAGGTCCTACAGTGACCGCTCTAGTGTGTCTCAGGTCCTACAGTGACCGCTCTGGTGTGTCTCAGGTTCTACAGTGACCGATCTGGTGTGTCTCAGGTCCTACAGTGACCGCTCTTGTGTGTCTCAGGTCCTACAGTGACCGCTCTTGTGTGTCTCAGGTCCTACAGTGACCGCTCTGGTGTGTCTCGGGTCCTACAGTGACCGCTCTGGTGTGTCTCAGGTCCTACAGTGACCGCTCTGGTGTGTCTCAGGTCCTACAGTGACCGCTCTGGTGTCTCAGGTCCTACAGTGACCGCTCTGGTGTATCAGTTCCTACAGTGACCGCTCTGGTGTCTCTCAGGTCCTACAGTGACCGCTCTGGTGTGTATCAGGTCCTAAAGTCACCGCAGATTCCCCTGGTCCGCCCCCTACCCCACTAATCCCAACATTAACAATAAACTAAACTACATGTAATTCTAACTATGCTAAACTTTTTTCTCAGGTCCTACAGTGACCACTCTGGTGTGTCTCAGGTCCTACAGTAACCGCTCTGGTTTGTCTCAGGACCTACAGTGACCGCTCTGGTGTGTCTCAGGTCCTAAAGTGACCGCTCTGGTGTGTCTCAGGTCCTACAGTGACTGCTCTGGTGTGTCACAGGTCCTAAAGTGACTGCTCTAGTGTGTCTCAGGTCCTACAGTGACCGCTCTGGTGTGTCTCAGGTCCTACAGTGACCGCTCTGGTGTGTCTCAGGTCTTAAAGTGACCGCGGATTCCCCTGGTCCGCCCCCTACCCCACTAATCCCAATGTTAATAATAAACTAAACTACATGTAATTCTAACTATGCTAAACTTTTCTCAGGTCCTAAAGTGACCACTCTGGTGTATCTCAGGTCCTACAGTGACCGCTCTGGTATGTCTCAGGTCCTAAAGTGACCGCTCTGGTGTGTCTCAGGTCCTAAAGTGACAACTCTAGTGTGTCTCAGGTCCTACAGTGACCGCTCTGGTGTGTCTCAGGTCCTAAAGTGACAGCTCTAGTGTGTCTCAGGTGCTACAGTGACCGCTCTGGTGTGTCTCAGGTCCTACAGTGACCACTCTGGTGTGTCTCAGGTCCTACAGTGACCGCTCTGGTGTGTCTCAGGTCCTACAGTGACCGCTCTGGTGTGTCTCAGGTCCTACATTGACTACCATTGTTTGTTAAAATGACAAAAACAAGACTTACCAATTCCAGCTCAAGTGATCAGATACCTCCAGTCCTCCATGAAGTCCTCAAAGTGCTCTTTCCACCGCCCGACAATGTCTACCATCCAGGTCAGCAGCCTGCCCCTTCTGCTGGCAACAACCTGGGGAAGGCCATGCTTTACCTTCCTGAGTAGTCAGATGGTTTCCAGAACCTCCTTGAGGCCAACCGCTCGTGTCTCTCGTCTGTCTCAGGTCCTACAGTGACCGCTCTGGTGTGTCTCAGGTCCTACAGTGACCGCTCTAGTGTGTCTCAGGTCCTACAGTGACCGCTCTGGTGTGTCTCAGGTTCTACAGTGACCGATCTGGTGTGTCTCAGGTCCTACAGTGACCGCTCTTGTGTGTCTCAGGTCCTACAGTGACCGCTCTTGTGTGTCTCAGGTCCTACAGTGACCGCTCTGGTGTGTCTCGGGTCCTACAGTGACCGCTCTGGTGTGTCTCAGGTCCTACAGTGACCGCTCTGGTGTGTCTCAGGTCCTACAGTGACCGCTCTGGTGTCTCAGGTCCTACAGTGACCGCTCTGGTGTATCAGTTCCTACAGTGACCGCTCTGGTGTCTCTCAGGTCCTACAGTGACCGCTCTGGTGTGTATCAGGTCCTAAAGTCACCGCAGATTCCCCTGGTCCGCCCCCTACCCCACTAATCCCAACATTAACAATAAACTAAACTACATGTAATTCTAACTATGCTAAACTTTTCTCAGGTCCTACAGTGACCACTCTGGTGTGTCTCAGGTCCTACAGTAACCGCTCTGGTGTGTCTCAGGTCCTACAGTGACCGCTCTGGTGTGTCTCAGGTCCTAAAGTGACCGCTCTGGTGTGTCTCAGGTCCTACAGTGACTGCTCTGGTGTGTCACAGGTCCTAAAGTGACTGCTCTAGTGTGTCTCAGGTCCTACAGTGACCGCTCTGGTGTGTCTCAGGTCCTACAGTGACCGCTCTAGTGTGTCTCAGGTCCTACAGTGACCGCTCTGGTGTGTCTCAGGTCCTACAGTGACCGCTCTGGTGTGTCTCAGGTCCTACAGTGACCGCTCTGGTGTATCAGTTCCAACAGTGACCGCTCTGGTGTCTCTCAGGTCCTACAGTGACCGCTCTGGTGTGTATCAGGTCCTAAAGTCACCGCAGATTCCCCTGGTCCGCCCCCTACCCCACTAATCCCAACATTAACAATAAACTAAACTACATGTAATTCTAACTATGCTAAACTTTTCTCAGGTCCTACAGTAACCGCTCTGGTGTGTCTCAGGTCCTACAGTGACCGCTCTAGTGTGTCTCAGGTCCTACAGTGACCGCTCTGGTGTGTCTCAGGTCCTACATTGACTACCATTGTTTGTTAAAATGACAAAAACAAGACTTACCAATTCCAGCTCAAGTGATCAGATACCTCCAGTCCTCCATGACGTCCTCAAAGTGCTCTTTCCACCGCCCGACAATGTCTACCATCCAGGTCAGCAGCCTGCCCCTTCTGCTGGGAACAACCTGGGGAAGGCCATGCTTTACCTTCCTGAGTTATCAGATGGTTTCCAGAACCTCCTTGAGGCCAACCGCTCGTGTCTCTCGTCTGTCTCAGGTCCTACAGTGACCGTTCTAGTGTGTCTCATGTCCTACAGTGACCGCTCATGTGTGTCTCAGGTCCTACAGTGACCGCTCTAGTGTGTCTCAGGTCCTACAGTGACCGCTCTGGTGTGTCTCAGGTCCAACAGTGACCGCTCTGGTGTGTCTCAGGACCTACAGTGACCGCTCTGGTGTGTCTCAGGTCCTACAGTGACCGCTCTGGTGTGTCTCAGGTCCTACAGTGACCGCTCTGGTGTGTCTCAGGTCCTACAGTGACCGCTCTTGTGTGTCTCAGGTCCTACAGTGACCGCTCTGGTGTGTCTCAGGTCCTACAGTGACCGCTCTTGTGTGTCTCAGGTCCTACAGTGACCGCTCTAGTGTGTCTCAGGTCCTACAGTGACCGCTCTGGTTTCTCAGGTCCTACAGTGACCGCTCTGGTTTCTCAGGTCCTACAGTGACCGCTCTGGTGTGTCTCAGGTCCTACAGTGACCGCTCTGGTGTGTCTCAGGTCCTACAGTGACCGCTCTGGTGTGTCTCAGGTCCTACAGTGACCGCTCTGGTGTGTCTCAGGTCCTACAGTGACCGCTCTGGTGTGTCTCAGGTCCTACAGTGACCGCTCTGGTGTGTCTCAGGTCCTACAGTGACCGCTCTTGTGTGTCTCAGGTCCTACAGTGACCGCTCTGGTGTGTCTCAGGTCCTACAGTGACCGCTCTAGTGTGTCTCAGGTCCTACAGTGACCGCTCTGGTTTCTCAGGTCCTACAGTGACCGCTCTGGTTTCTCAGGTCCTACAGTGACCGCTCTGGTGTGTCTCAGGTCCTACAGTGACCGCTCTGGTGTGTCTCAGGTCCTACAGTGACCGCTCTGGTGTCTCAGGTCCTACAGTGACCGCTCTGGTGTGTCTCAGGTCCTACAGTGACCGCTCTGGTGTGTCTCAGGTCCTACAGTGACCGCTCTGGTGTGTCTCAGGTCCTACAGTGACCGCTCTGGTGTGTCTCAGGTCCTACAGTGACCGCTCTGGTGTCTCAGGTCCTACAGTGACCGCTCTGGTGTATCAGTTCCTACAGTGACCGCTCTGGTGTCTCTCAGGTCCTACAGTGACCGCTCTGGTGTGTATCAGGTCCTAAAGTCACCGCAGATTCCCCTGGTCCGCCCCCTACCCCACTAATCCCAACATTAACAATAAACTAAACTACATGTAATTCTAACTATGCTAAACTTTTCTCAGGTCCTACAGTGACCACTCTGGTGTGTCTCAGGTCCTACAGTAACCGCTCTGGTGTGTCTCAGGTCCTACAGTGACCGCTCTGGTGTGTCTCAGGTCCTAAAGTGACCGCTCTGGTGTGTCTCAGGTCCTACAGTGACTGCTCTGGTGTGTCACAGGTCCTAAAGTGACTGCTCTAGTGTGTCTCAGGTCCTACAGTGACCGCTCTGGTGTGTCTCAGGTCCTACAGTGACCGCTCTAGTGTGTCTCAGGTCCTACAGTGACCGCTCTGGTGTGTCTCAGGTCCTACATTGACTACCATTGTTTGTTAAAATGACAAAAACAAGACTTACCAATTCCAGCTCAAGTGATCAGATACCTCCAGTCCTCCATGAAGTCCTCAAAGTGCTCTTTCCACCGCCCGACAATGTCTACCATCCATGTCAGCAGCCTGCCCCTTCTGCTGGGAACAACCTGGGGAAGGCCATGCTTTACCTTCCTCAGGAGTCAGATGGTTTCCAGAACCTCCTTGAGGCCAACCGCTCGTGTCTCTCGTCTGTCTCAGGTCCTACAGTGACCATTCTAGTGTGTCTCAGGTCCTACAGTGACCGCTCTGGTGTGTCTCAGGTCCTAAAGTGACCGCTCTAGTGTGTCTCAGGTCCTACAGTGACCGCTCTAGTGTGTCTCAGGTCCTACAGTGACCGCTCTGGTGTGTCTCAGGTCCAACATTGACTACCATTGTTTGTTAAAATGACAAAAACAAGACTTACCAATTCCAGCTCAAGTGATCAGATACCTCCAGTCCTCCATGAAGTCCTCAAAGTGCTCTTTCCACCGCCCGACAATGTCTACCATCCATGTCAGCAGCCTGCCCCTTCTGCTGGGAACAACCTGGGGAAGGCCATGCTTTACCTTCCTCAGGAGTCAGATGGTTTCCAGAACCTCCTTGAGGCCAACCGCTCGTGTCTCTCGTCTGTCTCAGGTCCTACAGTGACCATTCTAGTGTGTCTCAGGTCCTACAGTGACCGCTCTGGTGTGTCTCAGGTCCTAAAGTGACCGCTCTAGTGTGTCTCAGGTCCTACAGTGACCGCTCTAGTGTGTCTCAGGTCCTACAGTGACCGCTCTGGTGTGTCTCAGGTCCTACATTGACTACCATTGTTTGTTAAAATGACAAAAACAAGACTTACCAATTCCAGCTCAAGTGATCAGATACCTCCAGTCCTCCATGACGTCCTCAAAGTGCTCTTTCCACCGCCCGACAATGTCTACCATCCAGGTCAGCAGCCTGCCCCTTCTGCTGGGAACAACCTGGGGAAGGCCATGCTTTACCTTCCTGAGTTATCAGATGGTTTCCAGAACCTCCTTGAGGCCAACCGCTCGTGTCTCTCGTCTGTCTCAGGTCCTACAGTGACCGTTCTAGTGTGTCTCATGTCCCACAGTGACCGCTCATGTGTGTCTCAGGTCCTACAGTGACCGCTCTAGTGTGTCTCAGGTCCTACAGTGACCGCTCTGGTGTGTCTCAGGTCCAACAGTGACCGCTCTGGTGTGTCTCAGGACCTACAGTGACCGCTCTGGTGTGTCTCAGGTCCTACAGTGACCGCTCTGGTGTGTCTCAGGTCCTACAGTGACCGCTCTGGTGTGTCTCAGGTCCTACAGTGACCGCTCTTGTGTGTCTCAGGTCCTACAGTGACCGCTCTTGTGTGTCTCAGGTCCTAAAGTGACCAGTCTAGTGTGTCTCAGGTCCTACAGTGACCGCTCTGGTTTCTCAGGTCCTACAGTGACCGCTCTGGTTTCTCAGGTCCTACAGTGACCGCTCTGGTTTCTCAGGTCCTACAGTGACCACTCTGGTGTGTCTCAGGTCCTACAGTGACCGCTCTGGTGTGTCTCAGGTCCTACAGTGACCGCTCTGGTGTCTCAGGTCCTACAGTGACCGCTCTGGTGTGTCTCAGGTCCTACAGTGACCGCTCTGGTGTGTCTCAGGTCCTACAGTGACCGCTCTGGTGTGTCTCAGGTCCTACAGTGACCGCTCTGGTGTGTCTCAGGTCCTACATTGACTACCGTTGTTTGTTAAAATGACAAAAACAAGACTTACCAATTCCAGCTCAAGTGATCAGATACCTCCAGTCCTCCATGAAGTCCTCAAAGTGCTCTTTCCACCGCCCAACAATGTCTACCATCCAGGTCAGCAGCCTGCCCCTTCTGCTGGCAACAACCTGGGGAAGGCCATGCTTTACCTTCCTGAGTAGTCAGATGGTTTCCAGAACCTCCTTGAGGCCAACCGCTCGTGTCTCTCGTCTGTCTCAGGTCCTACAGTGACCGCTCTGGTGTGTCTCAGGTCCTACAGTGACCGCTCTAGTGTGTCTCAGGTCCTACAGTGACCGCTCTGGTGTGTCTCAGGTCCTACAGTGACCGCTCTGGTGTGTCTCAGGTCCTACAGTGACCGCTCTGGTGTGTCTCAGGTCCTACAGTGACCGCTCTTGTGTGTCTCAGGTCCTACAGTGACCGCTCTTGTGTGTCTCAGGTCCTACAGTGACCGCTCTGGTGTGTCTCAGGTCCTACAGTGACCGCTCTGGTGTGTCTCAGGTCCTACAGTGACCGCTCTGGTGTGTCTCAGGTCCTACAGTGACCGCTCTGGTGTCTCAGGTCCTACAGTGACCGCTCTGGTGTCTCAGTTCCTACAGTGACCGCTCTGGTGTCTCTCAGGTCCTACAGTGACCGCTCTGGTGTGTATCAGGTCCTAAAGTCACCGCAGATTCCCCTGATCCGCCCCCTACCCCACTAATCCCAACATTAACAATAAACTAAACTACATGTAATTCTAACTATGCTAAACTTTTTTCTCAGGTCCTACAGTGACCACTCTGGTGTGTCTCAGGTCCTACAGTAACCGCTCTGGTTTGTCTCAGGACCTACAGTGACCGCTCTGGTGTGTCTCAGGTCCTAAAGTGACCGCTCTGGTGTGTCTCAGGTCCTACAGTGACTGCTCTGGTGTGTCACAGGTCCTAAAGTGACTGCTCTAGTGTGTCTCAGGTCCTACAGTGACCGCTCTGGTGTGTCTCAGGTCCTACAGTGACCGCTCTGGTGTGTCTCAGGTCTTAAAGTGACCGCGGATTCCCCTGGTCCGCCCCCTACCCCACTAATCCCAATGTTAATAATAAACTAAACTACATGTAATTCTAACTATGCTAAACTTTTCTCAGGTCCTAAAGTGACCACTCTGGTGTATCTCAGGTCCTACAGTGACCGCTCTGGTATGTCTCAGGTCCTAAAGTGACCGCTCTGGTGTGTCTCAGGTCCTAAAGTGACAACTCTAGTGTGTCTCAGGTCCTACAGTGACCGCTCTGGTGTGTCTCAGGTCCTAAAGTGACAGCTCTAGTGTGTCTCAGGTGCTACAGTGACCGCTCTGGTGTGTCTCAGGTCCTACAGTGACCACTCTGGTGTGTCTCAGGTCCTACAGTGACCGCTCTGGTGTGTCTCAGGTCCTACAGTGACCGCTCTGGTGTGTCTCAGGTCCTACATTGACTACCATTGTTTGTTAAAATGACAAAAACAAGACTTACCAATTCCAGCTCAAGTGATCAGATACCTCCAGTCCTCCATGAAGTCCTCAAAGTGCTCTTTCCACCGCCCGACAATGTCTACCATCCAGGTCAGCAGCCTGCCCCTTCTGCTGGCAACAACCTGGGGAAGGCCATGCTTTACCTTCCTGAGTAGTCAGATGGTTTCCAGAACCTCCTTGAGGCCAACCGCTCGTGTCTCTCGTCTGTCTCAGGTCCTACAGTGACCGCTCTGGTGTGTCTCAGGTCCTACAGTGACCGCTCTAGTGTGTCTCAGGTCCTACAGTGACCGCTCTGGTGTGTCTCAGGTTCTACAGTGACCGATCTGG
Organism: Cottus gobio; assembly: GCA_023566465.1. NCBI lineage: Eukaryota > Metazoa > Chordata > Actinopteri > Perciformes > Cottidae > Cottus > Cottus gobio. The sequence continues at coordinate 10,458,003 of CM042221.1, read as the reverse complement.
TGTGTCTCAGGTCCTACAGTGACCGCTCTTGTGTGTCTCAGGTCCTACAGTGACCGCTCTTGTGTGTCTCAGGTCCTACAGTGACCGCTCTGGTGTGTCTCGGGTCCTACAGTGACCGCTCTGGTGTGTCTCAGGTCCTACAGTGACCGCTCTGGTGTGTCTCAGGTCCTACAGTGACCGCTCTGGTGTCTCAGGTCCTACAGTGACCGCTCTGGTGTATCAGTTCCTACAGTGACCGCTCTGGTGTCTCTCAGGTCCTACAGTGACCGCTCTGGTGTGTATCAGGTCCTAAAGTCACCGCAGATTCCCCTGGTCCGCCCCCTACCCCACTAATCCCAACATTAACAATAAACTAAACTACATGTAATTCTAACTATGCTAAACTTTTTTCTCAGGTCCTACAGTGACCACTCTGGTGTGTCTCAGGTCCTACAGTAACCGCTCTGGTTTGTCTCAGGACCTACAGTGACCGCTCTGGTGTGTCTCAGGTCCTAAAGTGACCGCTCTGGTGTGTCTCAGGTCCTACAGTGACTGCTCTGGTGTGTCACAGGTCCTAAAGTGACTGCTCTAGTGTGTCTCAGGTCCTACAGTGACCGCTCTGGTGTGTCTCAGGTCCTACAGTGACCGCTCTGGTGTGTCTCAGGTCTTAAAGTGACCGCGGATTCCCCTGGTCCGCCCCCTACCCCACTAATCCCAATGTTAATAATAAACTAAACTACATGTAATTCTAACTATGCTAAACTTTTCTCAGGTCCTAAAGTGACCACTCTGGTGTATCTCAGGTCCTACAGTGACCGCTCTGGTATGTCTCAGGTCCTAAAGTGACCGCTCTGGTGTGTCTCAGGTCCTAAAGTGACAACTCTAGTGTGTCTCAGGTCCTACAGTGACCGCTCTGGTGTGTCTCAGGTCCTAAAGTGACAGCTCTAGTGTGTCTCAGGTGCTACAGTGACCGCTCTGGTGTGTCTCAGGTCCTACAGTGACCACTCTGGTGTGTCTCAGGTCCTACAGTGACCGCTCTGGTGTGTCTCAGGTCCTACAGTGACCGCTCTGGTGTGTCTCAGGTCCTACATTGACTACCATTGTTTGTTAAAATGACAAAAACAAGACTTACCAATTCCAGCTCAAGTGATCAGATACCTCCAGTCCTCCATGAAGTCCTCAAAGTGCTCTTTCCACCGCCCGACAATGTCTACCATCCAGGTCAGCAGCCTGCCCCTTCTGCTGGCAACAACCTGGGGAAGGCCATGCTTTACCTTCCTGAGTAGTCAGATGGTTTCCAGAACCTCCTTGAGGCCAACCGCTCGTGTCTCTCGTCTGTCTCAGGTCCTACAGTGACCGCTCTGGTGTGTCTCAGGTCCTACAGTGACCGCTCTAGTGTGTCTCAGGTCCTACAGTGACCGCTCTGGTGTGTCTCAGGTTCTACAGTGACCGATCTGGTGTGTCTCAGGTCCTACAGTGACCGCTCTTGTGTGTCTCAGGTCCTACAGTGACCGCTCTTGTGTGTCTCAGGTCCTACAGTGACCGCTCTGGTGTGTCTCGGGTCCTACAGTGACCGCTCTGGTGTGTCTCAGGTCCTACAGTGACCGCTCTGGTGTGTCTCAGGTCCTACAGTGACCGCTCTGGTGTCTCAGGTCCTACAGTGACCGCTCTGGTGTATCAGTTCCTACAGTGACCGCTCTGGTGTCTCTCAGGTCCTACAGTGACCGCTCTGGTGTGTATCAGGTCCTAAAGTCACCGCAGATTCCCCTGGTCCGCCCCCTACCCCACTAATCCCAACATTAACAATAAACTAAACTACATGTAATTCTAACTATGCTAAACTTTTCTCAGGTCCTACAGTGACCACTCTGGTGTGTCTCAGGTCCTACAGTAACCGCTCTGGTGTGTCTCAGGTCCTACAGTGACCGCTCTGGTGTGTCTCAGGTCCTAAAGTGACCGCTCTGGTGTGTCTCAGGTCCTACAGTGACTGCTCTGGTGTGTCACAGGTCCTAAAGTGACTGCTCTAGTGTGTCTCAGGTCCTACAGTGACCGCTCTGGTGTGTCTCAGGTCCTACAGTGACCGCTCTAGTGTGTCTCAGGTCCTACAGTGACCGCTCTGGTGTGTCTCAGGTCCTACATTGACTACCATTGTTTGTTAAAATGACAAAAACAAGACTTACCAATTCCAGCTCAAGTGATCAGATACCTCCAGTCCTCCATGACGTCCTCAAAGTGCTCTTTCCACCGCCCGACAATGTCTACCATCCATGTCAGCAGCCTGCCCCTTCTGCTGGGAACAACCTGGGGAAGGCCATGCTTTACCTTCCTCAGGAGTCAGATGGTTTCCAGAACCTCCTTGAGGCCAACCGCTCGTGTCTCTCGTCTGTCTCAGGTCCTACAGTGACCATTCTAGTGTGTCTCAGGTCCTACAGTGACCGCTCTGGTGTGTCTCAGGTCCTAAAGTGACCGCTCTAGTGTGTCTCAGGTCCTACAGTGACCGCTCTAGTGTGTCTCAGGTCCTACAGTGACCGCTCTGGTGTGTCTCAGGTCCTACATTGACTACCATTGTTTGTTAAAATGACAAAAACAAGACTTACCAATTCCAGCTCAAGTGATCAGATACCTCCAGTCCTCCATGACGTCCTCAAAGTGCTCTTTCCACCGCCCGACAATGTCTACCATCCAGGTCAGCAGCCTGCCCCTTCTGCTGGGAACAACCTGGGGAAGGCCATGCTTTACCTTCCTGAGTTATCAGATGGTTTCCAGAACCTCCTTGAGGCCAACCGCTCGTGTCTCTCGTCTGTCTCAGGTCCTACAGTGACCGTTCTAGTGTGTCTCATGTCCCACAGTGACCGCTCATGTGTGTCTCAGGTCCTACAGTGACCGCTCTAGTGTGTCTCAGGTCCTACAGTGACCGCTCTGGTGTGTCTCAGGTCCAACAGTGACCGCTCTGGTGTGTCTCAGGACCTACAGTGACCGCTCTGGTGTGTCTCAGGTCCTACAGTGACCGCTCTGGTGTGTCTCAGGTCCTACAGTGACCGCTCTGGTGTGTCTCAGGTCCTACAGTGACCGCTCTTGTGTGTCTCAGGTCCTACAGTGACCGCTCTTGTGTGTCTCAGGTCCTAAAGTGACCGCTCTTGTGTGTCTCAGGTCCTAAAGTGACCAGTCTAGTGTGTCTCAGGTCCTACAGTGACCGCTCTGGTTTCTCAGGTCCTACAGTGACCGCTCTGGTTTCTCAGGTCCTACAGTGACCGCTCTGGTTTCTCAGGTCCTACAGTGACCACTCTGGTGTGTCTCAGGTCCTACAGTGACCGCTCTGGTGTGTCTCAGGTCCTACAGTGACCGCTCTGGTGTCTCAGGTCCTACAGTGACCGCTCTGGTGTGTCTCAGGTCCTACAGTGACCGCTCTGGTGTGTCTCAGGTCCTACAGTGACCGCTCTGGTGTGTCTCAGGTCCTACAGTGACCGCTCTGGTGTGTCTCAGGTCCTACATTGACTACCGTTGTTTGTTAAAATGACAAAAACAAGACTTACCAATTCCAGCTCAAGTGATCAGATACCTCCAGTCCTCCATGACGTCCTCAAAGTGCTCTTTCCACCGCCAAACAATGTCTACCATCCAGGTCAGCAGCCTGCCCCTTCTGCTGGCAACAACCTGGGGAAGGCCATGCTTTACCTTCCTGAGTAGTCAGATGGTTTCCAGAACCTACTTGAGGCCAACCGCTCGTGTCTCTCGTCTGTCTCAGGTCCTACAGTGACCGCTCTGGTGTGTCTCAGGTCCTACAGTGACCGCTCAGGTGTGTCTCAGGTCCTACAGTGACCGCTCTGGTGTGTCTCAGGTCCTACAGTGACCGCTCTGGTGTGTCTCAGGTCCTACAGTGACCGCTCTGGTGTGTCTCAGGTCCTACAGTGACCGCTCTGGTGTGTCTCAGGTCCTACAGTGACCGCTCTTGTGTGTCTCAGGTCCTACAGTGACCGCTCTTGTGTGTCTCAGGTCCTACAGTGACCGCTCTGGTGTGTCTCAGGTCCTACAGTGACCGCTCTGGTGTGTCTCAGGTCCTACAGTGACCGCTCTGGTGTCTCAGGTCCTACAGTGACCGCTCTGGTGTCTCAGTTCCTACAGTGACCGCTCTGGTGTCTCTCAGGTCCTACAGTGACCGCTCTGGTGTGTATCAGGTCCTAAAGTCACCGCAGATTCCCCTGATCCGCCCCCTACCCCACTAATCCCAACATTAACAATAAACTAAACTACATGTAATTCTAACTATGCTAAACTTTTTTCTCAGGTCCTACAGTGACCACTCTGGTGTGTCTCAGGTCCTACAGTAACCGCTCTGGTTTGTCTCAGGACCTACAGTGACCGCTCTGGTGTGTCTCAGGTCCTAAAGTGACCGCTCTGGTGTGTCTCAGGTCCTACAGTGACTGCTCTGGTGTGTCACAGGTCCTAAAGTGACTGCTCTAGTGTGTCTCAGGTCCTACAGTGACCGCTCTGGTGTGTCTCAGGTCCTACAGTGACCGCTCTGGTGTGTCTCAGGTCTTAAAGTGACCGCGGATTCCCCTGGTCCGCCCCCTACCCCACTAATCCCAATGTTAATAATAAACTAAACTACATGTAATTCTAACTATGCTAAACTTTTCTCAGGTCCTACAGTGACCACTCTGGTGTATCTCAGGTCCTACAGTGACCGCTCTGGTATGTCTCAGGTCCTAAAGTGACCGCTCTGGTGTGTCTCAGGTCCTAAAGTGACAACTCTAGTGTGTCTCAGGTCCTACAGTGACCGCTCTGGTGTGTCTCAGGTCCTAAAGTGACAGCTCTAGTGTGTCTCAGGTGCTACAGTGACCGCTCTGGTGTGTCTCAGGTCCTACAGTGACCGCTCTGGTGTGTCTCAGGTCCTAAACTGACCTGACCTTATGTCTTCTAAGATGAGCCCAGGAGGACGGGGGTTTGGCTCTCAACTCGAAAACATTGGGGAGATTACGAGTCAAGTTTGCCGCCACTAGGGCGTTACCGCGGACCACCACGAGGAGGTCTTGACTCAACCGACTGTTAAATCGGATTCCCCTGGTCCGCCCCCTACCCCACTAATCCCAACGTTAACAATAAACTAAACTACATGTAATTCTAACTATGCTAAACTTTTCTCAGGTCCTACAGTGACCACTCTGGTGTGTCTCAGGTCCTACAGTGACCGCTCTGGTGTGTCTCAGGTCCTACAGTGACCGCTCTGGTGTGTCTCAGGTCCTAAAGTGACCGCTCTGGTGTGTCTCAGGTCCTACAGTGACCGCTCTTGTGTGTCTCAGGTCCTACATTGACTACCATTGTTTGTTAAAATGACAAAAACAAGACTTACCAATTCCAGCTCAAGTGATCAGATACCTCCAGTCCTCCATGACGTCCTCAAAGTGCTCTTTCCACCGCCCGACAATGTCTACCACCCAGGTCAGCAGCCTCCCCCTTCTGCTGGGAACAACCTGGGGAAGGCCATGCTTTACCTTCCTGAGTAGTCAGATGGTCAACCGCTCGTGTCTCTCGTCTGTCTCAGGTCCTACAGTGACCGCTCTGGTGTGTCTCAGGTCCTACAGTGACCGCTCTGGTGTGTCTCAGGTCCTACAGTGACCGCTCTGGTGTGTCTCAGGTCCTACAGTGACCGCTCTTGTGTGTCTCAGGTCCTACAGTGACCGCTCTAGTGTGTCTCAGGTCCTACAGTGACCGCTCTGGTGTGTCTTAGGTCCTACAGTGACCGCTCTAGTGTGTCTCAGGTCCTACAGTGACCGCTCTGGTGTGTCTCAGGTCCTAAAGTGACCGCTCTAGTGTGTCTAAGGTCCTACAGTGACCGCTCTGGTGTGTCTCAGGTCCTACAGTGACCGCTCTGGTGTGTCTCAGGTCCTAAAGTGACCGCTCTAGTGTGTCTAAGGTCCTACAGTGACCGCTCTGGTGTGTCTCAGGTCCTACAGTGACCGCTCTGGTGTCTCAGGTCCTACAGTGACCGCTCTGGTGTGTCTCAGGTCCTACAGTGACCGCTCTGGTGTGTCTCAGGTCCTACAGTGACCGCTCTTGTGTGTCTCAGGTCCTAAAGTGACCGCTCTAGTGTGTCTCAGGTCCTACAGTGACCTCTCTGGTGTGTCTCAGGTCCTAAAGTGACCGCGGACTCCCTGGTCTGCCCCCTACCCCACTAATCCCAACATTAACAATAAACTAAACTACATGTAATTCTAACTATGCTAAACTTTTCTCAGGTCCTACAGTGACCACTCTGGTGTGTCTCAGGTCCTACAGTGACCGCTCTGGTGTGTCTCAGGTCCTAAAGTGACCGCTCTGGTGTGTCTCAGGTCCTAAAGTGACAGCTCTGGTGTGTCTCAGGTCCTACAGTGACCGCTCTGGTGTGTCTCAGGTCCTACATTGACTACCATTGTTTGTTAAAATGACAAAAACAAGACTTACCAATTCCAGCTCAAGTGATCAGATACCTCCAGTCCTCCATGACGTCCTCAAAGTGCTCTTTCCACCGCCCGACAATGTCTACCATCCAGGTCAGCAGCCTGCCCCTTCTGCTGGGAACAACCTGGGGAAGGCCATGCTTTACCTTCCTGAGTTATCAGATGGTTTCCAGAACCTCCTTGAGGCCAACCGCTCGTGTCTCTCGTCTGTCTCAGGTCCTACAGTGACCGTTCTAGTGTGTCTCATGTCCTACAGTGACCGCTCATGTGTGTCTCAGGTCCTACAGTGACCGCTCTAGTGTGTCTCAGGTCCTACAGTGACCGCTCTGGTGTGTCTCAGGTCCAACAGTGACCGCTCTGGTGTGTCTCAGGACCTACAGTGACCGCTCTGGTGTGTCTCAGGTCCTACAGTGACCGCTCTGGTGTGTCTCAGGTCCTACAGTGACCGCTCTGGTGTGTCTCAGGTCCTACAGTGACCGCTCTTGTGTGTCTCAGGTCCTACAGTGACCGCTCTGGTGTGTCTCAGGTCCTACAGTGACCGCTCTAGTGTGTCTCAGGTCCTACAGTGACCGCTCTGGTTTCTCAGGTCCTACAGTGACCGCTCTGGTTTCTCAGGTCCTACAGTGACCGCTCTGGTGTGTCTCAGGTCCTACAGTGACCGCTCTGGTGTGTCTCAGGTCCTACAGTGACCGCTCTGGTGTCTCAGGTCCTACAGTGACCGCTCTGGTGTCTCAGGTCCTACAGTGACCGCTCTGGTGTGTCTCAGGTCCTACAGTGACCGCTCTGGTGTGTCTCAGGTCCTACAGTGACCGCTCTGGTGTGTCTCAGGTCCTACAGTGACCGCTCTGGTGTGTCTCAGGTCCTACAGTGACCGCTCTGGTGTGTCTCAGGTCCTACATTGACTACCATTGTTTGTTAAAATGACAAAAACAAGACTTACCAATTCCAGCTCAAGTGATCAGATACCTCCAGTCCTCCATGACGTCCTCAAAGTGCTCTTTCCACCGCCCGACAATGTCTACCATCCAGGTCAGCAGCCTGCCCCTTCTGCTGGCAACAACCTGGGGAAGGCCATGCTTTACCTTCCTGAGTAGTCAGATGGTTTCCAGAACCTCCTTGAGGCCAACCGCTCGTGTCTCTCGTCTGTCTCAGGTCCTACAGTGACCGCTCTGGTGTGTCTCAGGTCCTACAGTGACCGCTCTAGTGTGTCTCAGGTCCTACAGTGACCGCTCTGGTGTGTCTCAGGTTCTACAGTGACCGATCTGGTGTGTCTCAGGTTCTACAGTGACCGATCTGGTGTGTCTCAGGTCCTACAGTGACCGCTCTTGTGTGTCTCAGGTCCTACAGTGACCGCTCTTGTGTGTCTCAGGTCCTACAGTGACCGCTCTGGTGTGTCTCGGGTCCTACAGTGACCGCTCTGGTGTGTCTCAGGTCCTACAGTGACCGCTCTGGTGTGTCTCAGGTCCTACAGTGACCGCTCTGGTGTATCAGTTCCTACAGTGACCGCTCTGGTGTCTCTCAGGTCCTACAGTGACCGCTCTGGTGTGTATCAGGTCCTAAAGTCACCGCAGATTCCCCTGGTCCGCCCCCTACCCCACTAATCCCAACATTAACAATAAACTAAACTACATGTAATTCTAACTATGCTAAACTTTTCTCAGGTCCTACAGTAACCGCTCTGGTGTGTCTCAGGTCCTACAGTGACCGCTCTAGTGTGTCTCAGGTCCTACAGTGACCGCTCTGGTGTGTCTCAGGTCCTACATTGACTACCATTGTTTGTTAAAATGACAAAAACAAGACTTACCAATTCCAGCTCAAGTGATCAGATACCTCCAGTCCTCCATGACGTCCTCAAAGTGCTCTTTCCACCGCCCGACAATGTCTACCATCCAGGTCAGCAGCCTGCCCCTTCTGCTGGGAACAACCTGGGGAAGGCCATGCTTTACCTTCCTGAGTTATCAGATGGTTTCCAGAACCTCCTTGAGGCCAACCGCTCGTGTCTCTCGTCTGTCTCAGGTCCTACAGTGACCGTTCTAGTGTGTCTCATGTCCTACAGTGACCGCTCATGTGTGTCTCAGGTCCTACAGTGACCGCTCTAGTGTGTCTCAGGTCCTACAGTGACCGCTCTGGTGTGTCTCAGGTCCAACAGTGACCGCTCTGGTGTGTCTCAGGACCTACAGTGACCGCTCTGGTGTGTCTCAGGTCCTACAGTGACCGCTCTGGTGTGTCTCAGGTCCTACAGTGACCGCTCTGGTGTGTCTCAGGTCCTACAGTGACCGCTCTTGTGTGTCTCAGGTCCTACAGTGACCGCTCTGGTGTATCTCAGGTCCTACAGTGACCGCTCTTGTGTGTCTCAGGTCCTACAGTGACCGCTCTAGTGTGTCTCAGGTCCTACAGTGACCGCTCTGGTTTCTCAGGTCCTACAGTGACCGCTCTGGTTTCTCAGGTCCTACAGTGACCGCTCTGGTGTGTCTCAGGTCCTACAGTGACCGCTCTGGTGTGTCTCAGGTCCTACAGTGACCGCTCTGGTGTGTCTCAGGTCCTACAGTGACCGCTCTGGTGTGTCTCAGGTCCTACAGTGACCGCTCTGGTGTGTCTCAGGTCCTACAGTGACCGCTCTGGTGTGTCTCAGGTCCTACAGTGACCGCTCTTGTGTGTCTCAGGTCCTACAGTGACCGCTCTGGTGTGTCTCAGGTCCTACAGTGACCGCTCTAGTGTGTCTCAGGTCCTACAGTGACCGCTCTGGTTTCTCAGGTCCTACAGTGACCGCTCTTGTGTGTCTCAGGTCCTACAGTGACCGCTCTGGTGTGTCTCAGGTCCTACAGTGACCGCTCTAGTGTGTCTCAGGTCCTACAGTGACCGCTCTGGTTTCTCAGGTCCTACAGTGACCGCTCTGGTTTCTCAGGTCCTACAGTGACCGCTCTGGTGTGTCTCAGGTCCTACAGTGACCGCTCTGGTGTGTCTCAGGTCCTACAGTGACCGCTCTGGTGTCTCAGGTCCTACAGTGACCGCTCTGGTGTGTCTCAGGTCCTACAGTGACCGCTCTGGTGTGTCTCAGGTCCTACAGTGACCGCTCTGGTGTGTCTCAGGTCCTACAGTGACCGCTCTGGTGTGTCTCAGGTCCTACATTGACTACCATTGTTTGTTAAAATGACAAAAACAAGACTTACCAATTCCAGCTCAAGTGATCAGATACCTCCAGTCCTCCATGACGTCCTCAAAGTGCTCTTTCCACCGCCCGACAATGTCTACCATCCAGGTCAGCAGCCTGCCCCTTCTGCTGGCAACAACCTGGGGAAGGCCATGCTTTACCTTCCTGAGTAGTCAGATGGTTTCCAGAACCTCCTTGAGGCCAACCGCTCGTGTCTCTCGTCTTTCTCAGGTCCTACAGTGACCGCTCTGGTGTGTCTCAGGTCCTACAGTGACCGCTCTAGTGTGTCTCAGGTCCTACAGTGACCGCTCTGGTGTGTCTCAGGTTCTACAGTGACCGATCTGGTGTGTCTCAGGTTCTACAGTGACCGATCTGGTGTGTCTCAGGTCCTACAGTGACCGCTCTTGTGTGTCTCAGGTCCTACAGTGACCGCTCTTGTGTGTCTCAGGTCCTACAGTGACCGCTCTGGTGTGTCTCGGGTCCTACAGTGACCGCTCTGGTGTGTCTCAGGTCCTACAGTGACCGCTCTGGTGTGTCTCAGGTCCTACAGTGACCGCTCTGGTGTCTCAGGTCCTACAGTGACCGCTCTGGTGTATCAGTTCCTACAGTGACCGCTCTGGTGTCTCTCAGGTCCTACAGTGACCGCTCTGGTGTGTATCAGGTCCTAAAGTCACCGCAGATTCCCCTGGTCCGCCCCCTACCCCACTAATCCCAACATTAACAATAAACTAAACTACATGTAATTCTAACTATGCTAAACTTTTCTCAGGTCCTACAGTGACCACTCTGGTGTGTCTCAGGTCCTACAGTAACCGCTCTGGTGTGTCTCAGGTCCTACAGTGACCGCTCTGGTGTGTCTCAGGTCCTAAAGTGACCGCTCTGGTGTGTCTCAGGTCCTACAGTGACTGCTCTGGTGTGTCACAGGTCCTAAAGTGACTGCTCTAGTGTGTCTCAGGTCCTACAGTGACCGCTCTGGTGTGTCTCAGGTCCTACAGTGACCGCTCTAGTGTGTCTCAGGTCCTACAGTGACCGCTCTGGTGTGTCTCAGGTCCTACATTGACTACCATTGTTTGTTAAAATGACAAAAACAAGACTTACCAATTCCAGCTCAAGTGATCAGATACCTCCAGTCCTCCATGAAGTCCTCAAAGTGCTCTTTCCACCGCCCGACAATGTCTACCATCCATGTCAGCAGCCTGCCCCTTCTGCTGGGAACAACCTGGGGAAGGCCATGCTTTACCTTCCTCAGGAGTCAGATGGTTTCCAGAACCTCCTTGAGGCCAACCGCTCGTGTCTCTCATCTGTCTCAGGTCCTACAGTGACCATTCTAGTGTGTCTCAGGTCCTACAGTGACCGCTCTGGTGTGTCTCAGGTCCTAAAGTGACCGCTCTAGTGTGTCTCAGGTCCTACAGTGACCGCTCTAGTGTGTCTCAGGTCCTACAGTGACCGCTTTGGTGTGTCTCAGGTCCAACATTGACTACCATTGTTTGTTAAAATGACAAAAACAAGACTTACCAATTCCAGCTCAAGTGATCAGATACCTCCAGTCCTCCATGAAGTCCTCAAAGTGCTCTTTCCACCGCCCGACAATGTCTACCATCCATGTCAGCAGCCTGCCCCTTCTGCTGGGAACAACCTGGGGAAGGCCATGCTTTACCTTCCTCAGGAGTCAGATGGTTTCCAGAACCTCCTTGAGGCCAACCGCTCGTGTCTCTCGTCTGTCTCAGGTCCTACAGTGACCATTCTAGTGTGTCTCAGGTCCTACAGTGACCGCTCTGGTGTGTCTCAGGTCCTAAAGTGACCGCTCTAGTGTGTCTCAGGTCCTACAGTGACCGCTCTAGTGTGTCTCAGGTCCTACAGTGACCGCTCTGGTGTGTCTCAGGTCCTACATTGACTACCATTGTTTGTTAAAATGACAAAAACAAGACTTACCAATTCCAGCTCAAGTGATCAGATACCTCCAGTCCTCCATGACGTCCTCAAAGTGCTCTTTCCACCGCCCGACAATGTCTACCATCCAGGTCAGCAGCCTGCCCCTTCTGCTGGGAACAACCTGGGGAAGGCCATGCTTTACCTTCCTGAGTTATCAGATGGTTTCCAGAACCTCCTTGAGGCCAACCGCTCGTGTCTCTCGTCTGTCTCAGGTCCTACAGTGACCGTTCTAGTGTGTCTCATGTCCCACAGTGACCGCTCATGTGTGTCTCAGGTCCTACAGTGACCGCTCTAGTGTGTCTCAGGTCCTACAGTGACCGCTCTGGTGTGTCTCAGGTCCAACAGTGACCGCTCTGGTGTGTCTCAGGACCTACAGTGACCGCTCTGGTGTGTCTCAGGTCCTACAGTGACCGCTCTGGTGTGTCTCAGGTCCTACAGTGACCGCTCTGGTGTGTCTCAGGTCCTACAGTGACCGCTCTTGTGTGTCTCAGGTCCTACAGTGACCGCTCTTGTGTGTCTCAGGTCCTAAAGTGACCAGTCTAGTGTGTCTCAGGTCCTACAGTGACCGCTCTGGTTTCTCAGGTCCTACAGTGACCGCTCTGGTTTCTCAGGTCCTACAGTGACCGCTCTGGTTTCTCAGGTCCTACAGTGACCACTCTGGTGTGTCTCATGTCCTACAGTGACCGCTCTGGTGTCTCAGGTCCTACAGTGACCGCTCTGGTGTGTCTCAGGTCCTACAGTGACCGCTCTGGTGTGTCTCAGGTCCTACAGTGACCGCTCTGGTGTGTCTCAGGTCCTACAGTGACCGCTCTGGTGTGTCTCAGGTCCTACATTGACTACCGTTGTTTGTTAAAATGACAAAAACAAGACTTACCAATTCCAGCTCAAGTGATCAGATACCTCCAGTCCTCCATGACGTCCTCAAAGTGCTCTTTCCACCGCCCAACAATGTCTACCATCCAGGTCAGCAGCCTGCCCCTTCTGCTGGCAACAACCTGGGGAAGGCCATGCTTTACCTTCCTGAGTAGTCAGATGGTTTCCAGAACCTCCTTGAGGCCAACCGCTCGTGTCTCTCGTCTGTCTCAGGTCCTACAGTGACCGCTCTGGTGTGTCTCAGGTCCTACAGTGACCGCTCTAGTGTGTCTCAGGTCCTACAGTGACCGCTCTGGTGTGTCTCAGGTCCTACAGTGACCGCTCTGGTGTGTCTCAGGTCCTACAGTGACCGCTCTGGTGTGTCTCAGGTCCTACAGTGACCGCTCTTGTGTGTCTCAGGTCCTACAGTGACCGCTCTTGTGTGTCTCAGGTCCTACAGTGACCGCTCTGGTGTGTCTCAGGTCCTACAGTGACCGCTCTGGTGTGTCTCAGGTCCTACAGTGACCGCTCTGGTGTCTCAGGTCCTACAGTGACCGCTCTGGTGTCTCAGTTCCTACAGTGACCGCTCTGGTGTCTCTCAGGTCCTACAGTGACCGCTCTGGTGTGTATCAGGTCCTAAAGTCACCGCAGATTCCCCTGATCCGCCCCCTACCCCACTAATCCCAACATTAACAATAAACTAAACTACATGTAATTCTAACTATGCTAAACTTTTTTCTCAGGTCCTACAGTGACCACTCTGGTGTGTCTCAGGTCCTACAGTAACCGCTCTGGTTTGTCTCAGGACCTACAGTGACCGCTCTGGTGTGTCTCAGGTCCTAAAGTGACCGCTCTGGTGTGTCTCAGGTCCTACAGTGACTGCTCTGGTGTGTCACAGGTCCTAAAGTGACTGCTCTAGTGTGTCTCAGGTCCTACAGTGACCGCTCTGGTGTGTCTCAGGTCCTACAGTGACCGCTCTGGTGTGTCTCAGGTCTTAAAGTGACCGCGGATTCCCCTGGTCCGCCCCCTACCCCACTAATCCCAATGTTAATAATAAACTAAACTACATGTAATTCTAACTATGCTAAACTTTTCTCAGGTCCTAAAGTGACCACTCTGGTGTATCTCAGGTCCTACAGTGACCGCTCTGGTATGTCTCAGGTCCTAAAGTGACCGCTCTGGTGTGTCTCAGGTCCTAAAGTGACAACTCTAGTGTGTCTCAGGTCCTACAGTGACCGCTCTGGTGTGTCTCAGGTCCTAAAGTGACAGCTCTAGTGTGTCTCAGGTGCTACAGTGACCGCTCTGGTGTGTCTCAGGTCCTACAGTGACCACTCTGGTGTGTCTCAGGTCCTACAGTGACCGCTCTGGTGTGTCTCAGGTCCTACAGTGACCGCTCTGGTGTGTCTCAGGTCCTACATTGACTACCATTGTTTGTTAAAATGACAAAAACAAGACTTACCAATTCCAGCTCAAGTGATCAGATACCTCCAGTCCTCCATGAAGTCCTCAAAGTGCTCTTTCCACCGCCCGACAATGTCTACCATCCAGGTCAGCAGCCTGCCCCTTCTGCTGGCAACAACCTGGGGAAGGCCATGCTTTACCTTCCTGAGTAGTCAGATGGTTTCCAGAACCTCCTTGAGGCCAACCGCTCGTGTCTCTCGTCTGTCTCAGGTCCTACAGTGACCGCTCTGGTGTGTCTCAGGTCCTACAGTGACCGCTCTAGTGTGTCTCAGGTCCTACAGTGACCGCTCTGGTGTGTCTCAGGTTCTACAGTGACCGATCTGGTGTGTCTCAGGTCCTACAGTGACCGCTCTTGTGTGTCTCAGGTCCTACAGTGACCGCTCTTGTGTGTCTCAGGTCCTACAGTGACCGCTCTGGTGTGTCTCGGGTCCTACAGTGACCGCTCTGGTGTGTCTCAGGTCCTACAGTGACCGCTCTGGTGTGTCTCAGGTCCTACAGTGACCGCTCTGGTGTCTCAGGTCCTACAGTGACCGCTCTGGTGTATCAGTTCCTACAGTGACCGCTCTGGTGTCTCTCAGGTCCTACAGTGACCGCAGATTCCCCTGGTCCACCCCCTACCCCACTAATCCCAACGTTAACAATAAACTAAACTACATGTAATTCTAACTATGCTAAACTTTTCTCAGGTCCTACAGTGACCACTCTGGTGTGTCTCAGGTCCTACAGTGACCGCTCTGGTGTGTCTCAGGTCCTACAGTGACCGCTCTGGTGTGTCTCAGGTCCTACAGTGACCGCTCTGGTGTGTCTCAGGTCCTACAGTGACCGCTCTTGTGTGTCTCAGGTCCTACAGTGACCGCTCTAGTGTGTCTCAGGTCCTACAGTGACCGCTCTAGTGTGTCTCAGGTCCTACAGTGACCGCTCTGGTGTGTCTCAGGTCCTACAGTGACCGCTCTGGTGTGTCTCAGGTCCTACAGTGACTGCTCTGGTGTGTCTCAGGTCCTACAGTGACCGCTCTGGTGTGTCTCAGGTCCTACATTGACTACCATTGTTTGTTAAAATGACAAAAACAAGACTTACCAATTCCAGCTCAAGTGATCAGATACCTCCAGTCCTCCATGACGTCCTCAAAGTGCTCTTTCCACCGCCCGACAATGTCTACCATCCAGGTCAGCAGCCTGCCCCTTCTGCTGGGAACAACCTGGGGAAGGCCATGCTTTACCTTCCTGAGTAGTCAGATGGTTTCCAGAACCTCCTTGAGGCCAACCGCTCGTGTCTCTCGTCTGTCTCAGGTCCTACAGTGACCATTCTAGTGTGTCTCAGGTCCTACAGTGACCGCTCTTGTGTGTCTCAGGTCCTACAGTGACCGCTCTAGTGTGTCTCAGGTCCTACAGTGACCGCTCTAGTGTGTCTCAGGTCCTACAGTGACCGCTCTGGTGTGTCTCAGGTCCTACAGTGACCGCTCTTGTGTGTCTCAGGTCCTACATTGACTACCATTGTTTGTTAAAATGACAAAAACAAGACTTACCAATTCCAGCTCAAGTGATCAGATACCTCCAGTCCTCCATGACGTCCTCAAAGAGCTCTTTCCACCGCCCGACAATGTCTACCATCCAGGTCAGCAGCCTGCCCCTTCTGCTGGGAACAACCTGGGGAAGGCCATGCTTTACCTTCCTGAGTAGTCAGATGGTTTCCAGAACCTCCTTGAGGCCAACCGCTCGTGTCTCTCGTCTGTCTCAGGTCCTACAGTGACCATTCTAGTGTGTCTCAGGTCCTACAGTGACCGCTCTGGTGTGTCTCAGGTCCTACAGTGACCGCTCTAGTGTGTCTCAGGTCCTACAGTGACCGCTCTAGTGTGTCTCAGGTCCTACAGTGACCGCTCTAGTGTGTCTCAGGTCCTACAGTGACCGCTCTGATGTGTCTCAGGTCCTACAGTGACCGCTCTGGTGTGTCTCAGGTCCTACAGTGACCGCTCTGGTGTGTCTCAGGTCCTACAGTGACCGCTCTTGTGTGTCTCAGGTCCTAAAGTGACCGCTCTGGTGTGTCTCAGGTCCTAAAGTGACCGCTCTGGTGTGTCTCAGGTCCTACAGTGACCGCTCTGGTGTGTCTCAGGTCCTACAGTGACCGCTCTGGTGTGTCTCAGGTCCTACAGTGACCGCTCTAGTGTGTCTCAGGTCCTACAGTGACCGCTCTTGTGTGTCTCAGGTCCTACAGTGACCGCTCTGGTGTGTCTCAGGTCCTACAGTGACCGCTCTGGTGTGTCTCAGGTCCTAAAGTGACCGCGGATTCCCCTGGTCCACCCCCTACCCCACTAATCCCAACGTTAACAATAAACTAAACTACATGTAATTCTAACTATGCTAAACTTTTCTCAGGTCCTACAGTGACCGCTCTGGTGTGTCTCAGGTCCTACAGTGACCGCTCTGGTGTGTCTCAGGTCCTACAGTGACCGCTCTGGTGTGTCGCAGGTCCTAAAGTGACCGCTCTGGTGTGTCTCAGGTCCTACAGTGACCGCTCTGGTGTGTCTCAGGTCCTACATTGACTACCATTGTTTGTTAAAATGACAAAAACAAGACATACCAATTCCAGCTCAAGTGATCAGATACCTCCAGTCCTCCATGATGTCCTCAAAGTGCTCTTTCCACCGCCCGACAATGTCTACCATCCAGGTCAGCAGCCTGCCCCTTCTGCTGGGAACAACCTGGGGAAGGCCATGCTTTACCTTCCTGAGTAGTCAGATGGTTTCCAGAACCTCCTTGAGGCCAACCGCTCGTGTCTCTCGTCTGTCTCAGGTCCTACAGTGACCATTTTAGTGTGTCTCAGGTCCTACAGTGACCGCTCTGGTGTGTCTCAGGTCCTACAGTGACCGCTCTAGTGTGTCTCAGGTCCTACAGTGACCGCTCTAGTGTGTCTCAGGTCCTACAGTGACCGCTCTTGTGTGTCTCAGGTCCTACAGTGACCGCTCTGGTGTGTCTCAGGTCCTACAGTGACCGCTCTTGTGTGTCTCAGGTCCTACAGTGACCGCTCTGGTGTGTCTCAGGTCCTACAGT
Source organism: Cottus gobio (assembly GCA_023566465.1). Taxonomy (NCBI): domain Eukaryota; kingdom Metazoa; phylum Chordata; class Actinopteri; order Perciformes; family Cottidae; genus Cottus; species Cottus gobio. Next base: position 10,441,144 of record CM042221.1, on the reverse strand, counting down.
GACCGCTCTTGTGTGTCTCAGGTCCTACAGTGACCGCTCTGGTGTGTCTCAGGTCCTACAGTGACCGCTCTTGTGTGTCTCAGGTCCTACAGTGACCGCTCTAGTGTGTCTCAGGTCCTACAGTGACCGCTCTAGTGTGTCTCAGGTCCTACAGTGACCGCTCTGGTGTGTCTCAGGTCCTACAGTGACCGCTCTGGTGTGTCTCAGGTCCTACAGTGACTGCTCTGGTGTGTCTCAGGTCCTACAGTGACCGCTCTGGTGTGTCTCAGGTCCTACATTGACTACCATTTTTTGTTAAAATGACAAAAACAAGACTTACCAATTCCAGCTCAAGTGATCAGATACCTCCAGTCCTCCATGACGTCCTCAAAGTGCTCTTTCCACCGCCCGACAATGTCTACCATCCAGGTCAGCAGCCTGCCCCTTCTGCTGGGAACAACCTGGGGAAGGCCATGCTTTACCTTCCTGAGTAGTCAGATGGTTTCCAGAACCTCCTTGAGGCCAACCGCTCGTGTCTCTCATCTGTCTCAGGTCCTACAGTGACCATTCTAGTGTGTCTCAGGTCCTACAGTGACCGCTCTGGTGTGTCTCAGGTCCTAAAGTGACCGCTCTGGTGTGTCTCAGGTCCTACAGTGACCGCTCTGGTGTGTCTCAGGTCCTACAGTGACCGCTCTGGTGTGTCTCAGGTCCTACAGTGACCGCTCTTGTGTGTCTCAGGTCCTACAGTGACCGCTCTGGTGTGTCTCAGGTCCTACAGTGACCGCTCTTGTGTGTCTCAGGTCCTACAGTGACCGCTCTGGTGTGTCTCAGGTCCTACTGTGACCGCTCTTGTGTGTCTCAGGTCCTACAGTGACCGCTCTTGTGTGTCTCAGGTCCTACAGTGACCGCTCTAGTGTGTCTCAGGTCCTACAGTGACCGCTCTAGTGTGTCTCAGGTCCTACAGTGACCGCTCTGGTGTGTCTCAGGTCCTACAGTGACCGCTCTGGTGTGTCTCAGGTCCTACAGTGACTGCTCTGGTGTGTCTCAGGTCCTACAGTGACCGCTCTGGTGTGTCTCAGGTCCTACATTGACTACCATTGTTTGTTAAAATGACAAAAACAAGACTTACCAATTCCAGCTCAAGTGATCAGATACCTCCAGTCCTCCATGACGTCCTCAAAGAGCTCTTTCCACCGCCCGACAATGTCTACCATCCAGGTCAGCAGCCTGCCCCTTCTGCTGGGAACAACCTGGGGAAGGCCATGCTTTACCTTCCTGAGTAGTCAGATGGTTTCCAGAACCTCCTTGAGGCCAACCGCTCGTGTCTCTCGTCTGTCTCAGGTCCTACAGTGACCATTCTAGTGTGTCTCAGGTCCTACAGTGACCGCTCTTGTGTGTCTCAGGTCCTACAGTGACCGCTCTTGTGTGTCTCAGGTCCTACAGTGACCGCTCTAGTGTGTCTCAGGTCCTACAGTGACCGCTCTGGTGTGTCTCAGGTCCTACAGTGACCGCTCTGGTGTGTCTCAGGTCCTACAGTGACTGCTCTGGTGTGTCTCAGGTCCTACAGTGACCGCTCTGGTGTGTCTCAGGTCCTACATTGACTACCATTGTTTGTTAAAATGACAAAAACAAGACTTACCAATTCCAGCTCAAGTGATCAGATACCTCCAGTCCTCCATGACGTCCTCAAAGAGCTCTTTCCACCGCCCGACAATGTCTACCATCCAGGTCAGCAGCCTGCCCCTTCTGCTGGGAACAACCTGGGGAAGGCCATGCTTTACCTTCCTGAGTAGTCAGATGGTTTCCAGAACCTCCTTGAGGCCAACCGCTCGTGTCTCTCGTCTGTCTCAGGTCCTACAGTGACCATTCTAGTGTGTCTCAGGTCCTACAGTGACCGCTCTGGTGTGTCTCAGGTCCTACAGTGACCGCTCTAGTGTGTCTCAGGTCCTACAGTGACCGCTCTAGTGTGTCTCAGGTCCTACATTGACCGCTCTAGTGTGTCTCAGGTCCTACAGTGACCGCTCTGGTGTGTCTCAGGTCCTACAGTGACCGCTCTGGTGTGTCTCAGGTCCTACAGTGACCGCTCTGGTGTGTCTCAGGTCCTAAAGTGACCGCTCTGGTGTGTCTCAGGTCCTAAAGTGACCGCTCTGGTGTGTCTCAGGTCCTACAGTGACCGCTCTAGTGTGTCTCAGGTCCTACAGTGACCGCTCTAGTGTGTCTCAGGTCCTACAGTGACCGCTCTAGTGTGTCTCAGGTCCTACAGTGACCGCTCTAGTGTGTCTCAGGTCCTACAGTGACCGCTCTAGTGTGTCTCAGGTCCTACAGTGACCGCTCTGGTGTGTCTCAGGTCCTACAGTGACCGCTCTGGTGTGTCTCAGGTCCTAAAGTGACCGCGGATTCCCCTGGTCCACCCCCTACCCCACTAATCCCAACGTTAACAATAAACTAAACTACATGTAATTCTAACTATGCTAAACTTTTCTCAGGTCCTACAGTGACCACTCTGGTGTGTCTCAGGTCCTACAGTGACCGCTCTGGTGTGTCTCAGGTCCTACAGTGACCGCTCTGGTGTGTCTCAGGTCCTACAGTGACCGCTCTGGTGTGTCTCAGGTCCTACAGTGACCGCTCTGGTGTGTCTCAGGTCCTACAGTGACCGCTCTGGTGTGTCTCAGGTCCTACAGTGACCGCTCTGGTGTGTCTCAGGTCCTACAGTGACCGCTCTGGTGTGTCTCAGGTCCTACAGTGACCGCTCTGGTGTGTCTCAGGTCCTACAGTGACCGCTCTTGTGTGTCTCAGGTCCTACAGTGACCGCTCTAGTGTGTCTCAGGTCCTACAGTGACCGCTCTAGTGTGTCTCAGGTCCTACAGTGACCGCTCTAGTGTGTCTCAGGTCCTACAGTGACTGCTCTGGTGTGTCTCAGGTCCTACAGTGACCCCTCTGGTGTGTCTCAGGTCCTACAGTGACTGCTCTGGTGTGTCTCAGGTCCTACAGTGACCGCTCTGGTGTGTCTCAGGTCCTACAGTGACCGCTCTTGTGTGTCTCAGGTCCTACAGTGACCGCTCTGGTGTGTCTCAGGTCCTACAGTGACCGCTCTGGTGTGTCTCAGGTCCTACAGTGACCGCTCTTGTGTGTCTCAGGTCCTACAGTGACCGCTCTAGTGTGTCTCAGGTCCTACAGTGACCGCTCTAGTGTGTCTCAGGTCCTACAGTGACCGCTCTGGTGTGTCTCAGGTCCTACAGTGACCGCTCTGGTGTGTCTCAGGTCCTACAGTGACCGCTCTGGTGTGTCTCAGGTCCTACAGTGACCGCTCTGGTGTGTCTCAGGTCCTACAGTGACCGCTCTTGTGTGTCTCAGGTCCTACAGTGACCGCTCTGGTGTGTCTCAGGTCCTACAGTGACCGCTCTGGTGTGTCTCAGGTCCTAAAGTGACCGCGGATTCCCCTGGTCCACCCCCTACCCCACTAATCCCAACGTTAACAATAAACTAAACTACATGTAATTCTAACTATGCTAAACTTTTCTCAGGTCCTACAGTGACCGCTCTGGTGTGTCTCAGGTCCTACAGTGACCGCTCTGGTGTGTCTCAGGTCCTACAGTGACCGCTCTGGTGTGTCTCAGGTCCTACAGTGACCGCTCTGGTGTGTCTCAGGTCCTACAGTGACCGCTCTGGTGTGTCTCAGGTCCTACAGTGACCGCTCTGGTGTGTCTCAGGTCCTACAGTGACCGCTCTGGTGTGTCTCAGGTCCTACAGTGACCGCTCTGGTGTGTCTCAGGTCCTACAGTGACCGCTCTTGTGTGTCTCAGGTCCTACAGTGACCGCTCTGGTGTGTCTCAGGTCCTACAGTGACCGCTCTGGTGTGTCTCAGGTCCTACAGTGACCGCTCTGGTGTGTCTCAGGTCCTACAGTGACCGCTCTTGTGTGTCTCAGGTCCTACAGTGACCGCTCTAGTGTGTCTCAGGTCCTACAGTGACCGCTCTAGTGTGTCTCAGGTCCTACAGTGACCGCTCTAGTGTGTCTCAGGTCCTACAGTGACCGCTCTGGTGTGTCTCAGGTCCTACATTGACCCCTCTGGTGTGTCTCAGGTCCTACAGTGACTGCTCTGGTGTGTCTCAGGTCCTACAGTGACCGCTCTGGTGTGTCTCAGGTCCTACATTGACTACCATTGTTTGTTAAAATGACAAAAACAAGACTTACCAATTCCAGCTCAAGTGATCAGATACCTCCAGTCCTCCATGACGTCCTCAAAGTGCTCTTTCCACCGCCCGACAATGTCTACCATCCAGGTCAGCAGCCTGCCCCTTCTGCTGGGAACAACCTGGGGAAGGCCATGCTTTACCTTCCTGAGTAGTCAGATGGTTTCCAGAACCTCCTTGAGGCCAACCGCTCGTGTCTCTCATCTGTCTCAGGTCCTACAGTGACCATTCTAGTGTGTCTCAGGTCCTACAGTGACCGCTCTGGTGTGTCTCAGGTCCTAAAGTGACCGCTCTAGTGTGTCTCAGGTCCTACAGTGACCGCTCTGGTGTGTCTCAGGTCCTACAGTGACCGCTCTGGTGTGTCTCAGGTCCTACAGTGACCGCTCTTGTGTGTCTCAGGTCCTACAGTGACCGCTCTGGTGTGTCTCAGGTCCTACAGTGACCGCTGTTGTGTGTCTCAGGTCCTACAGTGACCGCTCTGGTGTGTCTCAGGTCCTACTGTGACCGCTCTTGTGTGTCTCAGGTCCTACAGTGACCGCTCTTGTGTGTCTCAGGTCCTACAGTGACCGCTCTAGTGTGTCTCAGGTCCTACAGTGACCGCTCTAGTGTGTCTCAGGTCCTACAGTGACCGCTCTGGTGTGTCTCAGGTCCTACAGTGACCGCTCTGGTGTGTCTCAGGTCCTACAGTGACTGCTCTGGTGTGTCTCAGGTCCTACAGTGACCGCTCTGGTGTGTCTCAGGTCCTACATTGACTACCATTGTTTGTTAAAATGACAAAAACAAGACTTACCAATTCCAGCTCAAGTGATCAGATACCTCCAGTCCTCCATGACGTCCTCAAAGAGCTCTTTCCACCGCCCGACAATGTCTACCATCCAGGTCAGCAGCCTGCCCCTTCTGCTGGGAACAACCTGGGGAAGGCCATGCTTTACCTTCCTGAGTAGTCAGATGGTTTCCAGAACCTCCTTGAGGCCAACCGCTCGTGTCTCTCGTCTGTCTCAGGTCCTACAGTGACCATTCTAGTGTGTCTCAGGTCCTACAGTGACCGCTCTTGTGTGTCTCAGGTCCTACAGTGACCGCTCTAGTGTGTCTCAGGTCCTACAGTGACCGCTCTAGTGTGTCTCAGGTCCTACAGTGACCGCTCTGGTGTGTCTCAGGTCCTACAGTGACCGCTCTGGTGTGTCTCAGGTCCTACAGTGACTGCTCTGGTGTGTCTCAGGTCCTACAGTGACCGCTCTGGTGTGTCTCAGGTCCTACATTGACTACCATTGTTTGTTAAAATGACAAAAACAAGACTTACCAATTCCAGCTCAAGTGATCAGATACCTCCAGTCCTCCATGACGTCCTCAAAGAGCTCTTTCCACCGCCCGACAATGTCTACCATCCAGGTCAGCAGCCTGCCCCTTCTGCTGGGAACAACCTGGGGAAGGCCATGCTTTACCTTCCTGAGTAGTCAGATGGTTTCCAGAACCTCCTTGAGGCCAACCGCTCGTGTCTCTCGTCTGTCTCAGGTCCTACAGTGACCATTCTAGTGTGTCTCAGGTCCTACAGTGACCGCTCTGGTGTGTCTCAGGTCCTAAAGTGACCGCTCTAGTGTGTCTCAGGTCCTACAGTGACCGCTCTAGTGTGTCTCAGGTCCTACAGTGACCGCTCTGGTGTGTCTCAGGTCCTACAGTGACCGCTCTGGTGTGTCTCAGGTCCTACAGTGACCGCTCTGGTGTGTCTCAGGTCCTACAGTGACCGCTCTGGTGTGTCTCAGGTCCTAAAGTGACCGCTCTGGTGTGTCTCAGGTCCTAAAGTGACCGCTCTGGTGTGTCTCAGGTCCTACAGTGACCGCTCTGGTGTGTCTCAGGTCCTACAGTGACCGCTCTGGTGTGTCTCAGGTCCTACAGTGACCGCTCTGGTGTGTCTCAGGTCCTACAGTGACCGCTCTGGTGTGTCTCAGGTCCTACAGTGACCGCTCTGGTGTGTCTCAGGTCCTACAGTGACCGCTCTGGTGTGTCTCAGGTCCTACAGTGACCGCTCTGGTGTGTCTCAGGTCCTACAGTGACCGCTCTGGTGTGTCTCAGGTCCTACAGTGACCGCTCTGGTGTGTCTCAGGTCCTACAGTGACCGCTCTGGTGTGTCTCAGGTCCTACAGTGACCGCTCTGGTGTGTCTCAGGTCCTACAGTGACCGCTCTGGTGTGTCTCAGGTCCTACAGTGACCGCTCTAGTGTGTCTCAGGTCCTACAGTGACCGCTCTTGTGTGTCTCAGGTCCTACAGTGACCGCTCTGGTGTGTCTCAGGTCCTACAGTGACCGCTCTGGTGTGTCTCAGGTCCTAAAGTGACCGCGGATTCCCCTGGTCCACCCCCTACCCCACTAATCCCAACGTTAACAATAAACTAAACTACATGTAATTCTAACTATGCTAAACTTTTCTCAGGTCCTACAGTGACCACTCTGGTGTGTCTCAGGTCCTACAGTGACCGCTCTGGTGTGTCTCAGGTCCTACAGTGACCGCTCTGGTGTGTCTCAGGTCCTACAGTGACCGCTCTGGTGTGTCTCAGGTCCTACAGTGACCGCTCTTGTGTGTCTCAGGTCCTACAGTGACCGCTCTAGTGTGTCTCAGGTCCTACAGTGACCGCTCTAGTGTGTCTCAGGTCCTACAGTGACCGCTCTGGTGTGTCTCAGGTCCTACAGTGACCGCTCTGGTGTGTCTCAGGTCCTACAGTGACTGCTCTGGTGTGTCTCAGGTCCTACAGTGACCGCTCTGGTGTGTCTCAGGTCCTACATTGACTACCATTGTTTGTTAAAATGACAAAAACAAGACTTACCAATTCCAGCTCAAGTGATCAGATACCTCCAGTCCTCCATGACGTCCTCAAAGTGCTCTTTCCACCGCCCGACAATGTCTACCATCCAGGTCAGCAGCCTGCCCCTTCTGCTGGGAACAACCTGGGGAAGGCCATGCTTTACCTTCCTGAGTAGTCAGATGGTTTCCAGAACCTCCTTGAGGCCAACCGCTCGTGTCTCTCGTCTGTCTCAGGTCCTACAGTGACCATTCTAGTGTGTCTCAGGTCCTACAGTGACCGCTCTAGTGTGTCTCAGGTCCTACAGTGACCGCTCTAGTGTGTCTCAGGTCCTACAGTGACCGCTCTAGTGTGTCTCAGGTCCTACAGTGACCGCTCTGGTGTGTCTCAGGTCCTACAGTGACCGCTCTGGTGTGTCTCAGGTCCTACAGTGACTGCTCTGGTGTGTCTCAGGTCCTACAGTGACCGCTCTGGTGTGTCTCAGGTCCTACATTGACTACCATTGTTTGTTAAAATGACAAAAACAAGACTTACCAATTCCAGCTCAAGTGATCAGATACCTCCAGTCCTCCATGACGTCCTCAAAGTGCTCTTTCCACCGCCCGACAATGTCTACCATCCAGGTCAGCAGCCTGCCCCTTCTGCTGGGAACAACCTGGGGAAGGCCATGCTTTACCTTCCTGAGTAGTCAGATGGTTTCCAGAACCTCCTTGAGGCCAACCGCTCGTGTCTCTCGTCTGTCTCAGGTCCTACAGTGACCATTCTAGTGTGTCTCAGGTCCTACAGTGACCGCTCTAGTGTGTCTCAGGTCCTACAGTGACCGCTCTAGTGTGTCTCAGGTCCTACAGTGACCGCTCTAGTGTGTCTCAGGTCCTACAGTGACCGCTCTAGTGTGTCTCAGGTCCTACAGTGACCGCTCTGGTGTGTCTCAGGTCCTACAGTGACCGCTCTGGTGTGTCTCAGGTGCTACAGTGACCACTCTGGTGTGTCTCAGGTCCTACAGTGACCGCTCTGGTGTGTCTCAGGTCCTACAGTGACCGCTCTGGTGTGTCTCAGGTCCTACAGTGACCGCTCTGGTGTGTCTCAGGTCCTACAGTGACCGCTCTGGTGTGTCTCAGGTCCTACAGTGACCGCTCTGGTGTGTCTCAGGTCCTACAGTGACCGCTCTGGTGTGTCTCAGGTCCTACAGTGACCGCTCTGGTGTGTCTCAGGTCCTACATTGACTACCATTGTTTGTTAAAATGACAAAAACAAGACTTACCAATTCCAGCTCAAGTGATCAGATACCTCCAGTCCTCCATGACGTCCTCAAAGTGCTCTTTCCACCGCCCGACAATGTCTACCATCCAGGTCAGCAGCCTGCCCCTTCTGCTGGGAACAACCTGGGGAAGGCCATGCTTTACCTTCCTGAGTAGTCAGATGGTTTCCAGAACCTCCTTGAGGCCAACCGCTCGTGTCTCTCGTCTGTCTCAGGTCCTACAGTGACCATTTTAGTGTGTCTCAGGTCCTACAGTGACCGCTCTAGTGTGTCTCAGGTCCTACAGTGACCGCTCTAGTGTGTCTCAGGTCCTACAGTGACCGCTCTGGTGTGTCTCAGGTCCTACAGTGACCGCTCTGGTGTGTCTCAGGTCCTACAGTGACTGCTCTGGTGTGTCTCAGGTCCTACAGTGACCGCTCTGGTGTGTCTCAGGTCCTACATTGACTACCATTGTTTGTTAAAATGACAAAAACAAGACTTACCAATTCCAGCTCAAGTGATCAGATACCTCCAGTCCTCCATGACGTCCTCAAAGTGCTCTTTCCACCGCCCGACAATGTCTACCATCCAGGTCAGCAGCCTGCCCCTTCTGCTGGGAACAACCTGGGGAAGGCCATGCTTTACCTTCCTGAGTAGTCAGATGGTTTCCAGAACCTCCTTGAGGCCAACCGCTCGTGTCTCTCGTCTGTCTCAGGTCCTACAGTGACCATTCTAGTGTGTCTCAGGTCCTACAGTGACCGCTCTGGTGTGTCTCAGGTCCTACAGTGACCGCTCTAGTGTGTCTCAGGTCCTACAGTGACCGCTCTAGTGTGTCTCAGGTCCTACAGTGACCGCTCTAGTGTGTCTCAGGTCCTACAGTGACCGCTCTAGTGTGTCTCAGGTCCTACAGTGACCGCTCTGGTGTGTCTCAGGTCCTACATTGACTACCATTAATTGTAAAAATGACAAAAACAAGACTTACCAATTCCAGCTCAAGTGATCAGATACCTCCAGTCCTCCATGACGTCCTCAAAGTGCTCTTTCCACCGCCCGACAATGTCTACCATCCATGTCAGCAGCCTGCCCCTTCTGCTGGGAACAACCTGGGGAAGGCCATGCTTTACCTTCCTGAGTAGTCAGATGGTTTCCAGAACCTCCTTGAGGCTAACCGCTCGTGTCTCTCATCTGTCTCAGGTCCTACAGTGACCATTCTAGTGTGTCTCAGGTCCTACAGTGACCGCTCTGGTGTGTCTCAGGTCCTAAAGTGACCGCTCTAGTGTGTCTCAGGTCCTACAGTGACCGCTCTAGTGTGTCTCAGGTCCTACAGTGACCGCTCTGGTGTGTCTCAGGTCCTACAGTGACCGCTCTGGTGTGTCTCAGGTCCTACAGTGACCGCTCTGGTGTGTCTCAGGTCCTACAGTGACCGCTCTGGTGTGTCTCAGGTCCTAAAGTGACCGCTCTGGTGTGTCTCAGGTCCTACAGTGACCGCTCTGGTGTGTCTCAGGTCCTACAGTGACCGCTCTGGTGTGTCTCAGGTCCTACAGTGACCGCTCTGGTGTGTCTCAGGTCCTACAGTGACCGCTCTGGTGTGTCTCAGGTCCTACAGTGACCGCTCTGGTGTGTCTCAGGTCCTACAGTGACCGCTCTGGTGTGTCTCAGGTCCTACAGTGACCGCTCTGGTGTGTCTCAGGTCCTACAGTGACCGCTCTGGTGTGTCTCAGGTCCTACAGTGACCGCTCTGGTGTGTCTCAGGTCCTAAAGTGACCGCGGATTCCCCTGGTCCACCCCCTACCCCACTAATCCCAACGTTAACAATAAACTAAACTACATGTAATTCTAACTATGCTAAACTTTTCTCAGGTCCTACAGTGACCACTCTGGTGTGTCTCAGGTCCTACAGTGACCGCTCTGGTGTGTCTCAGGTCCTACAGTGACCGCTCTGGTGTGTCTCAGGTCCTACAGTGACCGCTCTGGTGTGTCTCAGGTCCTACAGTGACCGCTCTGGTGTGTCTCAGGTCCTACAGTGACCGCTCTGGTGTGTCGCAGGTCCTAAAGTGACCGCTCTGGTGTGTCTCAGGTCCTACAGTGACCGCTCTGGTGTGTCTCAGGTCCTACATTGACTACCATTGTTTGTTAAAATGACAAAAACAAGACTTACCAATTCCAGCTCAAGTGATCAGATACCTCCAGTCCTCCATGACGTCCTCAAAGTGCTCTTTCCACCGCCCGACAATGTCTACCATCCAGGTCAGCAGCCTGCCCCTTCTGCTGGGAACAACCTGGGGAAGGCCATGCTTTCCCTTCCTGAGTAGTCAGATGGTTTCCAGAACCTCCTTGAGGCCAACCGCTCGTGTCTCTCGTCTGTCTCAGGTCCTACAGTGACCATTTTAGTGTGTCTCAGGTCCTACAGTGACCGCTCTGGTGTGTCTCAGGTCCTACAGTGACCGCTCTAGTGTGTCTCAGGTCCTACAGTGACCGCTCTAGTGTGTCTCAGGTCCTACAGTGACCGCTCTTGTGTGTCTCAGGTCCTACAGTGACCGCTCTTGTGTGTCTCAGGTCCTACAGTGACCGCTCTGGTGTGTCTCAGGTCCTACAGTGACCGCTCTGGTGTGTCTCAGGTCCTACAGTGACCGCTCTGGTGTGTCTCAGGTCCTACAGTGACCGCTCTGGTGTGTCTCAGGTCCTACAGTGACCGCTCTGGTGTGTCTCAGGTCCTACAGTGACCGCTCTGGTGTGTCGCAGGTCCTAAAGTGACCGCTCTGGTGTGTCTCAGGTCCTACAGTGACCGCTCTGGTGTGTCTCAGGTCCTACATTGACTACCATTGTTTGTTAAAATGACAAAAACAAGACTTACCAATTCCAGCTCAAGTGATCAGATACCTCCAGTCCTCCATGACGTCCTCAAAGTGCTCTTTCCACCGCCCGACAATGTCTACCATCCAGGTCAGCAGCCTGCCCCTTCTGCTGGGAACAACCTGGGGAAGGCCATGCTTTACCTTCCTGAGTAGTCAGATGGTTTCCAGAACCTCCTTGAGGCCAACCGCTCGTGTCTCTCGTCTGTCTCAGGTCCTACAGTGACCATTTTAGTGTGTCTCAGGTCCTACAGTGACCGCTCTGGTGTGTCTCAGGTCCTACAGTGACCGCTCTAGTGTGTCTCAGGTCCTACAGTGACCGCTCTGGTGTGTCTCAGGTCCTACAGTGACCGCTCTAGTGTGTCTCAGGTCCTACAGTGACCGCTCTTGTGTGTCTCAGGTCCTACAGTGACCGCTCTGGTGTGTCTCAGGTCCTACAGTGACCGCTCTGGTGTGTCTCAGGTCCTACAGTGACCGCTCTGGTGTGTCTCAGGTCCTACAGTGACCACTCTGGTGTGTCTCAGGTCCTACAGTGACCGCTCTGGTGTGTCGCAGGTCCTAAAGTGACCGCTCTGGTGTGTCTCAGGTCCTACAGTGACCGCTCTGGTGTGTCTCAGGTCCTACATTGACTACCATTGTTTGTTAAAATGACAAAAACAAGACTTACCAATTCCAGCTCAAGTGATCAGATACCTCCAGTCCTCCATGACGTCCTCAAAGTGCTCTTTCCACCGCCCGACAATGTCTACCATCCAGGTCAGCAGCCTGCCCCTTCTGCTGGGAACAACCTGGGGAAGGCCATGCTTTACCTTCCTGAGTAGTCAGATGGTTTCCAGAACCTCCTTGAGGCCAACCGCTCGTGTCTCTCGTCTGTCTCAGGTCCTACAGTGACCATTTTAGTGTGTCTCAGGTCCTACAGTGACCGCTCTGGTGTGTCTCAGGTCCTACAGTGACCGCTCTAGTGTGTCTCAGGTCCTACAGTGACCGCTCTAGTGTGTCTCAGGTCCTACAGTGACCGCTCTTGTGTGTCTCAGGTCCTACAGTGACCGCTCTGGTGTGTCTCAGGTCCTACAGTGACCGCTCTTGTGTGTCTCAGGTCCTACAGTGACCGCTCTGGTGTGTCTCAGGTCCTACAGTGACCGCTCTTGTGTGTCTCAGGTCCTACAGTGACCGCTCTGGTGTGTCTCAGGTCCTACAGTGACCGCTCTTGTGTGTCTCAGGTCCTACAGTGACCGCTCTAGTGTGTCTCAGGTCCTACAGTGACCGCTCTAGTGTGTCTCAGGTCCTACAGTGACCGCTCTGGTGTGTCTCAGGTCCTACAGTGACCGCTCTGGTGTGTCTCAGGTCCTACAGTGACTGCTCTGGTGTGTCTCAGGTCCTACAGTGACCGCTCTGGTGTGTCTCAGGTCCTACATTGACTACCATTTTTTGTTAAAATGACAAAAACAAGACTTACCAATTCCAGCTCAAGTGATCAGATACCTCCAGTCCTCCATGACGTCCTCAAAGTGCTCTTTCCACCGCCCGACAATGTCTACCATCCAGGTCAGCAGCCTGCCCCTTCTGCTGGGAACAACCTGGGGAAGGCCATGCTTTACCTTCCTGAGTAGTCAGATGGTTTCCAGAACCTCCTTGAGGCCAACCGCTCGTGTCTCTCATCTGTCTCAGGTCCTACAGTGACCATTCTAGTGTGTCTCAGGTCCTACAGTGACCGCTCTGGTGTGTCTCAGGTCCTAAAGTGACCGCTCTGGTGTGTCTCAGGTCCTACAGTGACCGCTCTGGTGTGTCTCAGGTCCTACAGTGACCGCTCTGGTGTGTCTCAGGTCCTACAGTGACCGCTCTTGTGTGTCTCAGGTCCTACAGTGACCGCTCTGGTGTGTCTCAGGTCCTACAGTGACCGCTCTTGTGTGTCTCAGGTCCTACAGTGACCGCTCTGGTGTGTCTCAGGTCCTACTGTGACCGCTCTTGTGTGTCTCAGGTCCTACAGTGACCGCTCTTGTGTGTCTCAGGTCCTACAGTGACCGCTCTAGTGTGTCTCAGGTCCTACAGTGACCGCTCTAGTGTGTCTCAGGTCCTACAGTGACCGCTCTGGTGTGTCTCAGGTCCTACAGTGACCGCTCTGGTGTGTCTCAGGTCCTACAGTGACTGCTCTGGTGTGTCTCAGGTCCTACAGTGACCGCTCTGGTGTGTCTCAGGTCCTACATTGACTACCATTGTTTGTTAAAATGACAAAAACAAGACTTACCAATTCCAGCTCAAGTGATCAGATACCTCCAGTCCTCCATGACGTCCTCAAAGAGCTCTTTCCACCGCCCGACAATGTCTACCATCCAGGTCAGCAGCCTGCCCCTTCTGCTGGGAACAACCTGGGGAAGGCCATGCTTTACCTTCCTGAGTAGTCAGATGGTTTCCAGAACCTCCTTGAGGCCAACCGCTCGTGTCTCTCGTCTGTCTCAGGTCCTACAGTGACCATTCTAGTGTGTCTCAGGTCCTACAGTGACCGCTCTTGTGTGTCTCAGGTCCTACAGTGACCGCTCTTGTGTGTCTCAGGTCCTACAGTGACCGCTCTAGTGTGTCTCAGGTCCTACAGTGACCGCTCTGGTGTGTCTCAGGTCCTACAGTGACCGCTCTGGTGTGTCTCAGGTCCTACAGTGACTGCTCTGGTGTGTCTCAGGTCCTACAGTGACCGCTCTGGTGTGTCTCAGGTCCTACATTGACTACCATTGTTTGTTAAAATGACAAAAACAAGACTTACCAATTCCAGCTCAAGTGATCAGATACCTCCAGTCCTCCATGACGTCCTCAAAGAGCTCTTTCCACCGCCCGACAATGTCTACCATCCAGGTCAGCAGCCTGCCCCTTCTGCTGGGAACAACCTGGGGAAGGCCATGCTTTACCTTCCTGAGTAGTCAGATGGTTTCCAGAACCTCCTTGAGGCCAACCGCTCGTGTCTCTCGTCTGTCTCAGGTCCTACAGTGACCATTCTAGTGTGTCTCAGGTCCTACAGTGACCGCTCTGGTGTGTCTCAGGTCCTACAGTGACCGCTCTAGTGTGTCTCAGGTCCTACAGTGACCGCTCTAGTGTGTCTCAGGTCCTACATTGACCGCTCTAGTGTGTCTCAGGTCCTACAGTGACCGCTCTGGTGTGTCTCAGGTCCTACAGTGACCGCTCTGGTGTGTCTCAGGTCCTACAGTGACCGCTCTGGTGTGTCTCAGGTCCTAAAGTGACCGCTCTGGTGTGTCTCAGGTCCTAAAGTGACCGCTCTGGTGTGTCTCAGGTCCTACAGTGACCGCTCTAGTGTGTCTCAGGTCCTACAGTGACCGCTCTAGTGTGTCTCAGGTCCTACAGTGACCGCTCTAGTGTGTCTCAGGTCCTACAGTGACCGCTCTGGTGTGTCTCAGGTCCTACAGTGACCGCTCTGGTGTGTCTCAGGTCCTACAGTGACCGCTCTGGTGTGTCTCAGGTCCTACAGTGACCGCTCTTGTGTGTCTCAGGTCCTAAAGTGACCGCTCTGGTGTGTCTCAGGTCCTAAAGTGACCGCTCTGGTGTGTCTCAGGTCCTACAGTGACCGCTCTAGTGTGTCTCAGGTCCTACAGTGACCGCTCTTGTGTGTCTCAGGTCCTACAGTGACCGCTCTTGTGTGTCTCAGGTCCTACAGTGACCGCTCTAGTGTGTCTCAGGTCCTACAGTGACCGCTCTAGTGTGTCTCAGGTCCTACAGTGACCGCTCTGGTGTGTCTCAGGTCCTACAGTGACCGCTCTGGTGTGTCTCAGGTCCTACAGTGACCGCTCTGGTGTGTCTCAGGTCCTACAGTGACCGCTCTTGTGTGTCTCAGGTCCTAAATTGACCGCTCTGGTGTGTCTCAGGTCCTAAAGTGACCGCTCTGGTGTGTCTCAGGTCCTACAGTGACCGCTCTGGTGTGTCTCAGGTCCTACAGTGACCGCTCTGGTGTGTCTCAGGTCCTACAGTGACCGCTCTTGTGTGTCTCAGGTCCTACAGTGACCGCTCTGGTGTGTCTCAGGTCCTACAGTGACCGCTCTGGTGTGTCTCAGGTCCTAAAGTGACCGCGGATTCCCCTGGTCCACCCCCTACCCCACTAATCCCAACGTTAACAATAAACTAAACTACATGTAATTCTAACTATGCTAAACTTTTCTCAGGTCCTACAGTGACCACTCTGGTGTGTCTCAGGTCCTACAGTGACCGCTCTGGTGTGTCTCAGGTCCTACAGTGACCGCTCTGGTGTGTCTCAGGTCCTACAGTGACCGCTCTGGTGTGTCTCAGGTCCTACAGTGACCGCTCTGGTGTGTCTCAGGTCCTACAGTGACCGCTCTGGTGTGTCTCAGGTCCTACAGTGACCGCTCTGGTGTGTCTCAGGTCCTACAGTGACCGCTCTTGTGTGTCTCAGGTCCTACAGTGACCGCTCTGGTGTGTCTCAGGTCCTACAGTGACCGCTCTGGTGTGTCTCAGGTCCTACAGTGACCGCTCTGGTGTGTCTCAGGTCCTACAGTGACCGCTCTTGTGTGTCTCAGGTCCTACAGTGACCGCTCTAGTGTGTCTCAGGTCCTACAGTGACCGCTCTAGTGTGTCTCAGGTCCTACAGTGACCGCTCTAGTGTGTCTCAGGTCCTACAGTGACCGCTCTGGTGTGTCTCAGGTCCTACAGTGACCCCTCTGGTGTGTCTCAGGTCCTACAGTGACTGCTCTGGTGTGTCTCAGGTCCTACAGTGACCGCTCTGGTGTGTCTCAGGTCCTACATTGACTACCATTGTTTGTTAAAATGACAAAAACAAGACTTACCAATTCCAGCTCAAGTGATCAGATACCTCCAGTCCTCCATGACGTCCTCAAAGTGCTCTTTCCACCGCCCGACAATGTCTACCATCCAGGTCAGCAGCCTGCCCCTTCTGCTGGGAACAACCTGGGGAAGGCCATGCTTTACCTTCCTGAGTAGTCAGATGGTTTCCAGAACCTCCTTGAGGCCAACCGCTCGTGTCTCTCATCTGTCTCAGGTCCTACAGTGACCATTCTAGTGTGTCTCAGGTCCTACAGTGACCGCTCTGGTGTGTCTCAGGTCCTAAAGTGACCGCTCTAGTGTGTCTCAGGTCCTACAGTGACCGCTCTGGTGTGTCTCAGGTCCTACAGTGACCGCTCTGGTGTGTCTCAGGTCCTACAGTGACCGCTCTTGTGTGTCTCAGGTCCTACAGTGACCGCTCTGGTGTGTCTCAGGTCCTACAGTGACCGCTCTTGTGTGTCTCAGGTCCTACAGTGACCGCTCTGGTGTGTCTCAGGTCCTACTGTGACCGCTCTTGTGTGTCTCAGGTCCTACAGTGACCGCTCTTGTGTGTCTCAGGTCCTACAGTGACCGCTCTAGTGTGTCTCAGGTCCTACAGTGACCGCTCTAGTGTGTCTCAGGTCCTACAGTGACCGCTCTGGTGTGTCTCAGGTCCTACAGTGACCGCTCTGGTGTGTCTCAGGTCCTACAGTGACTGCTCTGGTGTGTCTCAGGTCCTACAGTGACCGCTCTGGTGTGTCTCAGGTCCTACATTGACTACCATTGTTTGTTAAAATGACAAAAACAAGACTTACCAATTCCAGCTCAAGTGATCAGATACCTCCAGTCCTCCATGACGTCCTCAAAGAGCTCTTTCCACCGCCCGACAATGTCTACCATCCAGGTCAGCAGCCTGCCCCTTCTGCTGGGAACAACCTGGGGAAGGCCATGCTTTACCTTCCTGAGTAGTCAGATGGTTTCCAGAACCTCCTTGAGGCCAACCGCTCGTGTCTCTCGTCTGTCTCAGGTCCTACAGTGACCATTCTAGTGTGTCTCAGGTCCTACAGTGACCGCTCTTGTGTGTCTCAGGTCCTACAGTGACCGCTCTAGTGTGTCTCAGGTCCTACAGTGACCGCTCTAGTGTGTCTCAGGTCCTACAGTGACCGCTCTGGTGTGTCTCAGGTCCTACAGTGACCGCTCTGGTGTGTCTCAGGTCCTACAGTGACTGCTCTGGTGTGTCTCAGGTCCTACAGTGACCGCTCTGGTGTGTCTCAGGTCCTACATTGACTACCATTGTTTGTTAAAATGACAAAAACAAGACTTACCAATTCCAGCTCAAGTGATCAGATACCTCCAGTCCTCCATGACGTCCTCAAAGAGCTCTTTCCACCGCCCGACAATGTCTACCATCCAGGTCAGCAGCCTGCCCCTTCTGCTGGGAACAACCTGGGGAAGGCCATGCTTTACCTTCCTGAGTAGTCAGATGGTTTCCAGAACCTCCTTGAGGCCAACCGCTCGTGTCTCTCGTCTGTCTCAGGTCCTACAGTGACCATTCTAGTGTGTCTCAGGTCCTACAGTGACCGCTCTGGTGTGTCTCAGGTCCTACAGTGACCGCTCTAGTGTGTCTCAGGTCCTACAGTGACCGCTCTAGTGTGTCTCAGGTCCTACAGTGACCGCTCTGGTGTGTCTCAGGTCCTACAGTGACCGCTCTGGTGTGTCTCAGGTCCTACAGTGACCGCTCTAGTGTGTCTCAGGTCCTACAGTGACCGCTCTAGTGTGTCTCAGGTCCTACAGTGACCGCTCTAGTGTGTCTCAGGTCCTACAGTGACCGCTCTGGTGTGTCTCAGGTCCTACAGTGACCCCTCTGGTGTGTCTCAGGTCCTACAGTGACCGCTCTGGTGTGTCTCAGGTCCTACAGTGACCGCTCTTGTGTGTCTCAGGTCCTAAAGTGACCGCTCTGGTGTGTCTCAGGTCCTACAGTGACCGCTCTGGTGTGTCTCAGGTCCTAAAGTGACCGCTCTGGTGTGTCTCAGGTCCTACAGTGACCGCTCTAGTGTGTCTCAGGTCCTACAGTGACCGCTCTTGTGTGTCTCAGGTCCTACAGTGACCGCTCTAGTGTGTCTCAGGTCCTACAGTGACCGCTCTAGTGTGTCTCAGGTCCTACAGTGACCGCTCTGGTGTGTCTCAGGTCCTACAGTGACCGCTCTGGTGTGTCTCAGGTCCTACAGTGACCGCTCTGGTGTGTCTCAGGTCCTACAGTGACCGCTCTTGTGTGTCTCAGGTCCTAAATTGACCGCTCTGGTGTGTCTCAGGTCCTAAAGTGACCGCTCTGGTGTGTCTCAGGTCCTACAGTGACCGCTCTGGTGTGTCTCAGGTCCTACAGTGACCGCTCTGGTGTGTCTCAGGTCCTACAGTGACCGCTCTGGTGTGTCTCAGGTCCTACAGTGACCGCTCTTGTGTGTCTCAGGTCCTACAGTGACCGCTCTGGTGTGTCTCAGGTCCTACAGTGACCGCTCTGGTGTGTCTCAGGTCCTAAAGTGACCGCGGATTCCCCTGGTCCACCCCCTACCCCACTAATCCCAACGTTAACAATAAACTAAACTACATGTAATTCTAACTATGCTAAACTTTTCTCAGGTCCTACAGTGACCACTCTGGTGTGTCTCAGGTCCTACAGTGACCGCTCTGGTGTGTCTCAGGTCCTACAGTGACCGCTCTGGTGTGTCTCAGGTCCTACAGTGACCGCTCTGGTGTGTCTCAGGTCCTACAGTGACCGCTCTGGTGTGTCTCAGGTCCTACAGTGACCGCTCTGGTGTGTCTCAGGTCCTACAGTGACCGCTCTGGTGTGTCTCAGGTCCTACAGTGACCGCTCTGGTGTGTCTCAGGTCCTACAGTGACCGCTCTGGTGTGTCTCAGGTCCTACAGTGACCGCTCTTGTGTGTCTCAGGTCCTACAGTGACCGCTCTGGTGTGTCTCAGGTCCTACAGTGACCGCTCTGGTGTGTCTCAGGTCCTACAGTGACCGCTCTGGTGTGTCTCAGGTCCTACAGTGACCGCTCTTGTGTGTCTCAGGTCCTACAGTGACCGCTCTAGTGTGTCTCAGGTCCTACAGTGACCGCTCTAGTGTGTCTCAGGTCCTACAGTGACCGCTCTAGTGTGTCTCAGGTCCTACAGTGACCGCTCTGGTGTGTCTCAGGTCCTACAGTGACCCCTCTGGTGTGTCTCAGGTCCTACAGTGACTGCTCTGGTGTGTCTCAGGTCCTACAGTGACCGCTCTGGTGTGTCTCAGGTCCTACATTGACTACCATTGTTTGTTAAAATGACAAAAACAAGACTTACCAATTCCAGCTCAAGTGATCAGATACCTCCAGTCCTCCATGACGTCCTCAAAGTGCTCTTTCCACCGCCCGACAATGTCTACCATCCAGGTCAGCAGCCTGCCCCTTCTGCTGGGAACAACCTGGGGAAGGCCATGCTTTACCTTCCTGAGTAGTCAGATGGTTTCCAGAACCTCCTTGAGGCCAACCGCTCGTGTCTCTCATCTGTCTCAGGTCCTACAGTGACCATTCTAGTGTGTCTCAGGTCCTACAGTGACCGCTCTGGTGTGTCTCAGGTCCTAAAGTGACCGCTCTAGTGTGTCTCAGGTCCTACAGTGACCGCTCTGGTGTGTCTCAGGTCCTACAGTGACCGCTCTGGTGTGTCTCAGGTCCTACAGTGACCGCTCTTGTGTGTCTCAGGTCCTACAGTGACCGCTCTGGTGTGTCTCAGGTCCTACAGTGACCGCTCTTGTGTGTCTCAGGTCCTACAGTGACCGCTCTGGTGTGTCTCAGGTCCTACTGTGACCGCTCTTGTGTGTCTCAGGTCCTACAGTGACCGCTCTTGTGTGTCTCAGGTCCTACAGTGACCGCTCTAGTGTGTCTCAGGTCCTACAGTGACCGCTCTAGTGTGTCTCAGGTCCTACAGTGACCGCTCTGGTGTGTCTCAGGTCCTACAGTGACCGCTCTGGTGTGTCTCAGGTCCTACAGTGACCGCTCTGGTGTGTCTCAGGTCCTACAGTGACTGCTCTGGTGTGTCTCAGGTCCTACAGTGACCGCTCTGGTGTGTCTCAGGTCCTACATTGACTACCATTGTTTGTTAAAATGACAAAAACAAGACTTACCAATTCCAGCTCAAGTGATCAGATACCTCCAGTCCTCCATGACGTCCTCAAAGAGCTCTTTCAACCGCCCGACAATGTCTACCATCCAGGTCAGCAGCCTGCCCCTTCTGCTGGGAACAACCTGGGGAAGGCCATGCTTTACCTTCCTGAGTAGTCAGATGGTTTCCAGAACCTCCTTGAGGCCAACCGCTCGTGTCTCTCGTCTGTCTCAGGTCCTACAGTGACCATTCTAGTGTGTCTCAGGTCCTACAGTGACCGCTCTTGTGTGTCTCAGGTCCTACAGTGACCGCTCTAGTGTGTCTCAGGTCCTACAGTGACCGCTCTAGTGTGTCTCAGGTCCTACAGTGACCGCTCTGGTGTGTCTCAGGTCCTACAGTGACCGCTCTGGTGTGTCTCAGGTCCTACAGTGACTGCTCTGGTGTGTCTCAGGTCCTACAGTGACCGCTCTGGTGTGTCTCAGGTCCTACATTGACTACCATTGTTTGTTAAAATGACAAAAACAAGACTTACCAATTCCAGCTCAAGTGATCAGATACCTCCAGTCCTCCATGACGTCCTCAAAGAGCTCTTTCCACCGCCCGACAATGTCTACCATCCAGGTCAGCAGCCTGCCCCTTCTGCTGGGAACAACCTGGGGAAGGCCATGCTTTACCTTCCTGAGTAGTCAGATGGTTTCCAGAACCTCCTTGAGGCCAACCGCTCGTGTCTCTCGTCTGTCTCAGGTCCTACAGTGACCATTCTAGTGTGTCTCAGGTCCTACAGTGACCGCTCTGGTGTGTCTCAGGTCCTACAGTGACCGCTCTAGTGTGTCTCAGGTCCTACAGTGACCGCTCTAGTGTGTCTCAGGTCCTACAGTGACCGCTCTGGTGTGTCTCAGGTCCTACAGTGACCGCTCTGGTGTGTCTCAGGTCCTACAGTGACCGCTCTGGTGTGTCTCAGGTCCTACAGTGACCGCTCTTGTGTGTCTCAGGTCCTAAAGTGACCGCTCTGGTGTGTCTCAGGTCCTAAAGTGACCGCTCTGGTGTGTCTCAGGTCCTACAGTGACCGCTCTAGTGTGTCTCAGGTCCTACAGTGACCGCTCTAGTGTGTCTCAGGTCCTACAGTGACCGCTCTAGTGTGTCTCAGGTCCTACAGTGACCGCTCTGGTGTGTCTCAGGTCCTACAGTGACCCCTCTGGTGTGTCTCAGGTCCTACAGTGACCGCTCTGGTGTGTCTCAGGTCCTACAGTGACCGCTCTTGTGTGTCTCAGGTCCTAAAGTGACCGCTCTGGTGTGTCTCAGGTCCTACAGTGACCGCTCTGGTGTGTCTCAGGTCCTAAAGTGACCGCTCTGGTGTGTCTCAGGTCCTACAGTGACCGCTCTAGTGTGTCTCAGGTCCT
Source organism: Cottus gobio (assembly GCA_023566465.1). Classification (NCBI taxonomy): domain Eukaryota; kingdom Metazoa; phylum Chordata; class Actinopteri; order Perciformes; family Cottidae; genus Cottus; species Cottus gobio. Next base: position 10,419,781 of record CM042221.1, on the reverse strand, counting down.
ACAGTGACCGCTCTTGTGTGTCTCAGGTCCTACAGTGACCGCTCTAGTGTGTCTCAGGTCCTACAGTGACCGCTCTAGTGTGTCTCAGGTCCTACAGTGACCGCTCTGGTGTGTCTCAGGTCCTACAGTGACCGCTCTGGTGTGTCTCAGGTCCTACAGTGACCGCTCTGGTGTGTCTCAGGTCCTACAGTGACCGCTCTTGTGTGTCTCAGGTCCTAAATTGACCGCTCTGGTGTGTCTCAGGTCCTAAAGTGACCGCTCTGGTGTGTCTCAGGTCCTACAGTGACCGCTCTAGTGTGTCTCAGGTCCTACAGTGACCGCTCTGGTGTGTCTCAGGTCCTACAGTGACCGCTCTAGTGTGTCTCAGGTCCTACAGTGACCGCTCTTGTGTGTCTCAGGTCCTACAGTGACCGCTCTGGTGTGTCTCAGGTCCTACAGTGACCGCTCTGGTGTGTCTCAGGTCCTAAAGTGACCGCGGATTCCCCTGGTCCACCCCCTACCCCACTAATCCCAACGTTAACAATAAACTAAACTACATGTAATTCTAACTATGCTAAACTTTTCTCAGGTCCTACAGTGACCACTCTGGTGTGTCTCAGGTCCTACAGTGACCGCTCTGGTGTGTCTCAGGTCCTACAGTGACCGCTCTGGTGTGTCTCAGGTCCTACAGTGACCGCTCTGGTGTGTCTCAGGTCCTACAGTGACCGCTCTGGTGTGTCTCAGGTCCTACAGTGACCGCTCTGGTGTGTCTCAGGTCCTACAGTGACCGCTCTGGTGTGTCTCAGGTCCTACAGTGACCGCTCTTGTGTGTCTCAGGTCCTACAGTGACCGCTCTGGTGTGTCTCAGGTCCTACAGTGACCGCTCTTGTGTGTCTCAGGTCCTACAGTGACCGCTCTGGTGTGTCTCAGGTCCTACAGTGACCGCTCTTGTGTGTCTCAGGTCCTACAGTGACCGCTCTAGTGTGTCTCAGGTCCTACAGTGACCGCTCTAGTGTGTCTCAGGTCCTACAGTGACCGCTCTGGTGTGTCTCAGGTCCTACAGTGACCGCTCTGGTGTGTCTCAGGTCCTACAGTGACTGCTCTGGTGTGTCTCAGGTCCTACAGTGACCGCTCTGGTGTGTCTCAGGTCCTACATTGACTACCATTGTTTGTTAAAATGACAAAAACAAGACTTACCAATTCCAGCTCAAGTGATCAGATACCTCCAGTCCTCCATGACGTCCTCAAAGTGCTCTTTCCACCGCCCGACAATGTCTACCATCCAGGTCAGCAGCCTGCCCCTTCTGCTGGGAACAACCTGGGGAAGGCCATGCTTTACCTTCCTGAGTAGTCAGATGGTTTCCAGAACCTCCTTGAGGCCAACCGCTCGTGTCTCTCGTCTGTCTCAGGTCCTACAGTGACCATTCTAGTGTGTCTCAGGTCCTACAGTGACCGCTCTGGTGTGTCTCAGGTCCTAAAGTGACCGCGGATTCCCCTGGTCCACCCCCTACCCCACTAATCCCAACGTTAACAATAAACTAAACTACATGTAATTCTAACTATGCTAAACTTTTCTCAGGTCCTACAGTGACCACTCTGGTGTGTCTCAGGTCCTACAGTGACCGCTCTGGTGTGTCTCAGGTCCTACAGTGACCGCTCTGGTGTGTCTCAGGTCCTACAGTGACCGCTCTGGTGTGTCTCAGGTCCTACAGTGACCGCTCTTGTGTGTCTCAGGTCCTACAGTGACCGCTCTAGTGTGTCTCAGGTCCTACAGTGACCGCTCTAGTGTGTCTCAGGTCCTACAGTGACCGCTCTGGTGTGTCTCAGGTCCTACAGTGACCGCTCTGGTGTGTCTCAGGTCCTACAGTGACTGCTCTGGTGTGTCTCAGGTCCTACAGTGACCGCTCTGGTGTGTCTCAGGTCCTACATTGACTACCATTGTTTGTTAAAATGACAAAAACAAGACTTACCAATTCCAGCTCAAGTGATCAGATACCTCCAGTCCTCCATGACGTCCTCAAAGTGCTCTTTCCACCGCCCGACAATGTCTACCATCCAGGTCAGCAGCCTGCCCCTTCTGCTGGGAACAACCTGGGGAAGGCCATGCTTTACCTTCCTGAGTAGTCAGATGGTTTCCAGAACCTCCTTGAGGCCAACCGCTCGTGTCTCTCGTCTGTCTCAGGTCCTACAGTGACCATTCTAGTGTGTCTCAGGTCCTACAGTGACCGCTCTTGTGTGTCTCAGGTCCTACAGTGACCGCTCTAGTGTGTCTCAGGTCCTACAGTGACCGCTCTAGTGTGTCTCAGGTCCTACAGTGACCGCTCTGGTGTGTCTCAGGTCCTACAGTGACCGCTCTGGTGTGTCTCAGGTCCTACAGTGACCGCTCTGGTGTGTCTCAGGTCCTACAGTGACCGCTCTTGTGTGTCTCAGGTCCTAAAGTGACCGCTCTGGTGTGTCTCAGGTCCTAAAGTGACCGCTCTGGTGTGTCTCAGGTCCTACAGTGACCGCTCTGGTGTGTCTCAGGTCCTACAGTGACCGCTCTGGTGTGTCTCAGGTCCTACAGTGACCGCTCTAGTGTGTCTCAGGTCCTACAGTGACCGCTCTTGTGTGTCTCAGGTCCTACAGTGACCGCTCTGGTGTGTCTCAGGTCCTACAGTGACCGCTCTGGTGTGTCTCAGGTCCTAAAGTGACCGCGGATTCCCCTGGTCCACCCCCTACCCCACTAATCCCAACGTTAACAATAAACTAAACTACATGTAATTCTAACTATGCTAAACTTTTCTCAGGTCCTACAGTGACCGCTCTGGTGTGTCTCAGGTCCTACAGTGACCGCTCTGGTGTGTCTCAGGTCCTACAGTGACCGCTCTGGTGTGTCGCAGGTCCTAAAGTGACCGCTCTGGTGTGTCTCAGGTCCTACAGTGACCGCTCTGGTGTGTCTCAGGTCCTACATTGACTACCATTGTTTGTTAAAATGACAAAAACAAGACATACCAATTCCAGCTCAAGTGATCAGATACCTCCAGTCCTCCATGATGTCCTCAAAGTGCTCTTTCCACCGCCCGACAATGTCTACCATCCAGGTCAGCAGCCTGCCCCTTCTGCTGGGAACAACCTGGGGAAGGCCATGCTTTACCTTCCTGAGTAGTCAGATGGTTTCCAGAACCTCCTTGAGGCCAACCGCTCGTGTCTCTCGTCTGTCTCAGGTCCTACAGTGACCATTTTAGTGTGTCTCAGGTCCTACAGTGACCGCTCTGGTGTGTCTCAGGTCCTACAGTGACCGCTCTAGTGTGTCTCAGGTCCTACAGTGACCGCTCTAGTGTGTCTCAGGTCCTACAGTGACCGCTCTTGTGTGTCTCAGGTCCTACAGTGACCGCTCTGGTGTGTCTCAGGTCCTACAGTGACCGCTCTTGTGTGTCTCAGGTCCTACAGTGACCGCTCTGGTGTGTCTCAGGTCCTACAGTGACCGCTCTTGTGTGTCTCAGGTCCTACAGTGACCGCTCTGGTGTGTCTCAGGTCCTACAGTGACCGCTCTTGTGTGTCTCAGGTCCTACAGTGACCGCTCTAGTGTGTCTCAGGTCCTACAGTGACCGCTCTAGTGTGTCTCAGGTCCTACAGTGACCGCTCTGGTGTGTCTCAGGTCCTACAGTGACCGCTCTGGTGTGTCTCAGGTCCTACAGTGACTGCTCTGGTGTGTCTCAGGTCCTACAGTGACCGCTCTGGTGTGTCTCAGGTCCTACATTGACTACCATTTTTTGTTAAAATGACAAAAACAAGACTTACCAATTCCAGCTCAAGTGATCAGATACCTCCAGTCCTCCATGACGTCCTCAAAGTGCTCTTTCCACCGCCCGACAATGTCTACCATCCAGGTCAGCAGCCTGCCCCTTCTGCTGGGAACAACCTGGGGAAGGCCATGCTTTACCTTCCTGAGTAGTCAGATGGTTTCCAGAACCTCCTTGAGGCCAACCGCTCGTGTCTCTCATCTGTCTCAGGTCCTACAGTGACCATTCTAGTGTGTCTCAGGTCCTACAGTGACCGCTCTGGTGTGTCTCAGGTCCTAAAGTGACCGCTCTGGTGTGTCTCAGGTCCTACAGTGACCGCTCTGGTGTGTCTCAGGTCCTACAGTGACCGCTCTGGTGTGTCTCAGGTCCTACAGTGACCGCTCTTGTGTGTCTCAGGTCCTACAGTGACCGCTCTGGTGTGTCTCAGGTCCTACAGTGACCGCTCTGGTGTGTCTCAGGTCCTACTGTGACCGCTCTTGTGTGTCTCAGGTCCTACAGTGACCGCTCTTGTGTGTCTCAGGTCCTACAGTGACCGCTCTAGTGTGTCTCAGGTCCTACAGTGACCGCTCTAGTGTGTCTCAGGTCCTACAGTGACCGCTCTGGTGTGTCTCAGGTCCTACAGTGACCGCTCTGGTGTGTCTCAGGTCCTACAGTGACTGCTCTGGTGTGTCTCAGGTCCTACAGTGACCGCTCTGGTGTGTCTCAGGTCCTACATTGACTACCATTGTTTGTTAAAATGACAAAAACAAGACTTACCAATTCCAGCTCAAGTGATCAGATACCTCCAGTCCTCCATGACGTCCTCAAAGAGCTCTTTCCACCGCCCGACAATGTCTACCATCCAGGTCAGCAGCCTGCCCCTTCTGCTGGGAACAACCTGGGGAAGGCCATGCTTTACCTTCCTGAGTAGTCAGATGGTTTCCAGAACCTCCTTGAGGCCAACCGCTCGTGTCTCTCGTCTGTCTCAGGTCCTACAGTGACCATTCTAGTGTGTCTCAGGTCCTACAGTGACCGCTCTTGTGTGTCTCAGGTCCTACAGTGACCGCTCTTGTGTGTCTCAGGTCCTACAGTGACCGCTCTAGTGTGTCTCAGGTCCTACAGTGACCGCTCTGGTGTGTCTCAGGTCCTACAGTGACCGCTCTGGTGTGTCTCAGGTCCTACAGTGACTGCTCTGGTGTGTCTCAGGTCCTACAGTGACCGCTCTGGTGTGTCTCAGGTCCTACATTGACTACCATTGTTTGTTAAAATGACAAAAACAAGACTTACCAATTCCAGCTCAAGTGATCAGATACCTCCAGTCCTCCATGACGTCCTCAAAGAGCTCTTTCCACCGCCCGACAATGTCTACCATCCAGGTCAGCAGCCTGCCCCTTCTGCTGGGAACAACCTGGGGAAGGCCATGCTTTACCTTCCTGAGTAGTCAGATGGTTTCCAGAACCTCCTTGAGGCCAACCGCTCGTGTCTCTCGTCTGTCTCAGGTCCTACAGTGACCATTCTAGTGTGTCTCAGGTCCTACAGTGACCGCTCTGGTGTGTCTCAGGTCCTACAGTGACCGCTCTAGTGTGTCTCAGGTCCTACAGTGACCGCTCTAGTGTGTCTCAGGTCCTACATTGACCGCTCTAGTGTGTCTCAGGTCCTACAGTGACCGCTCTGGTGTGTCTCAGGTCCTACAGTGACCGCTCTGGTGTGTCTCAGGTCCTACAGTGACCGCTCTGGTGTGTCTCAGGTCCTAAAGTGACCGCTCTGGTGTGTCTCAGGTCCTAAAGTGACCGCTCTGGTGTGTCTCAGGTCCTACAGTGACCGCTCTAGTGTGTCTCAGGTCCTACAGTGACCGCTCTAGTGTGTCTCAGGTCCTACAGTGACCGCTCTAGTGTGTCTCAGGTCCTACAGTGACCGCTCTAGTGTGTCTCAGGTCCTACAGTGACCGCTCTAGTGTGTCTCAGGTCCTACAGTGACCGCTCTGGTGTGTCTCAGGTCCTACAGTGACCGCTCTGGTGTGTCTCAGGTCCTAAAGTGACCGCGGATTCCCCTGGTCCACCCCCTACCCCACTAATCCCAACGTTAACAATAAACTAAACTACATGTAATTCTAACTATGCTAAACTTTTCTCAGGTCCTACAGTGACCACTCTGGTGTGTCTCAGGTCCTACAGTGACCGCTCTGGTGTGTCTCAGGTCCTACAGTGACCGCTCTGGTGTGTCTCAGGTCCTACAGTGACCGCTCTGGTGTGTCTCAGGTCCTACAGTGACCGCTCTGGTGTGTCTCAGGTCCTACAGTGACCGCTCTGGTGTGTCTCAGGTCCTACAGTGACCGCTCTGGTGTGTCTCAGGTCCTACAGTGACCGCTCTTGTGTGTCTCAGGTCCTACAGTGACCGCTCTGGTGTGTCTCAGGTCCTACAGTGACCGCTCTGGTGTGTCTCAGGTCCTACAGTGACCGCTCTGGTGTGTCTCAGGTCCTACAGTGACCGCTCTTGTGTGTCTCAGGTCCTACAGTGACCGCTCTAGTGTGTCTCAGGTCCTACAGTGACCGCTCTAGTGTGTCTCAGGTCCTACAGTGACCGCTCTAGTGTGTCTCAGGTCCTACAGTGACTGCTCTGGTGTGTCTCAGGTCCTACAGTGACCCCTCTGGTGTGTCTCAGGTCCTACAGTGACCGCTCTTGTGTGTCTCAGGTCCTACAGTGACCGCTCTGGTGTGTCTCAGGTCCTACAGTGACCGCTCTGGTGTGTCTCAGGTCCTACAGTGACCGCTCTTGTGTGTCTCAGGTCCTACAGTGACCGCTCTAGTGTGTCTCAGGTCCTACAGTGACCGCTCTAGTGTGTCTCAGGTCCTACAGTGACCGCTCTGGTGTGTCTCAGGTCCTACAGTGACCGCTCTGGTGTGTCTCAGGTCCTACAGTGACCGCTCTGGTGTGTCTCAGGTCCTACAGTGACCGCTCTGGTGTGTCTCAGGTCCTACAGTGACCGCTCTTGTGTGTCTCAGGTCCTACAGTGACCGCTCTGGTGTGTCTCAGGTCCTACAGTGACCGCTCTGGTGTGTCTCAGGTCCTAAAGTGACCGCGGATTCCCCTGGTCCACCCCCTACCCCACTAATCCCAACGTTAACAATAAACTAAACTACATGTAATTCTAACTATGCTAAACTTTTCTCAGGTCCTACAGTGACCGCTCTGGTGTGTCTCAGGTCCTACAGTGACCGCTCTGGTGTGTCTCAGGTCCTACAGTGACCGCTCTGGTGTGTCTCAGGTCCTACAGTGACCGCTCTGGTGTGTCTCAGGTCCTACAGTGACCGCTCTGGTGTGTCTCAGGTCCTACAGTGACCGCTCTGGTGTGTCTCAGGTCCTACAGTGACCGCTCTGGTGTGTCTCAGGTCCTACAGTGACCGCTCTGGTGTGTCTCAGGTCCTACAGTGACCGCTCTTGTGTGTCTCAGGTCCTACAGTGACCGCTCTGGTGTGTCTCAGGTCCTACAGTGACCGCTCTGGTGTGTCTCAGGTCCTACAGTGACCGCTCTGGTGTGTCTCAGGTCCTACAGTGACCGCTCTTGTGTGTCTCAGGTCCTACAGTGACCGCTCTAGTGTGTCTCAGGTCCTACAGTGACCGCTCTAGTGTGTCTCAGGTCCTACAGTGACCGCTCTAGTGTGTCTCAGGTCCTACAGTGACCGCTCTGGTGTGTCTCAGGTCCTACAGTGACCCCTCTGGTGTGTCTCAGGTCCTACAGTGACTGCTCTGGTGTGTCTCAGGTCCTACAGTGACCGCTCTGGTGTGTCTCAGGTCCTACATTGACTACCATTGTTTGTTAAAATGACAAAAACAAGACTTACCAATTCCAGCTCAAGTGATCAGATACCTCCAGTCCTCCATGACGTCCTCAAAGTGCTCTTTCCACCGCCCGACAATGTCTACCATCCAGGTCAGCAGCCTGCCCCTTCTGCTGGGAACAACCTGGGGAAGGCCATGCTTTACCTTCCTGAGTAGTCAGATGGTTTCCAGAACCTCCTTGAGGCCAACCGCTCGTGTCTCTCATCTGTCTCAGGTCCTACAGTGACCATTCTAGTGTGTCTCAGGTCCTACAGTGACCGCTCTGGTGTGTCTCAGGTCCTAAAGTGACCGCTCTAGTGTGTCTCAGGTCCTACAGTGACCGCTCTGGTGTGTCTCAGGTCCTACAGTGACCGCTCTGGTGTGTCTCAGGTCCTACAGTGACCGCTCTTGTGTGTCTCAGGTCCTACAGTGACCGCTCTGGTGTGTCTCAGGTCCTACAGTGACCGCTGTTGTGTGTCTCAGGTCCTACAGTGACCGCTCTGGTGTGTCTCAGGTCCTACTGTGACCGCTCTTGTGTGTCTCAGGTCCTACAGTGACCGCTCTTGTGTGTCTCAGGTCCTACAGTGACCGCTCTAGTGTGTCTCAGGTCCTACAGTGACCGCTCTAGTGTGTCTCAGGTCCTACAGTGACCGCTCTGGTGTGTCTCAGGTCCTACAGTGACCGCTCTGGTGTGTCTCAGGTCCTACAGTGACTGCTCTGGTGTGTCTCAGGTCCTACAGTGACCGCTCTGGTGTGTCTCAGGTCCTACATTGACTACCATTGTTTGTTAAAATGACAAAAACAAGACTTACCAATTCCAGCTCAAGTGATCAGATACCTCCAGTCCTCCATGACGTCCTCAAAGAGCTCTTTCCACCGCCCGACAATGTCTACCATCCAGGTCAGCAGCCTGCCCCTTCTGCTGGGAACAACCTGGGGAAGGCCATGCTTTACCTTCCTGAGTAGTCAGATGGTTTCCAGAACCTCCTTGAGGCCAACCGCTCGTGTCTCTCGTCTGTCTCAGGTCCTACAGTGACCATTCTAGTGTGTCTCAGGTCCTACAGTGACCGCTCTTGTGTGTCTCAGGTCCTACAGTGACCGCTCTAGTGTGTCTCAGGTCCTACAGTGACCGCTCTAGTGTGTCTCAGGTCCTACAGTGACCGCTCTGGTGTGTCTCAGGTCCTACAGTGACCGCTCTGGTGTGTCTCAGGTCCTACAGTGACTGCTCTGGTGTGTCTCAGGTCCTACAGTGACCGCTCTGGTGTGTCTCAGGTCCTACATTGACTACCATTGTTTGTTAAAATGACAAAAACAAGACTTACCAATTCCAGCTCAAGTGATCAGATACCTCCAGTCCTCCATGACGTCCTCAAAGAGCTCTTTCCACCGCCCGACAATGTCTACCATCCAGGTCAGCAGCCTGCCCCTTCTGCTGGGAACAACCTGGGGAAGGCCATGCTTTACCTTCCTGAGTAGTCAGATGGTTTCCAGAACCTCCTTGAGGCCAACCGCTCGTGTCTCTCGTCTGTCTCAGGTCCTACAGTGACCATTCTAGTGTGTCTCAGGTCCTACAGTGACCGCTCTGGTGTGTCTCAGGTCCTACAGTGACCGCTCTAGTGTGTCTCAGGTCCTACAGTGACCGCTCTAGTGTGTCTCAGGTCCTACAGTGACCGCTCTGGTGTGTCTCAGGTCCTACAGTGACCGCTCTGGTGTGTCTCAGGTCCTACAGTGACCGCTCTGGTGTGTCTCAGGTCCTACAGTGACCGCTCTGGTGTGTCTCAGGTCCTACAGTGACCGCTCTTGTGTGTCTCAGGTCCTAAAGTGACCGCTCTGGTGTGTCTCAGGTCCTACAGTGACCGCTCTGGTGTGTCTCAGGTCCTACAGTGACCGCTCTGGTGTGTCTCAGGTCCTACAGTGACCGCTCTTGTGTGTCTCAGGTCCTAAAGTGACCGCTCTGGTGTGTCTCAGGTCCTAAAGTGACCGCTCTGGTGTGTCTCAGGTCCTACAGTGACCGCTCTGGTGTGTCTCAGGTCCTACAGTGACCGCTCTGGTGTGTCTCAGGTCCTACAGTGACCGCTCTGGTGTGTCTCAGGTCCTACAGTGACCGCTCTTGTGTGTCTCAGGTCCTACAGTGACCGCTCTGGTGTGTCTCAGGTCCTACAGTGACCGCTCTGGTGTGTCTCAGGTCCTACAGTGACCGCTCTGGTGTGTCTCAGGTCCTACAGTGACCGCTCTAGTGTGTCTCAGGTCCTACAGTGACCGCTCTGGTGTGTCTCAGGTCCTACAGTGACCGCTCTGGTGTGTCTCAGGTCCTACAGTGACCGCTCTGGTGTGTCTCAGGTCCTACAGTGACTGCTCTGGTGTGTCTCAGGTCCTACAGTGACCGCTCTGGTGTGTCTCAGGTCCTACATTGACTACCATTGTTTGTTAAAATGACAAAAACAAGACTTACCAATTCCAGCTCAAGTGATCAGATACCTCCAGTCCTCCATGACGTCCTCAAAGTGCTCTTTCCACCGCCCGACAATGTCTACCATCCAGGTCAGCAGCCTGCCCCTTCTGCTGGGAACAACCTGGGGAAGGCCATGCTTTACCTTCCTGAGTAGTCAGATGGTTTCCAGAACCTCCTTGAGGCCAACCGCTCGTGTCTCTCGTCTGTCTCAGGTCCTACAGTGACCATTCTAGTGTGTCTCAGGTCCTACAGTGACCGCTCTGGTGTGTCTCAGGTCCTAAAGTGACCGCGGATTCCCCTGGTCCACCCCCTACCCCACTAATCCCAACGTTAACAATAAACTAAACTACATGTAATTCTAACTATGCTAAACTTTTCTCAGGTCCTACAGTGACCACTCTGGTGTGTCTCAGGTCCTACAGTGACCGCTCTGGTGTGTCTCAGGTCCTACAGTGACCGCTCTGGTGTGTCTCAGGTCCTACAGTGACCGCTCTGGTGTGTCTCAGGTCCTACAGTGACCGCTCTTGTGTGTCTCAGGTCCTACAGTGACCGCTCTAGTGTGTCTCAGGTCCTACAGTGACCGCTCTAGTGTGTCTCAGGTCCTACAGTGACCGCTCTGGTGTGTCTCAGGTCCTACAGTGACCGCTCTGGTGTGTCTCAGGTCCTACAGTGACTGCTCTGGTGTGTCTCAGGTCCTACAGTGACCGCTCTGGTGTGTCTCAGGTCCTACATTGACTACCATTGTTTGTTAAAATGACAAAAACAAGACTTACCAATTCCAGCTCAAGTGATCAGATACCTCCAGTCCTCCATGACGTCCTCAAAGTGCTCTTTCCACCGCCCGACAATGTCTACCATCCAGGTCAGCAGCCTGCCCCTTCTGCTGGGAACAACCTGGGGAAGGCCATGCTTTACCTTCCTGAGTAGTCAGATGGTTTCCAGAACCTCCTTGAGGCCAACCGCTCGTGTCTCTCGTCTGTCTCAGGTCCTACAGTGACCATTCTAGTGTGTCTCAGGTCCTACAGTGACCGCTCTTGTGTGTCTCAGGTCCTACAGTGACCGCTCTAGTGTGTCTCAGGTCCTACAGTGACCGCTCTAGTGTGTCTCAGGTCCTACAGTGACCGCTCTGGTGTGTCTCAGGTCCTACAGTGACCGCTCTTGTGTGTCTCAGGTCCTACAGTGACCGCTCTGGTGTGTCTCAGGTCCTACAGTGACCGCTCTTGTGTGTCTCAGGTCCTACAGTGACCGCTCTAGTGTGTCTCAGGTCCTACAGTGACCGCTCTAGTGTGTCTCAGGTCCTACAGTGACCGCTCTGGTGTGTCTCAGGTCCTACAGTGACCGCTCTGGTGTGTCTCAGGTCCTACAGTGACTGCTCTGGTGTGTCTCAGGTCCTACAGTGACCGCTCTGGTGTGTCTCAGGTCCTACATTGACTACCATTTTTTGTTAAAATGACAAAAACAAGACTTACCAATTCCAGCTCAAGTGATCAGATACCTCCAGTCCTCCATGACGTCCTCAAAGTGCTCTTTCCACCGCCCGACAATGTCTACCATCCAGGTCAGCAGCCTGCCCCTTCTGCTGGGAACAACCTGGGGAAGGCCATGCTTTACCTTCCTGAGTAGTCAGATGGTTTCCAGAACCTCCTTGAGGCCAACCGCTCGTGTCTCTCATCTGTCTCAGGTCCTACAGTGACCATTCTAGTGTGTCTCAGGTCCTACAGTGACCGCTCTGGTGTGTCTCAGGTCCTAAAGTGACCGCTCTGGTGTGTCTCAGGTCCTACAGTGACCGCTCTGGTGTGTCTCAGGTCCTACAGTGACCGCTCTGGTGTGTCTCAGGTCCTACAGTGACCGCTCTTGTGTGTCTCAGGTCCTACAGTGACCGCTCTGGTGTGTCTCAGGTCCTACAGTGACCGCTCTTGTGTGTCTCAGGTCCTACAGTGACCGCTCTGGTGTGTCTCAGGTCCTACTGTGACCGCTCTTGTGTGTCTCAGGTCCTACAGTGACCGCTCTTGTGTGTCTCAGGTCCTACAGTGACCGCTCTAGTGTGTCTCAGGTCCTACAGTGACCGCTCTAGTGTGTCTCAGGTCCTACAGTGACCGCTCTGGTGTGTCTCAGGTCCTACAGTGACCGCTCTGGTGTGTCTCAGGTCCTACAGTGACTGCTCTGGTGTGTCTCAGGTCCTACAGTGACCGCTCTGGTGTGTCTCAGGTCCTACATTGACTACCATTGTTTGTTAAAATGACAAAAACAAGACTTACCAATTCCAGCTCAAGTGATCAGATACCTCCAGTCCTCCATGACGTCCTCAAAGAGCTCTTTCCACCGCCCGACAATGTCTACCATCCAGGTCAGCAGCCTGCCCCTTCTGCTGGGAACAACCTGGGGAAGGCCATGCTTTACCTTCCTGAGTAGTCAGATGGTTTCCAGAACCTCCTTGAGGCCAACCGCTCGTGTCTCTCGTCTGTCTCAGGTCCTACAGTGACCATTCTAGTGTGTCTCAGGTCCTACAGTGACCGCTCTTGTGTGTCTCAGGTCCTACAGTGACCGCTCTTGTGTGTCTCAGGTCCTACAGTGACCGCTCTAGTGTGTCTCAGGTCCTACAGTGACCGCTCTGGTGTGTCTCAGGTCCTACAGTGACCGCTCTGGTGTGTCTCAGGTCCTACAGTGACTGCTCTGGTGTGTCTCAGGTCCTACAGTGACCGCTCTGGTGTGTCTCAGGTCCTACATTGACTACCATTGTTTGTTAAAATGACAAAAACAAGACTTACCAATTCCAGCTCAAGTGATCAGATACCTCCAGTCCTCCATGACGTCCTCAAAGAGCTCTTTCCACCGCCCGACAATGTCTACCATCCAGGTCAGCAGCCTGCCCCTTCTGCTGGGAACAACCTGGGGAAGGCCATGCTTTACCTTCCTGAGTAGTCAGATGGTTTCCAGAACCTCCTTGAGGCCAACCGCTCGTGTCTCTCGTCTGTCTCAGGTCCTACAGTGACCATTCTAGTGTGTCTCAGGTCCTACAGTGACCGCTCTTGTGTGTCTCAGGTCCTACAGTGACCGCTCTTGTGTGTCTCAGGTCCTACAGTGACCGCTCTAGTGTGTCTCAGGTCCTACAGTGACCGCTCTGGTGTGTCTCAGGTCCTACAGTGACCGCTCTGGTGTGTCTCAGGTCCTACAGTGACTGCTCTGGTGTGTCTCAGGTCCTACAGTGACCGCTCTGGTGTGTCTCAGGTCCTACATTGACTACCATTGTTTGTTAAAATGACAAAAACAAGACTTACCAATTCCAGCTCAAGTGATCAGATACCTCCAGTCCTCCATGACGTCCTCAAAGAGCTCTTTCCACCGCCCGACAATGTCTACCATCCAGGTCAGCAGCCTGCCCCTTCTGCTGGGAACAACCTGGGGAAGGCCATGCTTTACCTTCCTGAGTAGTCAGATGGTTTCCAGAACCTCCTTGAGGCCAACCGCTCGTGTCTCTCGTCTGTCTCAGGTCCTACAGTGACCATTCTAGTGTGTCTCAGGTCCTACAGTGACCGCTCTGGTGTGTCTCAGGTCCTACAGTGACCGCTCTAGTGTGTCTCAGGTCCTACAGTGACCGCTCTAGTGTGTCTCAGGTCCTACATTGACCGCTCTAGTGTGTCTCAGGTCCTACAGTGACCGCTCTGGTGTGTCTCAGGTCCTACAGTGACCGCTCTGGTGTGTCTCAGGTCCTACAGTGACCGCTCTGGTGTGTCTCAGGTCCTAAAGTGACCGCTCTGGTGTGTCTCAGGTCCTAAAGTGACCGCTCTGGTGTGTCTCAGGTCCTACAGTGACCGCTCTAGTGTGTCTCAGGTCCTACAGTGACCGCTCTAGTGTGTCTCAGGTCCTACAGTGACCGCTCTAGTGTGTCTCAGGTCCTACAGTGACCGCTCTGGTGTGTCTCAGGTCCTACAGTGACCGCTCTGGTGTGTCTCAGGTCCTACAGTGACCGCTCTGGTGTGTCTCAGGTCCTACAGTGACCGCTCTTGTGTGTCTCAGGTCCTAAAGTGACCGCTCTGGTGTGTCTCAGGTCCTACAGTGACCGCTCTGGTGTGTCTCAGGTCCTACAGTGACCGCTCTGGTGTGTCTCAGGTCCTAAAGTGACCGCTCTGGTGTGTCTCAGGTCCTACAGTGACCGCTCTAGTGTGTCTCAGGTCCTACAGTGACCGCTCTTGTGTGTCTCAGGTCCTACAGTGACCGCTCTAGTGTGTCTCAGGTCCTACAGTGACCGCTCTAGTGTGTCTCAGGTCCTACAGTGACCGCTCTGGTGTGTCTCAGGTCCTACAGTGACCGCTCTGGTGTGTCTCAGGTCCTACAGTGACCGCTCTGGTGTGTCTCAGGTCCTACAGTGACCGCTCTTGTGTGTCTCAGGTCCTAAATTGACCGCTCTGGTGTGTCTCAGGTCCTAAAGTGACCGCTCTGGTGTGTCTCAGGTCCTACAGTGACCGCTCTGGTGTGTCTCAGGTCCTACAGTGACCGCTCTGGTGTGTCTCAGGTCCTACAGTGACCGCTCTGGTGTGTCTCAGGTCCTACAGTGACCGCTCTTGTGTGTCTCAGGTCCTACAGTGACCGCTCTGGTGTGTCTCAGGTCCTACAGTGACCGCTCTGGTGTGTCTCAGGTCCTAAAGTGACCGCGGATTCCCCTGGTCCACCCCCTACCCCACTAATCCCAACGTTAACAATAAACTAAACTACATGTAATTCTAACTATGCTAAACTTTTCTCAGGTCCTACAGTGACCACTCTGGTGTGTCTCAGGTCCTACAGTGACCGCTCTGGTGTGTCTCAGGTCCTACAGTGACCGCTCTGGTGTGTCTCAGGTCCTACAGTGACCGCTCTGGTGTGTCTCAGGTCCTACAGTGACCGCTCTGGTGTGTCTCAGGTCCTACAGTGACCGCTCTGGTGTGTCTCAGGTCCTACAGTGACCGCTCTGGTGTGTCTCAGGTCCTACAGTGACCGCTCTGGTGTGTCTCAGGTCCTACAGTGACCGCTCTTGTGTGTCTCAGGTCCTACAGTGACCGCTCTGGTGTGTCTCAGGTCCTACAGTGACCGCTCTTGTGTGTCTCAGGTCCTACAGTGACCGCTCTGGTGTGTCTCAGGTCCTACAGTGACCGCTCTTGTGTGTCTCAGGTCCTACAGTGACCGCTCTAGTGTGTCTCAGGTCCTACAGTGACCGCTCTAGTGTGTCTCAGGTCCTACAGTGACCGCTCTAGTGTGTCTCAGGTCCTACAGTGACCGCTCTGGTGTGTCTCAGGTCCTACAGTGACCCCTCTGGTGTGTCTCAGGTCCTACAGTGACTGCTCTGGTGTGTCTCAGGTCCTACAGTGACCGCTCTGGTGTGTCTCAGGTCCTACATTGACTACCATTGTTTGTTAAAATGACAAAAACAAGACTTACCAATTCCAGCTCAAGTGATCAGATACCTCCAGTCCTCCATGACGTCCTCAAAGTGCTCTTTCCACCGCCCGACAATGTCTACCATCCAGGTCAGCAGCCTGCCCCTTCTGCTGGGAACAACCTGGGGAAGGCCATGCTTTACCTTCCTGAGTAGTCAGATGGTTTCCAGAACCTCCTTGAGGCCAACCGCTCGTGTCTCTCATCTGTCTCAGGTCCTACAGTGACCATTCTAGTGTGTCTCAGGTCCTACAGTGACCGCTCTGGTGTGTCTCAGGTCCTAAAGTGACCGCTCTAGTGTGTCTCAGGTCCTACAGTGACCGCTCTGGTGTGTCTCAGGTCCTACAGTGACCGCTCTGGTGTGTCTCAGGTCCTACAGTGACCGCTCTTGTGTGTCTCAGGTCCTACAGTGACCGCTCTGGTGTGTCTCAGGTCCTACAGTGACCGCTCTTGTGTGTCTCAGGTCCTACAGTGACCGCTCTGGTGTGTCTCAGGTCCTACTGTGACCGCTCTTGTGTGTCTCAGGTCCTACAGTGACCGCTCTTGTGTGTCTCAGGTCCTACAGTGACTGCTCTGGTGTGTCTCAGGTCCTACAGTGACCGCTCTGGTGTGTCTCAGGTCCTACATTGACTACCATTGTTTGTTAAAATGACAAAAACAAGACTTACCAATTCCAGCTCAAGTGATCAGATACCTCCAGTCCTCCATGACGTCCTCAAAGAGCTCTTTCCACCGCCCGACAATGTCTACCATCCAGGTCAGCAGCCTGCCCCTTCTGCTGGGAACAACCTGGGGAAGGCCATGCTTTACCTTCCTGAGTAGTCAGATGGTTTCCAGAACCTCCTTGAGGCCAACCGCTCGTGTCTCTCGTCTGTCTCAGGTCCTACAGTGACCATTCTAGTGTGTCTCAGGTCCTACAGTGACCGCTCTTGTGTGTCTCAGGTCCTACAGTGACCGCTCTAGTGTGTCTCAGGTCCTACAGTGACCGCTCTAGTGTGTCTCAGGTCCTACAGTGACCGCTCTGGTGTGTCTCAGGTCCTACAGTGACCGCTCTGGTGTGTCTCAGGTCCTACAGTGACTGCTCTGGTGTGTCTCAGGTCCTACAGTGACCGCTCTGGTGTGTCTCAGGTCCTACATTGACTACCATTGTTTGTTAAAATGACAAAAACAAGACTTACCAATTCCAGCTCAAGTGATCAGATACCTCCAGTCCTCCATGACGTCCTCAAAGAGCTCTTTCCACCGCCCGACAATGTCTACCATCCAGGTCAGCAGCCTGCCCCTTCTGCTGGGAACAACCTGGGGAAGGCCATGCTTTACCTTCCTGAGTAGTCAGATGGTTTCCTGAACCTCCTTGAGGCCAACCGCTCGTGTCTCTCGTCTGTCTCAGGTCCTACAGTGACCATTCTAGTGTGTCTCAGGTCCTACAGTGACCGCTCTGGTGTGTCTCAGGTCCTACAGTGACCGCTCTAGTGTGTCTCAGGTCCTACAGTGACCGCTCTAGTGTGTCTCAGGTCCTACAGTGACCGCTCTGGTGTGTCTCAGGTCCTACAGTGACCGCTCTGGTGTGTCTCAGGTCCTACAGTGACCGCTCTTGTGTGTCTCAGGTCCTAAAGTGACCGCTCTGGTGTGTCTCAGGTCCTAAAGTGACCGCTCTGGTGTGTCTCAGGTCCTACAGTGACCGCTCTGGTGTGTCTCAGGTCCTAAAGTGACCGCTCTGGTGTGTCTCAGGTCCTACAGTGACCGCTCTAGTGTGTCTCAGGTCCTACAGTGACCGCTCTTGTGTGTCTCAGGTCCTACAGTGACCGCTCTAGTGTGTCTCAGGTCCTACAGTGACCGCTCTAGTGTGTCTCAGGTCCTACAGTGACCGCTCTGGTGTGTCTCAGGTCCTACAGTGACCGCTCTGGTGTGTCTCAGGTCCTACAGTGACCGCTCTGGTGTGTCTCAGGTCCTACAGTGACCGCTCTTGTGTGTCTCAGGTCCTAAATTGACCGCTCTGGTGTGTCTCAGGTCCTAAAGTGACCGCTCTGGTGTGTCTCAGGTCCTACAGTGACCGCTCTAGTGTGTCTCAGGTCCTACAGTGACCGCTCTGGTGTGTCTCAGGTCCTACAGTGACCGCTCTAGTGTGTCTCAGGTCCTACAGTGACCGCTCTTGTGTGTCTCAGGTCCTACAGTGACCGCTCTGGTGTGTCTCAGGTCCTACAGTGACCGCTCTGGTGTGTCTCAGGTCCTACAGTGACCGCTCTGGTGTGTCTCAGGTCCTACAGTGACCGCTCTGGTGTGTCTCAGGTCCTAAAGTGACCGTGGATTCCCCTGGTCCACCCCCTACCCCACTAATCCCAACGTTAACAATAAACTAAACTACATGTAATTCTAACTATGCTAAACTTTTCTCAGGTCCTACAGTGACCACTCTGGTGTGTCTCAGGTCCTACAGTGACCGCTCTGGTGTGTCTCAGGTCCTACAGTGACCGCTCTGGTGTGTCTCAGGTCCTACAGTGACCGCTCTGGTGTGTCTCAGGTCCTACAGTGACCGCTCTGGTGTGTCTCAGGTCCTACAGTGACCGCTCTGGTGTGTCTCAGGTCCTACAGTGACCGCTCTGGTGTGTCTCAGGTCCTACAGTGACCGCTCTTGTGTGTCTCAGGTCCTACAGTGACCGCTCTGGTGTGTCTCAGGTCCTACAGTGACCGCTCTTGTGTGTCTCAGGTCCTACAGTGACCGCTCTGGTGTGTCTCAGGTCCTACAGTGACCGCTCTTGTGTGTCTCAGGTCCTACAGTGACCGCTCTAGTGTGTCTCAGGTCCTACAGTGACCGCTCTAGTGTGTCTCAGGTCCTACAGTGACTGCTCTGGTGTGTCTCAGGTCCTACAGTGACCGCTCTGGTGTGTCTCAGGTCCTACATTGACTACCATTGTTTGTTAAAATGACAAAAACAAGACTTACCAATTCAAGCTCAAGTGATCAGATACCTCCAGTCCTCCATGACGTCCTCAAAGTGCTCTTTCCACCGCCCGACAATGTCTACCATCCAGGTCAGCAGCCTGCCCCTTCTGCTGGGAACAACCTGGGGAAGGCCATGCTTTACCTTCCTGAGTAGTCAGATGGTTTCCAGAACCTCCTTGAGGCCAACCGCTCGTGTCTCTCATCTGTCTCAGGTCCTACAGTGACCATTCTAGTGTGTCTCAGGTCCTACAGTGACCGCTCTGGTGTGTCTCAGGTCCTAAAGTGACCGCTCTGGTGTGTCTCAGGTCCTACAGTGACCGCTCTGGTGTGTCTCAGGTCCTACAGTGACCGCTCTGGTGTGTCTCAGGTCCTACAGTGACCGCTCTGGTGTGTCTCAGGTCCTACAGTGACCGCTCTGGTGTGTCTCAGGTCCTACAGTGACCGCTCTTGTGTGTCTCAGGTCCTACAGTGACCGCTCTAGTGTGTCTCAGGTCCTACAGTGACCGCTCTGGTGTGTCTCAGGTCCTACAGTGACCGCTCTGGTGTGTCTCAGGTCCTACAGTGACCGCTCTGGTGTGTCTCAGGTCCTACAGTGACCGCTCTGGTGTGTCTCAGGTCCTACAGTGACTGCTCTGGTGTGTCTCAGGTCCTACAGTGACCGCTCTGGTGTGTCTCAGGTCCTACATTGACTACCATTGTTTGTTAAAATGACAAAAACAAGACTTACCAATTCCAGCTCAAGTGATCAGATACCTCCAGTCCTCCATGACGTCCTCAAAGTGCTCTTTCCACCGCCCGACAATGTCTACCATCCATGTCAGCAGCCTGCCCCTTCTGCTGGGAACAACCTGGGGAAGGCCATGCTTTACCTTCCTGAGTAGTCAGATGGTTTCCAGAACCTCCTTGAGGCCAACCGCTCGTGTCTCTCATCTGTCTCAGGTCCTACAGTGACCATTCTAGTGTGTCTCAGGTCCTACAGTGACCGCTCTGGTGTGTCTCAGGTCCTAAAGTGACCGCTCTAGTGTGTCTCAGGTCCTAAAGTGACCGCTCTGGTGTGTCTCAGGTCCTACAGTGACCGCTCTGGTGTGTCTCAGGTCCTACAGTGACCGCTCTGGTGTGTCTCAGGTCCTACAGTGACCGCTCTAGTGTGTCTCAGGTCCTACAGTGACCGCTCTTGTGTGTCTCAGGTCCTACAGTGACCGCTCTTGTGTGTCTCAGGTCCTACAGTGACCGCTCTTGTGTGTCTCAGGTCCTACAGTGACCGCTCTGGTGTGTCTCAGGTCCTACAGTGACCGCTCTGGTGTGTCTCAGGTCCTAAAGTGACCGCGGATTCCCCTGGTCCACCCCCTACCCCACTAATCCCAACGTTAACAATAAACTAAACTACATGTAATTCTAACTATGCTAAACTTTTCTCAGGTCCTACAGTGACCACTCTGGTGTGTCTCAGGTCCTACAGTGACCGCTCTGGTGTGTCTCAGGTCCTACAGTGACCGCTCTGGTGTGTCTCAGGTCCTACAGTGACCGCTCTGGTGTGTCTCAGGTCCTACATTGACTACCATTGTTTGTTAAAATGACAAAAACAAGACTTACCAATTCCAGCTCAAGTGATCAGATACCTCCAGTCCTCCATGACGTCCTCAAAGTGCTCTTTCCACCGCCCGACAATGTCTACCATCCAGGTCAGCAGCCTGCCCCTTCTGCTGGGAACAACCTGGGGAAGGCCATGCTTTACCTTCCTGAGTAGTCAGATGGTTTCCAGAACCTCCTTGAGGCCAACCGCTCGTGTCTCTCGTCTGTCTCAGGTCCTACAGTGACCATTCTAGTGTGTCTCAGGTCCTACAGTGACCGCTCTGGTGTGTCTCAGGTCCTACAGTGACCGCTCTGGTGTGTCTCAGGTCCTACAGTGACCGCTCTAGTGTGTCTCAGGTCCTACAGTGACCGCTCTAGTGTGTCTCAGGTCCTACAGTGACCGCTCTGGTGTGTTTCAGGTCCTACAGTGACCGCTCTGGTGTGTCTCAGGTCCTACAGTGACCGCTCTGGTGTGTCTCAGGTCCTACAGTGACCGCTCTGGTGTGTCTCAGGTCCTACAGTGACCGCTCTGGTGTGTCTCAGGTCCTACAGTGACCGCTCTGGTGTGTCTCAGGTCCTAAAGTGACCGCTCTGGTGTGTCTCAGGTCCTACAGTGACCGCTCTGGTGTGTCTCAGGTCCTACAGTGACCGCTCTGGTGTGTCTCAGGTCCTACAGTGACCGCTCTGGTGTGTCTCAGGTCCTACAGTGACCGCTCTAGTGTGTCTCAGGTCCTACAGTGACCGCTCTTGTGTGTCTCAGGTCCTACAGTGACCGCGGATTCCCCTGGTCCACCCCCTACCCCACTAATCCCAACGTTAACAATAAACTAAACTACATGTAATTCTAACTATGCTAAACTTTTCTCAGGTCCTACAGTGACCGCTCTGGTGTGTCTCAGGTCCTACAGTGACCGCTCTGGTGTGTCTCAGGTCCTACAGTGACCGCTCTGGTGTGTCTCAGGTCCTACAGTGACCGCTCTGGTGTGTCTCAGGTCCTACAGTGACCGCTCTGGTGTGTCTCAGGTCCTACAGTGACCGCTCTGGTGTGTCTCAGGTCCTACAGTGACCGCTCTGGTGTGTCTCAGGTCCTACATTGACTACCATTGTTTGTTAAAATGACAAAAACAAGACTTACCAATTCCAGCTCAAGTGATCAGATACCTCCAGTCCTCCATGACGTCCTCAAAGTGCTCTTTCCACCGCCCGACAATGTCTACCATCCATGTCAGCAGCCTGCCCCTTCTGCTGGGAACAACCTGGGGAAGGCCATGCTTTACCTTCCTGAGTAGTCAGATGGTTTCCAGAACCTCCTTGAGGCCAACCGCTCGTGTCTCTCATCTGTCTCAGGTCCTACAGTGACCATTCTAGTGTGTCTCAGGTCCTACAGTGACCGCTCTGGTGTGTCTCAGGTCCTAAAGTGACCGCTCTAGTGTGTCTCAGGTCCTAAAGTGACCGCTCTGGTGTGTCTCAGGTCCTACAGTGACCGCTCTGGTGTGTCTCAGGTCCTACAGTGACCGCTCTGGTGTGTCTCAGGTCCTACAGTGACCGCTCTGGTGTGTCTCAGGTCCTACAGTGACCGCTCTAGTGTGTCTCAGGTCCTACAGTGACCGCTCTTGTGTGTCTCAGGTCCTACAGTGACCGCTCTTGTGTGTCTCAGGTCCTACAGTGACCGCTCTTGTGTGTCTCAGGTCCTACAGTGACCGCTCTGGTGTGTCTCAGGTCCTACAGTGACCGCTCTGGTGTGTCTCAGGTCCTAAAGTGACCGCGGATTCCCCTGGTCCACCCCCTACCCCACTAATCCCAACGTTAACAATAAACTAAACTACATGTAATTCTAACTATGCTAAACTTTTCTCAGGTCCTACAGTGACCACTCTGGTGTGTCTCAGGTCCTACAGTGACCGCTCTGGTGTGTCTCAGGTCCTACAGTGACCGCTCTGGTGTGTCTCAGGTCCTACAGTGACCGCTCTGGTGTGTCTCAGGTCCTACATTGACTACCATTGTTTGTTAAAATGACAAAAACAAGACTTACCAATTCCAGCTCAAGTGATCAGATACCTCCAGTCCTCCATGACGTCCTCAAAGTGCTCTTTCCACCGCCCGACAATGTCTACCATCCAGGTCAGCAGCCTGCCCCTTCTGCTGGGAACAACCTGGGGAAGGCCATGATTTACCTTCCTGAGTAGTCAGATGGTTTCCAGAACCTCCTTGAGGCCAACCGCTCGTGTCTCTCGTCTGTCTCAGGTCCTACAGTGACCATTCTAGTGTGTCTCAGGTCCTACAGTGACCGCTCTGGTGTGTCTCAGGTCCTACAGTGACCGCTCTAGTGTGTCTCAGGTCCTACAGTGACCGCTCTAGTGTGTCTCAGGTCCTACAGTGACCGCTCTGGTGTGTCTCAGGTCCTACAGTGACCGCTCTGGTGTGTCTCAGGTCCTACAGTGACCGCTCTGGTGTGTCTCAGGTCCTACAGTGACCGCTCTTGTGTGTCTCAGGTCCTAAAGTGACCGCTCTGGTGTGTCTCAGGTCCTAAAGTGACCGCTCTGGTGTGTCTCAGGTCCTACAGTGACCGCTCTGGTGTGTCTCAGGTCCTACAGTGACCGCTCTGGTGTGTCTCAGGTCCTACAGTGACCGCTCTAGTGTGTCTCAGGTCCTACAGTGACCGCTCTTGTGTGTCTCAGGTCCTACAGTGACCGCGGATTCCCCTGGTCCACCCCCTACCCCACTAATCCCAACGTTAACAATAAACTAAACTACATGTAATTCTAACTATGCTAAACTTTTCTCAGGTCCTACAGTGACCGCTCTGGTGTGTCTCAGGTCCTACAGTGACCGCTCTGGTGTGTCTCAGGTCCTACAGTGACCGCTCTGGTGTGTCTCAGGTCCTACAGTGACCGCTCTGGTGTGTCTCAGGTCCTACAGTGACCGCTCTGGTGTGTCTCAGGTCCTACAGTGACCGCTCTGGTGTGTCTCAGGTCCTACAGTCACCGCTCTGGTGTGTCTCAGGTCCTACAGTCACCGCTCTGGTGTGTCTCAGGTCCTACAGTGACCGCTCTGGTGTGTCTCAGGTCCTACAGTGACCGCTCTGGTGCGTCTCAGGTCCTACAGTGACCGCTCTAGTGTGTCTCAGGTCCTACAGTGACCGCTCTTGTGTGTCTCAGGTCCTACAGTGACCGCTCTTGTGTGTCTCAGGTCCTACAGTGACCGCTCTGGTGTGTCTCAGGTCCTACAGTGACCGCTCTGGTGTGTCTCAGGTCCTAAAGTGACCGCGGATTCCCCTGGTCCACCCCCTACCCCACTAATCCCAACGTTAACAATAAACTAAACTACATGTAATTCTAACTATGCTAAACTTTTCTCAGGTCCTACAGTGACCACTCTGGTGTGTCTCAGGTCCTACAGTGACCGCTCTGGTGTGTCTCAGGTCCTACAGTGACCGCTCTGGTGTGTCTCAGGTCCTACAGTGACCGCTCTGGTGTGTCTCAGGTCCTACAGTGACTGCTCTGGTGTGTCTCAGGTCCTACAGTGACCGCTCTGGTGTGTCTCAGGTCCTACATTGACTACCATTGTTTGTTAAAATGACAAAAACAAGACTTACCAATTCCAGCTCAAGTGATCAGATACCTCCAGTCCTCCATGACGTCCTCAAAGTGCTCTTTCCACCGCCCGACAATGTCTACCATCCAGGTCAGCAGCCTGCCCCTTCTGCTGGGAACAACCTGGGGAAGGCCATGCTTTACCTTCCTGAGTAGTCAGATGGTTTCCAGAACCTCCTTGAGGCCAACCGCTCGTGTCTCTCGTCTGTCTCAGGTCCTACAGTGACCATTCTAGTGTGTCTCAGGTCCTACAGTGACCGCTCTAGTGTGTCTCAGGTCCTACAGTGACCGCTCTAGTGTGTCTCAGGTCCTACAGTGACCGCTCTGGTGTGTCTCAGGTCCTACAGTGACCGCTCTGGTGTGTCTCAGGTCCTACAGTGACCGCTCTGGTGTGTCTCAGGTCCTACAGTGACCGCTCTGGTGTGTCTCAGGTCCTACAGTGACCGCTCTGGTGTGTCTCAGGTCCTAAAGTGACCGCTCTGGTGTGTCTCAGGTCCTACAGTGACCGCTCTGGTGTGTCTCAGGTCCTACAGTGACCGCTCTGGTGTGTCTCAGGTCCTACAGTGACCGCTCTAGTGTGTCTCAGGTCCTACAGTGACCGCTCTAGTGTGTCTCAGGTCCTACAGTGACCGCTCTGGTGTGTCTCAGGTCCTACAGTGACCGCTCTGGTGTGTCTCAGGTCCTACAGTGACCGCGGATTCCCCTGGTCCACCCCCTACCCCACTAATCCCAATGTTAACAATAAACTAAACTACATGTAATTCTAACTATGCTAAACTTTTCTCAGGTCCTACAGTGACCGCTCTGGTGTGTCTCAGGTCCTACAGTGACCGCTCTGGTGTGTCTCAGGTCCTACAGTGACCGCTCTGGTGTGTCTCAGGTCCTACAGTGACCGCTCTGGTGTGTCTCAGGTCCTACAGTCACCGCTCTGGTGTGTCTCAGGTCCTACAGTCACCGCTCTGGTGTGTCTCAGGTCCTACAGTGACCGCTCTGGTGTGTCTCAGGTCCTACAGTGACCGCTCTGGTGTGTCTCAGGTCCTACAGTGACCGCTCTGGTGTGTCTCAGGTCCAACAGTGACCGCTCTAGTGTGTCTCAGGTCCTACAGTGACCGCTCTAGTGTGTCTCAGGTCCTACAGTGACCGCACTAGTGTGTCTCAGGTCCTACAGTGACCGCTCTAGTGTGTCTCAGGTCCTACAGTGACCGCTCTAGTGTGTCTCAGGTCCTACAGTGACCGCTCTAGTGTGTCTCAGGTCCTACAGTGACCGCTCTAGTGTGTCTCAGGTCCTACAGTGACCGCTCTAGTGTGTCTCAGGTCCTACAGTGACCGCTCTAGTGTGTCTCAGGTCCTACAGTGACCGCTCTAGTGTGTCTCAGGTCCTACAGTGACCGCTCTAGTGTGTCTCAGGTCCTACAGTGACCGCTCTAGTGTGTCTCAGGTCCTACAGTGACCGCTCTAGTGTGTCTCAGGTCCTACAGTGACCGCTCTGGTGTGTCTCAGGTCCTACAGTGACCGCTCTGGTGTGTCTCAGGTCCTACAGTGACCGCTCTGGTGTGTCTCAGGTCCTACAGTGACCGCTCTGATGTGTCTCAGGTCCTAAAGTGACCGCTCTTGTGTGTCTCAGGTCCTAAAGTGACCGCTCTAGTGTGTCTCAGGTCCTAAACTGACCTGACCTTATGTCTTCTAAGATGAGCCCAGGAGGACGGGGGTTTGGCTCTCAACTCGAAAACATTGGGGAGATTACGAGTCAAGTTTGCCGCCACTAGGGCGTTACCGCGGACCACCACGAGGAGGTCTTGACTCAACCGACTGTTAAATCGGATTCCCCTGGTCCGCCCCCTACCCCACTAATCCCAACGTTAACAATAAACTAAACTACATGTCATTCTAACTATGCTAAACTTGTCTCAGGTCCTACAGTGACCGCTCTGGTGTGTCTCAGGTCCTACAGTGACCGCTCTGGTGAGTCTCAGGTCCTACAGTGACCGCTCTGGTGAGTCTCAGGTCCTACAGTGACCGCTCTGGTGAGTCTCAGGTCCTACAGTGACCGCTCTGGTGTGTCTCAGGTCCTACAGTGACCGCTCTGGTGTGTCTCAGGTCCTACAGTGACCGCTCTGGTGTGTCTCAGGTCCTACAGTGACCGCTCTAGTGTGTCTCAGGTCCTACAGTGACCGCGGATTCCCCTGGTCCGCCCCCTACCCCACTAATCCCAACGTTAATAATAAACTAAACTACATGTAATTCTAACTATGCTAAACTTTTCTCAGGTCCTACAGTGACCACTCTGGTGTGTCTCAGGTCCTACAGTGACCGCTCTGGTGTGTCTCAGGTCCTACAGTGACCGCTCTGGTGTGTCTCAGGTCCTACAGTGACCGCTCTGGTGTATCTCAGGTCCTACAGTGACCACCATTGTTTGTTAAAATGACAAAAACAAGACTTACAAGTTCCTGCTCAAGCTATCGCATATCTCTAGTCCTCCATGACGTCCACTGCAGAGCTGGAATGGGACAATAGAATTCCCAAATCGTAAATAGGTTCATCAATAAACTTTTATTCATCTACAATTTCTCATCGGAACTTCAAATCTTAAGCATTAAAAATTGTTTAAACACTCTTGCCTATTATTACTTTAAAGACCCTCCCAAAGAGAGATACAGGTCCTAGGAAGGGACACGATCCAATCGTTTGTGGCAAAATATTTCACATTTAGGACCAACAGAAAAGTCACAATCACCTTTGGTCAAGATAGATTTTCCTACGGTCAAGAATGAACTGTAGAACAAATCCTATCCCCATCATATAGAAGTCCATCAACAAGCTTGGTGTTTTAAAAATGTCCCCATGTAAATAAATTTAAAAAAAAAGAATGAGCAAAGGTTCACAACAACGTCTTAAGCATTATAATATTATCTTTTGGGTCTTCCCTTATTAGCTTTTCCTTTTAAAAACAACTAGAAACAAAACCATGTCTTCTCAAAATTGTGTACCACCAGCCACACCACAAGACTAGTGAGGGCACTAGCTTTGCTGAACTCAGACAGCTTATATTTTAACCGGCACAGCATTTCTAGCCTTTACGGCACTTGTCCAGACACCAACCAATTACATGCATGTAAATCACATCCCGTGATGCTACTCGGCCAATCTAATGTATATTCAGATAAGCATCGCGGCATGAGTGAGATACACGAGACTGGACGAGGAGAGGGCGAACAGTCGCGAGTGAGAAGTTATTTCATATGCCGTTCTCCAAAAAGAGAAATGTGGACAATGAGCCCAGAGTCTTTAGAGACTCTTCTGTTCATTTTTCCCAAAGGCCGTTCAAAACTAGTGTGTCTCATGTGTTCAGACCATTATTAAAAGTTCAATGTGAAGCTTTAATACAAGAGAAAGCACAACTCTTTGAGCAAACGTATCAAATCACATCCGAAATGAAGGAACAGAAAAATAAACCATCCAAGAGGCCAATATGATCAGAACCCTAATGCATTCATTCACTGTCCCACAATAATGTCAACAGAGATAATAGAGCTGAAACCAGTGTTTCAATAACAGATAGTTCCTCACACACATTTTATAAGAGAATAATGTAATGGCTATTTTGTTTGACATCACTACACAACTGAATTAACTGAATGTAAAGCTACAAGCAAAGACAATTAAGTTACATTTATTTTTTTAAATGAGTACTTTATTTTAAGATAAACTTTTTTTAAACTTTTTTTTTTCATTTTTAAATCCAGACCATATTTTAATTGAAGCGAGAAGAATATTTATTTATTATAACGAGTATTTATAATTCATCCAGTTAAATTTGAAAAATTATAAAAACATATTGTTGAGATATTACTTATTTTTTGATTTGACATTGAAATAACTGCTAGGCTATTTCAATACATATGGGACTTGTTGAACATTAGTTGAATACCCCTGATTTATGCTATATGCTTTACAAAACAGTCAAACCAGGCAAACCATTAGCATTAACAAAACATCTGAACAGTCCTCCTTAACATTTATCAAACATATTTTCTTCCACGAGCAATAGATACAAGTTAAGTTGCATGCCAGCACATGAACAAACTCAGTTGTTGTTTGCACTCAAGTAAACAATAAAACGCAATATATAAAAAGCAATGTTCCATAAGCCTCTTAGCATAGCACATATTTCAACAGCTGTAGCTCACCGGAGTTGAAGGAAGCTGCTGCTCTCTGGGCCACCCGGTTCCTCAGCTGTGCTGTCTTCATGCTGAGTGCTCTGCTTCCCGGCGATCCTCAAGGTAAATAGAAAGCTAGTTAGCTTAGCTGTTTAATACTGTAGAACTCTCAATGGAACGTTATTAGATTGGTCTTTGATATTGGCACGTTCCATTATGACAATGGTTGTCGTGAAAGTAGCTAGCTTAAACATTATCTTAGCCTAAACATTAGCTTAGCCAACCTTTAGTAAAGTGAGCAAAAATTAGCTAACTAATGTTCAACACAGAAACCCATAACCTACCTACGTTACAACGACGATGTTAAAGATGAGTAAAAACACACAGAACGGCAGAAAAAACTAAAATTACAATGTTGCTAGCCACTAGCTAACCTAATGTTAGCTCAAGCCTTTACTGGAGAGCTAGATTAAAGCTACCGCAACCGGACATAAACCACGTACAGTGTCACTAACGTGAACCGTTTAAGAAAGCGTTTACTCTCTGGGTGCAGTACATTATTTTTGTTTTCTTACCTGAAGAAGAGATGCCATGTTCCCAGGAGTCAGGTGTTGTTCCTTCAATCCTGTGACAACAAATGCCGAAGTCACGTTGGATGCGACCAATCACGCTCTCCAAATCTCGCGGCTACCTAGCAACGCACGAGATCACGTTGCCACATGACATTGGATGTGTCCACGACCTGTGTAGCTATAGCTAGCATAGCTAGATATTATAATGTGTGTTGGAGAAACTGTGTGTGTGTGTGTGTGTGTGTGTGTGTGTGTGTGTGTGTGTGTGTGTGTGTATGTATATATATATATATAGGTAAAGGCTCCAGGGTCATAGTATATTTAGCGACTGATAGACTTATTATAGACAAAGTATAATTACACAGTATTAATATGATTACATGTATGAATAACTGACATGTTATCAATGTAGTTTACATACCTAACAGCTACTGTGTTACTTTACTCATAAGTATGCACTTGTTCAGCACACCATGGTTATGGGTATATTTAGTTATTGATATATATATATATAATATGTATATATTATTAATAATATCATGTTAACAATGTGTTAGTAATATATCATAATATATTATGTGAATATAATAAAATATTATATAATGTGAATATAATATATGATTTAATATATTATATGCCCTGGATAGACTGGCGACTTGTCCAGGGTGTACCCTGCCTTCGCCCAATGACAGCTGGGATCGGCTCCAGCGCACCGCGACCCTAAAACAGGATAAGCGGTTCAGATAATGGATGGATATTATGATATAATATAATACAATATGTGAAAATTAAATTAATATAATGTCACTGTCAACTGTCATCAATAGGGATTACAACAGAAAACAAAACAATTATATAAATGTCTTTATGAATTTCTCAAATTGAAAGGTGTATATAATATATCTCAAAATATGCAAAACATTTACAGATTTACTCCAGTTGCTGCTTGGGAATGCTGCCTTCAGGGACTGCTTGGAAAGTGTTTTCCACTTTAAAAAAAAGAAAACGATTAGAATGAGTCTGTATTACATAAACCATATAATGAAAACGTGGATTAATCTCAATGAAATGCTGGTAAAGGACTTCAGAATGAAGAAATAAAAGCTAAACAATGCAGTGTGGATGATATGTAATTCCTATTTTTCTCACTCGGGAAACCACAGGAAGGTTGAAGTGATTAATGCAACTAAAGGAAAGCCCTGCAGCACATAGTGAACACAGCTGGAAGGATCATTGGTGCCTCACCCCCCTTCCTGTAGGACACATGTGATACCCACCTCACCTGCAAAGTGACCAAGATTGTGAGTGGGCCACCCCTCACCCGGTCTCTGGGAAAAGACAGCGGAGCCTCCATGCTCGCAGCACCAGACCTTCAGACAGCTTCGTCCACCCGGCTGTCAGGAAGCTGAACTCTCCCACTCCCTCATCTCTTTAAGACTCCTATGTCTGACCTATCTATTTGCACTTTATTATCTGTATTCATTTTATTTGTTGGACAAGAGAGATACGTTTTAATTCCTCTGTATGTTTGTTACATGTTGAGAAATTGACAATAAAGAATATTTTGAATTACTATTAACTAGACAAAGTTAATACAGTTGTAAGTCATTTAAAATCCCAAATATACAGTTGCTATATGTTATAGTATTACAGTCATTTTTTTATTATGCAAGAAGCGTATTACATTACATTTCATTTAGCTGACACTTTTTATCCAAAGCGACTTACATGATATACAGTAGACCTTAGACACAGCAACGGAGAGCAATTAGGGTTAAGTGTCTTGCTCAAGGACACAACGACATGGACTAGCGGAGCCAGGGATCGAACCACCGATCCTCTCATTGAAAGTTGGACCTGCAAACCACTGAACCATATATACATACATACATAGATGAATACATACATACATACATACAAGTGAGAGGACTTTTTCTTTCCACGAGTAAGATTTAGTCTCCGGGCTCTCACACAATGGCTCTAGTGTGTCTCAGGTCCTACAGTGACCGCTCTGGTGTGTCTCAGGTCCATGACGTCCACTGCAGAGCTGGAATGGGACAATAGAATTCCCAATTCGTAAATAGGTTCATCAATAAACTTTTATTCATCTACAATTTCTCATCGGAACTTCAAATCTTAAGCATTAAAAATTGTTTAAACACTCTTGCCTATTATTACTTTAAAGACCCTCCCAAAGAGAGATACAGGTCCTAGGAAGGGACACGATCCAATCGTTTGTGGCAAAATATTTCACATTTAGGACCAACAGAAAATTCACAATCACCTTTGGTCAAGATAGATTTTCCTACGGTCAAGAATGAACTGTAGAACAAATCCTATCCCCATCATATAGAAGTCCATCAACAAGCTTGGTGTTTTAAAAATTTCCCCATGTAAATAAATTAAAAAAAAAATAATGATGAGCAAAGGTTCACAACAACTTCTTAAGCATTATAATATTATCTTTTGGGTCTTCCCTTATTAGCTTTTCCTTTAAAAAAAAAAAAACTAGAAACAAAACCATGTCTTCTCAAAATTGTGTACCACCAGCCACACCACAAGACTAGTGAGGGCACTAGCTTTGCTGAACTCAGACAGCTTATATTTTAACCGGCACAGCATTTCTAGCCTTTACGGCACTTGTCCAGACACCAACCAATTACATGCATGTAAATCACATCCCGTGATGCTACTCGGCCAATCTAATGTATATTCAGATAAGCATCGCGGCATGAGTGAGATACACGAGACTGGACGAGGAGAGGGCGAACAGTCGCGAGTGAGAAGTTATTTCATATGCCGTTCTCCAAAAAGAGAAATGTGGACAATGAGACCAGAGTCTTTAGAGACTCTTCTGTTCATTTTTCCCAAAGGCCGTTCAAACTAGTGTGTCTCATGTGTTCAGACCATTATTAAAAGTTCAATGTGAAGCTTTAATACAAGAGAAAGCACAACTCTTTGAGCAAACGTATCAAATCACATCCGAAATGAAGGAACAGAAAAATAAACCATCCAAGAGGCCAATATGATCAGAACCCTAATGCATTCATTCACTGTCCCACAATAATGTCAACAGAGATAATAGAGCTGAAACCAGTGTTTCAATAACAGATAGTTCCTCACACACATTTTATAAGAGAATAATGTATGTGTATTACAGTCATTTTTTTATTATGCAAGAAGCTTATTACATTACATTTCATTTAGCTGACACTTTTTATCCAAAGCGACTTACATGATATACAGTAGACCTTAGACACAGCAACGGAGAGCAATTAGGGTTAAGTGTCTTGCTCAAGGACACAACGACATGGACTAGCGGAGCCAGGGATCGAACCACCGATCCTCTCATTGAAAGTTGGACCTGCAAACCACTGAACACACCAGAGCAGTCACTTTAGGACCCCAATAGTACCCCACTAATCCCAACGTTAACAATAAACTAAACTACATGTCATTCTAACTATGCTAAACTTGTCTCAGGTCCTAAAGTGACCGCTCTAGTGTGTCTCAGGTCCTACAGTGACCGCTCTAGTGTGTCTCAGGTCCTACAGTGACCGCTCTAGTGTGTCTCAGGTCCTAAAGTGACCGCTCTAGTGTGTCTCAGGTACTACATTGACTACCATTGTTTGTTAAAATGACAAAAACAAGACTTACCAATTCCAGCTAAAGTGATCAGATACCTCCAGTCCTCCATGACGTCCTCAAAGTGCTCTTTCCACCGCCCGACAATGTCTACCATCCAGGTCAGCAGCCTGCCCCTTCTGCTGGGAACAACCTGGGGAAGGCCATGCTTTACCTCCTTGAGGCCAACAGCTTGTGTCTCTCGTCTGTCTCAGGTCCTACAGTGGTCCTACAGTGACCGCTCTGGTGTGTCTCAGGTCCTACAGTGACCGCTCTGGTGTGTCTCAGGTCCTACAGTGACCGCTCTGGTGTGTCTCAGGTCCTACAGTGACCGCTCTGGTGTGTCTCAGGTCCTACAGTGACCGCTCTGGTGTGTCTCAGGTCCTACAGTGACCGCTCTGGTGTGTCTCAGGTCCTAAAGTGACCGCTCTGGTGTGTCTTAGGTCCTACAGTGACCGCTCTGGTGTGTCTCAGGTCCTACAGTGACCGCTCTGGTGTGTCTCAGGTCCTACAGTGACCGCTCTGGTGTGTCTCAGGTCCTACAGTGACCGCTCTTGTGTGTCTCAGGTCCTACAGTGACCGCTCTGGTGTGTCTCAGGTCCTACAGTGACCGCTCTGGTGTGTCTCAGGTCCTAAAGTGACCGCGGATTCCCCTGGTCCACCCCCTACCCCACTAATCCCAACGTTAACAATAAACTAAACTACATGTATTTCTAACTATGCTAAACTTTTCTCAGGTCCTACAGTGACCACTCTGGTGTGTCTCAGGTCCTACAGTGACCGCTCTGGTGTGTCTCAGGTCCTACAGTCACCGCTCTGGTGTGTCTCAGGTCCTACAGTCACCGCTCTGGTGTGTCTCAGGTCCTACAGTCACCGCTCTGGTGTGTCTCAGGTCCTAAAGTGACCGCTCTAGTGTGTCTCAGGTCCTACAGTGACCGCTCTGGTGTGTCTCAGGTCCTACAGTGACCGCTCTTGTGTGTCTCAGGTCCTACAGTGACCGCTCTGGTGTGTCTCAGGTCCTACAGTGACCGCTCTTGTGTGTCTCAGGTCCTACAGTGACCGCTCTAGTGTGTCTCAGGTCCTACAGTGACCGCTCTAGTGTGTCTCAGGTCCTACAGTGACCGCTCTAGTGTGTCTCAGGTCCTACAGTGACCGCTCTGGTGTGTCTCAGGTCCTACAGTGACCGCTCTGGTGTGTCTCAGGTCCTACAGTGACCGCTCTGGTGTGTCTCAGGTCCTACAGTGACCGCTCTGGTGTGTCTCAGGTCCTACATTGACTACCATTGTTTGTTAAAATGACAAAAACAAGACTTACCAATTCCAGCTCAAGTGATCAGATACCTCCAGTCCTCCATGACGTCCTCAAAGTGCTCTTTCCACCGCCCGACAATGTCTACCATCCAGGTCAGCAGCCTGCCCCTTCTGCTGGGAACAACCTGGGGAAGGCCATGCTTTACCTTCCTGAGTAGTCAGATGGTTTCCAGAACCTCCTTGAGGCCAACCGCTCGTGTCTCTCATCTGTCTCAGGTCCTACAGTGACCATTCTAGTGTGTCTCAGGTCCTACAGTGACCGCTCTGGTGTGTCTCAGGTCCTAAAGTGACCGCTCTAGTGTGTCTCAGGTCCTACAGTGACCGCTCTGGTGTGTCTCAGGTCCTACAGTGACCGCTCTGGTGTGTCTCAGGTCCTACAGTGACCGCTCTGGTGTGTCTCAGGTCCTACAGTGACCGCTCTGGTGTGTCTCAGGTCCTACAGTGACCGCTCTTGTGTGTCTCAGGTCCTACAGTGACCGCTCTGGTGTGTCTCAGGTCCTACAGTGACCGCTCTGGTGTGTCTCAGGTCCTACAGTGACCGCTCTGGTGTGTCTCAGGTCCTACAGTGACCGCTCTTGTGTGTCTCAGGTCCTACAGTGACCGCTCTTGTGTGTCTCAGGTCCTACAGTGACCGCTCTAGTGTGTCTCAGGTCCTACAGTGACCGCTCTAGTGTGTCTCAGGTCCTACAGTGACCGCTCTGGTGTGTCTCAGGTCCTACAGTGACCGCTCTGGTGTGTCTCAGGTCCTACAGTGACTGCTCTGGTGTGTCTCAGGTCCTACAGTGACCGCTCTGGTGTGTCTCAGGTCCTACATTGACTACCATTGTTTGTTAAAATGACAAAAACAAGACTTACCAATTCCAGCTCAAGTGATCAGATACCTCCAGTCCTCCATGACGTCCTCAAAGAGCTCTTTCCACCGCCCGACAATGTCTACCATCCAGGTCAGCAGCCTGCCCCTTCTGCTGGGAACAACCTGGGGAAGGCCATGCTTTACCTCCTTGAGGCCAACAGCTTGTGTCTCTCGTCTGTCTCAGGTCCTACAGTGGTCCTACAGTGACCGCTCTGGTGTGTCTCAGGTCCTACAGTGACCGCTCTGGTGTGTCTCAGGTCCTACAGTGACCGCTCTGGTGTGTCTCAGGTCCTACAGTGACCGCTCTGGTGTGTCTCAGGTCCTACAGTGACCGCTCTGGTGTGTCTCAGGTCCTACAGTGACCGCTCTGGTGTGTCTCAGGTCCTAAAGTGACCGCTCTGGTGTGTCTTAGGTCCTACAGTGACCGCTCTGGTGTGTCTCAGGTCCTACAGTGACCGCTCTGGTGTGTCTCAGGTCCTACAGTGACCGCTCTGGTGTGTCTCAGGTCCTACAGTGACCGCTCTTGTGTGTCTCAGGTCCTACAGTGACCGCTCTGGTGTGTCTCAGGTCCTACAGTGACCGCTCTGGTGTGTCTCAGGTCCTAAAGTGACCGCGGATTCCCCTGGTCCACCCCCTACCCCACTAATCCCAACGTTAACAATAAACTAAACTACATGTATTTCTAACTATGCTAAACTTTTCTCAGGTCCTACAGTGACCACTCTGGTGTGTCTCAGGTCCTACAGTGACCGCTCTGGTGTGTCTCAGGTCCTACAGTCACCGCTCTGGTGTGTCTCAGGTCCTACAGTCACCGCTCTGGTGTGTCTCAGGTCCTACAGTCACCGCTCTGGTGTGTCTCAGGTCCTAAAGTGACCGCTCTAGTGTGTCTCAGGTCCTACAGTGACCGCTCTGGTGTGTCTCAGGTCCTACAGTGACCGCTCTTGTGTGTCTCAGGTCCTACAGTGACCGCTCTGGTGTGTCTCAGGTCCTACAGTGACCGCTCTTGTGTGTCTCAGGTCCTACAGTGACCGCTCTAGTGTGTCTCAGGTCCTACAGTGACCGCTCTAGTGTGTCTCAGGTCCTACAGTGACCGCTCTAGTGTGTCTCAGGTCCTACAGTGACCGCTCTGGTGTGTCTCAGGTCCTACAGTGACCGCTCTGGTGTGTCTCAGGTCCTACAGTGACCGCTCTGGTGTGTCTCAGGTCCTACAGTGACCGCTCTGGTGTGTCTCAGGTCCTACATTGACTACCATTGTTTGTTAAAATGACAAAAACAAGACTTACCAATTCCAGCTCAAGTGATCAGATACCTCCAGTCCTCCATGACGTCCTCAAAGTGCTCTTTCCACCGCCCGACAATGTCTACCATCCAGGTCAGCAGCCTGCCCCTTCTGCTGGGAACAACCTGGGGAAGGCCATGCTTTACCTTCCTGAGTAGTCAGATGGTTTCCAGAACCTCCTTGAGGCCAACCGCTCGTGTCTCTCATCTGTCTCAGGTCCTACAGTGACCATTCTAGTGTGTCTCAGGTCCTACAGTGACCGCTCTGGTGTGTCTCAGGTCCTAAAGTGACCGCTCTAGTGTGTCTCAGGTCCTACAGTGACCGCTCTGGTGTGTCTCAGGTCCTACAGTGACCGCTCTGGTGTGTCTCAGGTCCTACAGTGACCGCTCTGGTGTGTCTCAGGTCCTACAGTGACCGCTCTGGTGTGTCTCAGGTCCTACAGTGACCGCTCTTGTGTGTCTCAGGTCCTACAGTGACCGCTCTGGTGTGTCTCAGGTCCTACAGTGACCGCTCTGGTGTGTCTCAGGTCCTACAGTGACCGCTCTGGTGTGTCTCAGGTCCTACAGTGACCGCTCTTGTGTGTCTCAGGTCCTACAGTGACCGCTCTTGTGTGTCTCAGGTCCTACAGTGACCGCTCTAGTGTGTCTCAGGTCCTACAGTGACCGCTCTAGTGTGTCTCAGGTCCTACAGTGACCGCTCTGGTGTGTCTCAGGTCCTACAGTGACCGCTCTGGTGTGTCTCAGGTCCTACAGTGACTGCTCTGGTGTGTCTCAGGTCCTACAGTGACCGCTCTGGTGTGTCTCAGGTCCTACATTGACTACCATTGTTTGTTAAAATGACAAAAACAAGACTTACCAATTCCAGCTCAAGTGATCAGATACCTCCAGTCCTCCATGACGTCCTCAAAGAGCTCTTTCCACCGCCCGACAATGTCTACCATCCAGGTCAGCAGCCTGCCCCTTCTGCTGGGAACAACCTGGGGAAGGCCATGCTTTACCTTCCTGAGTAGTCAGATGGTTTCCAGAACCTCCTTGAGGCCAACCGCTCGTGTCTCTCGTCTGTCTCAGGTCCTACAGTGACCATTCTAGTGTGTCTCAGGTCCTACAGTGACCGCTCTGGTGTGTCTCAGGTCCTACAGTGACCGCTCTAGTGTGTCTCAGGTCCTACAGTGACCGCTCTAGTGTGTCTCAGGTCCTACAGTGACCGCTCTAGTGTGTCTCAGGTCCTACAGTGACCGCTCTGGTGTGTCTCAGGTCCTACAGTGACCGCTCTGGTGTGTCTCAGGTCCTACAGTGACCGCTCTGGTGTGTCTCAGGTCCTACAGTGACCGCTCTGGTGTGTCTCAGGTCCTACAGTGACCGCTCTGGTGTGTCTCAGGTCCTAAAGTGACCGCTCTGGTGTGTCTCAGGTCCTAAAGTGACCGCTCTGGTGTGTCTCAGGTCCTAAAGTGACCGCTCTGGTGTGTCTCAGGTCCTACAGTGACCGCTCTGGTGTGTCTCAGGTCCTACAGTGACCGCTCTGGTGTGTCTCAGGTCCTACAGTGACCGCTCTGGTGTGTCTCAGGTCCTACAGTGACCGCTCTAGTGTGTCTCAGGTCCTACAGTGACCGCTCTTGTGTGTCTCAGGTCCTAAAGTGACCGCTCTGGTGTGTCTCAGGTCCTACAGTGACCGCTCTTGTGTGTCTCAGGTCCTAAAGTGACCGCTCTGGTGTGTCTCAGGTCCTAAAGTGACCGCTCTGGTGTGTCTCAGGTCCTACAGTGACCGCTCTGGTGTGTCTCAGGTCCTACAGTGACCGCTCTGGTGTGTCTCAGGTCCTACAGTGACCGCTCTAGTGTGTCTCAGGTCCTACAGTGACCGCTCTTGTGTGTCTCAGGTCCTACAGTGACCGCTCTGGTGTGTCTCAGGTCCTACAGTGACCGCTCTGGTGTGTCTCAGGTCCTAAAGTGACCGCGGATTCCCCTGGTCCACCCCCTACCCCACTAATCCCAACGTTAACAATAAACTAAACTACATGTAATTCTAACTATGCTAAACTTTTCTCAGGTCCTACAGTGACCACTCTGGTGTGTCTCAGGTCCTACAGTGACCGCTCTGGTGTGTCTCAGGTCCTACAGTGACCGCTCTGGTGTGTCTCAGGTCCTACAGTGACCGCTCTGGTGTGTCTCAGGTCCTACAGTGACCGCTCTGGTGTGTCTCAGGTCCTAAAGTGACCGCTCTTGTGTGTCTCAGGTCCTAAAGTGACCGCTCTGGTGTGTCTCAGGTCCTACAGTGACCGCTCTGGTGTGTCTCAGGTCCTACAGTGACCGCTCTGGTGTGTCTCAGGTCCTACAGTGACCGCTCTAGTGTGTCTCAGGTCCTACAGTGACCGCTATTGTGTGTCTCAGGTCCTACAGTGACCGCTCTGGTGTGTCTCAGGTCCTACAGTGACCGCTCTGGTGTGTCTCAGGTCCTACAGTGACCGCGGATTCCCCTGGTCCACCCCCTACCCCACTAATCCCAACGTTAACAATAAACTAAACTACATGTAATTCTAACTATGCTAAACTTTTCTCAGGTCCTACAGTGACCGCTCTGGTGTGTCTCAGGTCCTACAGTCACCGCTCTGGTGTGTCTCAGGTCCTAAAGTGACCGCTCTAGTGTGTCTCAGGTCCTACAGTGACCGCTCTGGTGTGTCTCAGGTCCTACAGTGACCGCTCTTGTGTGTCTCAGGTCCTACAGTGACCGCTCTGGTGTGTCTCAGGTCCTACAGTGACCGCTCTTGTGTGTCTCAGGTCCTACAGTGACCGCTCTAGTGTGTCTCAGGTCCTACAGTGACCGCTCTAGTGTGTCTCAGGTCCTACAGTGACCGCTCTAGTGTGTCTCAGGTCCTACAGTGACCGCTCTGGTGTGTCTCAGGTCCTACAGTGACCGCTCTGGTGTGTCTCAGGTCCTACAGTGACCGCTCTGGTGTGTCTCAGGTCCTACAGTGACCGCTCTGGTGTGTCTCAGGTCCTACATTGACTACCATTGTTTGTTAAAATGACAAAAACAAGACTTACCAATTCCAGCTCAAGTGATCAGATACCTCCAGTCCTCCATGACGTCCTCAAAGTGCTCTTTCCACCGCCCGACAATGTCTACCATCCAGGTCAGCAGCCTGCCCCTTCTGCTGGGAACAACCTGGGGAAGGCCATGCTTTACCTTCCTGAGTAGTCAGATGGTTTCCAGAACCTCCTTGAGGCCAACCGCTCGTGTCTCTCATCTGTCTCAGGTCCTACAGTGACCATTCTAGTGTGTCTCAGGTCCTACAGTGACCGCTCTGGTGTGTCTCAGGTCCTAAAGTGACCGCTCTAGTGTGTCTCAGGTCCTACAGTGACCGCTCTGGTGTGTCTCAGGTCCTACAGTGACCGCTCTGGTGTGTCTCAGGTCCTACAGTGACCGCTCTGGTGTGTCTCAGGTCCTACAGTGACCGCTCTGGTGTGTCTCAGGTCCTACAGTGACCGCTCTTGTGTGTCTCAGGTCCTACAGTGACCGCTCTGGTGTGTCTCAGGTCCTACAGTGACCGCTCTGGTGTGTCTCAGGTCCTACAGTGACCGCTCTGGTGTGTCTCAGGTCCTACAGTGACCGCTCTTGTGTGTCTCAGGTCCTACAGTGACCGCTCTTGTGTGTCTCAGGTCCTACAGTGACCGCTCTAGTGTGTCTCAGGTCCTACAGTGACCGCTCTAGTGTGTCTCAGGTCCTACAGTGACCGCTCTGGTGTGTCTCAGGTCCTACAGTGACCGCTCTGGTGTGTCTCAGGTCCTACAGTGACTGCTCTGGTGTGTCTCAGGTCCTACAGTGACCGCTCTGGTGTGTCTCAGGTCCTACATTGACTACCATTGTTTGTTAAAATGACAAAAACAAGACTTACCAATTCCAGCTCAAGTGATCAGATACCTCCAGTCCTCCATGACGTCCTCAAAGAGCTCTTTCCACCGCCCGACAATGTCTACCATCCAGGTCAGCAGCCTGCCCCTTCTGCTGGGAACAACCTGGGGAAGGCCATGCTTTACCTCCTTGAGGCCAACAGCTTGTGTCTCTCGTCTGTCTCAGGTCCTACAGTGGTCCTACAGTGACCGCTCTGGTGTGTCTCAGGTCCTACAGTGACCGCTCTGGTGTGTCTCAGGTCCTACAGTGACCGCTCTGGTGTGTCTCAGGTCCTACAGTGACCGCTCTGGTGTGTCTCAGGTCCTACAGTGACCGCTCTGGTGTGTCTCAGGTCCTACAGTGACCGCTCTGGTGTGTCTCAGGTCCTAAAGTGACCGCTCTGGTGTGTCTTAGGTCCTACAGTGACCGCTCTGGTGTGTCTCAGGTCCTACAGTGACCGCTCTGGTGTGTCTCAGGTCCTACAGTGACCGCTCTGGTGTGTCTCAGGTCCTACAGTGACCGCTCTTGTGTGTCTCAGGTCCTACAGTGACCGCTCTGGTGTGTCTCAGGTCCTACAGTGACCGCTCTGGTGTGTCTCAGGTCCTAAAGTGACCGCGGATTCCCCTGGTCCACCCCCTACCCCACTAATCCCAACGTTAACAATAAACTAAACTACATGTATTTCTAACTATGCTAAACTTTTCTCAGGTCCTACAGTGACCACTCTGGTGTGTCTCAGGTCCTACAGTGACCGCTCTGGTGTGTCTCAGGTCCTACAGTCACCGCTCTGGTGTGTCTCAGGTCCTACAGTCACCGCTCTGGTGTGTCTCAGGTCCTACAGTCACCGCTCTGGTGTGTCTCAGGTCCTAAAGTGACCGCTCTAGTGTGTCTCAGGTCCTACAGTGACCGCTCTGGTGTGTCTCAGGTCCTACAGTGACCGCTCTTGTGTGTCTCAGGTCCTACAGTGACCGCTCTGGTGTGTCTCAGGTCCTACAGTGACCGCTCTTGTGTGTCTCAGGTCCTACAGTGACCGCTCTAGTGTGTCTCAGGTCCTACAGTGACCGCTCTAGTGTGTCTCAGGTCCTACAGTGACCGCTCTAGTGTGTCTCAGGTCCTACAGTGACCGCTCTGGTGTGTCTCAGGTCCTACAGTGACCGCTCTGGTGTGTCTCAGGTCCTACAGTGACCGCTCTGGTGTGTCTCAGGTCCTACAGTGACCGCTCTGGTGTGTCTCAGGTCCTACAGTGACCGCTCTGGTGTGTCTCAGGTCCTACATTGACTACCATTGTTTGTTAAAATGACAAAAACAAGACTTACCAATTCCAGCTCAAGTGATCAGATACCTCCAGTCCTCCATGACGTCCTCAAAGTGCTCTTTCCACCGCCCGACAATGTCTACCATCCAGGTCAGCAGCCTGCCCCTTCTGCTGGGAACAACCTGGGGAAGGCCATGCTTTACCTTCCTGAGTAGTCAGATGGTTTCCAGAACCTCCTTGAGGCCAACCGCTCGTGTCTCTCATCTGTCTCAGGTCCTACAGTGACCATTCTAGTGTGTCTCAGGTCCTACAGTGACCGCTCTGGTGTGTCTCAGGTCCTAAAGTGACCGCTCTAGTGTGTCTCAGGTCCTACAGTGACCGCTCTGGTGTGTCTCAGGTCCTACAGTGACCGCTCTGGTGTGTCTCAGGTCCTACAGTGACCGCTCTGGTGTGTCTCAGGTCCTACAGTGACCGCTCTGGTGTGTCTCAGGTCCTACAGTGACCGCTCTTGTGTGTCTCAGGTCCTACAGTGACCGCTCTGGTGTGTCTCAGGTCCTACAGTGACCGCTCTGGTGTGTCTCAGGTCCTACAGTGACCGCTCTGGTGTGTCTCAGGTCCTACAGTGACCGCTCTTGTGTGTCTCAGGTCCTACAGTGACCGCTCTTGTGTGTCTCAGGTCCTACAGTGACCGCTCTAGTGTGTCTCAGGTCCTACAGTGACCGCTCTAGTGTGTCTCAGGTCCTACAGTGACCGCTCTGGTGTGTCTCAGGTCCTACAGTGACCGCTCTGGTGTGTCTCAGGTCCTACAGTGACTGCTCTGGTGTGTCTCAGGTCCTACAGTGACCGCTCTGGTGTGTCTCAGGTCCTACATTGACTACCATTGTTTGTTAAAATGACAAAAACAAGACTTACCAATTCCAGCTCAAGTGATCAGATACCTCCAGTCCTCCATGACGTCCTCAAAGAGCTCTTTCCACCGCCCGACAATGTCTACCATCCAGGTCAGCAGCCTGCCCCTTCTGCTGGGAACAACCTGGGGAAGGCCATGCTTTACCTTCCTGAGTAGTCAGATGGTTTCCAGAACCTCCTTGAGGCCAACCGCTCGTGTCTCTCGTCTGTCTCAGGTCCTACAGTGACCATTCTAGTGTGTCTCAGGTCCTACAGTGACCGCTCTGGTGTGTCTCAGGTCCTACAGTGACCGCTCTAGTGTGTCTCAGGTCCTACAGTGACCGCTCTAGTGTGTCTCAGGTCCTACAGTGACCGCTCTAGTGTGTCTCAGGTCCTACAGTGACCGCTCTGGTGTGTCTCAGGTCCTACAGTGACCGCTCTGGTGTGTCTCAGGTCCTACAGTGACCGCTCTGGTGTGTCTCAGGTCCTACAGTGACCGCTCTGGTGTGTCTCAGGTCCTACAGTGACCGCTCTGGTGTGTCTCAGGTCCTAAAGTGACCGCTCTGGTGTGTCTCAGGTCCTAAAGTGACCGCTCTGGTGTGTCTCAGGTCCTACAGTGACCGCTCTGGTGTGTCTCAGGTCCTACAGTGACCGCTCTGGTGTGTCTCAGGTCCTACAGTGACCGCTCTGGTGTGTCTCAGGTCCTACAGTGACCGCTCTAGTGTGTCTCAGGTCCTACAGTGACCGCTCTTGTGTGTCTCAGGTCCTAAAGTGACCGCTCTGGTGTGTCTCAGGTCCTACAGTGACCGCTCTTGTGTGTCTCAGGTCCTAAAGTGACCGCTCTGGTGTGTCTCAGGTCCTAAAGTGACCGCTCTGGTGTGTCTCAGGTCCTACAGTGACCGCTCTGGTGTGTCTCAGGTCCTACAGTGACCGCTCTGGTGTGTCTCAGGTCCTACAGTGACCGCTCTAGTGTGTCTCAGGTCCTACAGTGACCGCTCTTGTGTGTCTCAGGTCCTACAGTGACCGCTCTGGTGTGTCTCAGGTCCTACAGTGACCGCTCTGGTGTGTCTCAGGTCCTAAAGTGACCGCGGATTCCCCTGGTCCACCCCCTACCCCACTAATCCCAACGTTAACAATAAACTAAACTACATGTAATTCTAACTATGCTAAACTTTTCTCAGGTCCTACAGTGACCACTCTGGTGTGTCTCAGGTCCTACAGTGACCGCTCTGGTGTGTCTCAGGTCCTACAGTGACCGCTCTGGTGTGTCTCAGGTCCTACAGTGACCGCTCTGGTGTGTCTCAGGTCCTACAGTGACCGCTCTGGTGTGTCTCAGGTCCTACAGTGACCGCTCTAGTGTGTCTCAGGTCCTACAGTGACCGCTCTAGTGTGTCTCAGGTCCTACAGTGACCGCTCTGGTGTGTCTCAGGTCCTACAGTGACCGCTCTGGTGTGTCTCAGGTCCTACAGTGACTGCTCTGGTGTGTCTCAGGTCCTACAGTGACCGCTCTGGTGTGTCTCAGGTCCTACATTGACTACCATTGTTTGTAAAAATGACAAAAACAAGACTTACCAATTCCAGCTCAAGTGATCAGATACCTCCAGTCCTCCATGACGTCCTCAAAGTGCTCTTTCCACCGCCCGACAATGTCTACCATCCAGGTCAGCAGCCTGCCCCTTCTGCTGGGAACAACCTGGGGAAGGCCATGCTTTACCTTCCTGAGTAGTCAGATGGTTTCCAGAACCTCCTTGAGGCCAACCGCTCGTGTCTCTCGTCTGTCTCAGGTCCTACAGTGACCATTCTAGTGTGTCTCAGGTCCTACAGTGACCGCTCTGGTGTGTCTCAGGTCCTACAGTGACCGCTCTAGTGTGTCTCAGGTCCTACAGTGACCGCTCTAGTGTGTCTCAGGTCCTACAGTGACCGCTCTAGTGTGTCTCAGGTCCTACAGTGACCGCTCTGGTGTGTCTCAGGTCCTACAGTGACCGCTCTGGTGTGTCTCAGGTCCTACAGTGACCGCTCTGGTGTGTCTCAGGTCCTACAGTGACCGCTCTGGTGTGTCTCAGGTCCTACAGTGACCGCTCTGGTGTGTCTCAGGTCCTACAGTGACCGCTCTTGTGTGTCTCAGGTCCTAAATTGACCGCTCTGGTGTGTCTCAGGTCCTAAAGTGACCGCTCTGGTGTGTCTCAGGTCCTACAGTGACCGCTCTGGTGTGTCTCAGGTCCTACAGTGACCGCTCTGGTGTGTCTCAGGTCCTAAAGTGACCGCGGATTCCCCTGGTCCACCCCCTACCCCACTAATCCCAACGTTAACAATAAACTAAACTACATGTAATTCTAACTATGCTAAACTTTTCTCAGGTCCTACAGTGACCACTCTGGTGTGTCTCAGGTCCTACAGTGACCGCTCTGGTGTGTCTCAGGTCCTACAGTGACCGCTCTGGTGTGTCTCAGGTCCTACAGTGACCGCTCTGGTGTGTCTC
The DNA here is from genome assembly GCA_023566465.1 of Cottus gobio. Classification (NCBI taxonomy): domain Eukaryota; kingdom Metazoa; phylum Chordata; class Actinopteri; order Perciformes; family Cottidae; genus Cottus; species Cottus gobio. The sequence goes on along the minus strand of CM042221.1, from coordinate 10,375,948 downwards.
AGGTCCTACAGTGACCGCTCTGGTGTGTCTCAGGTCCTACAGTGACCGCTCTGGTGTGTCTCAGGTCCTACAGTGACCGCTCTGGTGTGTCGCAGGTCCTAAAGTGACCGCTCTGGTGTGTCTCAGGTCCTACAGTGACCGCTCTGGTCTGTCTCAGGTCCTACATTGACTACCATTGTTTGTTAAAATGACAAAAACAAGACTTACCAATTCCAGCTCAAGTGATCAGATACCTCCAGTCCTCCATGACGTCCTCAAAGTGCTCTTTCCACCGCCCGACAATGTCTACCATCCAGGTCAGCAGCCTGCCCCTTCTGCTGGGAACAACCTGGGGAAGGCCATGCTTTACCTTCCTGAGTAGTCAGATGGTTTCCAGAACCTCCTTGAGGCCAACCTCTCGTGTCTCTCATCTGTCTCAGGTCCTACAGTGACCATTCTAGTGTGTCTCAGGTCCTACAGTGACCGCTCTGGTGTGTCTCAGGTCCTAAAGTGACCGCTCTAGTGTGTCTCAGGTCCTACAGTGACCGCTCTGGTGTGTCTCAGGTCCTACAGTGACCGCTCTGGTGTGTCTCAGGTCCTACAGTGACCGCTCTGGTGTGTCTCAGGTCCTACAGTGACCGCTCTGGTGTGTCTCAGGTCCTACAGTGACCGCTCTGGTGTGTCTCAGGTCCTACAGTGACCGCTCTGGTGTGTCTCAGGTCCTACAGTGACCGCTCTGGTGTGTCTCAGGTCCTACAGTGACCGCTCTGGTGTGTCTCAGGTCCTACAGTGACCGCTCTGGTGTGTCTCAGGTCCTACAGTGACCGCTCTGGTGTGTCTCAGGTCCTACAGTGACCGCTCTTGTGTGTCTCAGGTCCTACAGTGACCGCTCTAGTGTGTCTCAGGTCCTACAGTGACCGCTCTAGTGTGTCTCAGGTCCTACAGTGACCGCTCTAGTGTGTCTCAGGTCCTACAGTGACCGCTCTGGTGTGTCTCAGGTCCTACAGTGACCGCTCTGGTGTGTCTCAGGTCCTACAGTGACCGCTCTGGTGTGTCTCAGGTCCTACATTGACTACCATTGTTTGTTAAAATGACAAAAACAAGACTTACCAATTCCAGCTCAAGTGATCAGATACCTCCAGTCCTCCATGACGTCCTCAAAGTGCTCTTTCCACCGCCCGACAATGTCTACCATCCAGGTCAGCAGCCTGCCCCTTCTGCTGGGAACAACCTGGGGAAGGCCATGCTTTACCTTCCTGAGTAGTCAGATGGTTTCCAGAACCTCCTTGAGGCCAACCGCTCGTGTCTCTCGTCTGTCTCAGGTCCTACAGTGACCATTCTAGTGTGTCTCAGGTCCTACAGTGACCGCTCTGGTGTGTCTCAGGTCCTACAGTGACCGCTCTAGTGTGTCTCAGGTCCTACAGTGACCGCTCTAGTGTGTCTCAGGTCCTACAGTGACCGCTCTGGTGTGTCTCAGGTCCTACAGTGACCGCTCTGGTGTGTCTCAGGTCCTACAGTGACCGCTCTGGTGTGTCTCAGGTCCTACAGTGACCGCTCTGGTGTGTCTCAGGTCCTACAGTGACCGCTCTGGTGTGTCTCAGGTCCTACAGTGACCGCTCTGGTGTGTCTCAGGTCCTACAGTGACCGCTCTGGTGTGTCTCAGGTCCTACAGTGACCGCTCTGGTGTGTCTCAGGTCCTAAAGTGACCGCTCTTGTGTGTCTCAGGTCCTAAAGTGACCGCTCTGGTGTGTCTCAGGTCCTACAGTGACCGCTCTGGTGTGTCTCAGGTCCTACAGTGACCGCTCTGGTGTGTCTCAGGTCCTACAGTGACCGCTCTAGTGTGTCTCAGGTCCTACAGTGACCGCTATTGTGTGTCTCAGGTCCTACAGTGACCGCTCTGGTGTGTCTCAGGTCCTACAGTGACCGCTCTGGTGTGTCTCAGGTCCTACAGTGACCGCGGATTCCCCTGGTCCACCCCCTACCCCACTAATCCCAACGTTAACAATAAACTAAACTACATGTAATTCTAACTATGCTAAACTTTTCTCAGGTCCTACAGTGACCGCTCTGGTGTGTCTCAGGTCCTACAGTGACCGCTCTGGTGTGTCTCAGGTCCTACAGTGACCGCTCTGGTGTGTCTCAGGTCCTACAGTGACCGCTCTGGTGTGTCTCAGGTCCTACAGTGACCGCTCTGGTGTGTCTCAGGTCCTACATTGACTACCATTGTTTGTTAAAATGACAAAAACAAGACTTACCAATTCCAGCTCAAGTGATCAGATACCTCCAGTCCTCCATGACGTCCTCAAAGTGCTCTTTCCACCGCCCGACAATGTCTACCATCCAGGTCAGCAGCCTGCCCCTTCTGCTGGGAACAACCTGGGGAAGGCCATGCTTTACCTTCCTGAGTAGTCAGATGGTTTCCAGAACCTCCTTGAGGCCAACCGCTCGTGTCTCTCGTCTGTCTCAGGTCCTACAGTGACCATTCTAGTGTGTCTCAGGTCCTACAGTGACCGCTCTGGTGTGTCTCAGGTCCTACAGTGACCGCTCTAGTGTGTCTCAGGTCCTACAGTGACCGCTCTAGTGTGTCTCAGGTCCTACAGTGACCGCTCTGGTGTGTCTCAGGTCCTACAGTGACCGCTCTGGTGTGTCTCAGGTCCTACAGTGACCGCTCTGGTGTGTCTCAGGTCCTACAGTCACCGCTCTGGTGTGTCTCAGGTCCTACAGTGACCGCTCTGGTGTGTCTCAGGTCCTACAGTGACCGCTCTGGTGTGTCTTAGGTCCTACAGTGACCGCTCTTGTGTGTCTCAGGTCCTAAAGTGACCGCTCTGGTGTGTCTCAGGTCCTAAAGTGACCGCTCTGGTGTGTCTCAGGTCCTACAGTGACCGCTCTGGTGTGTCTCAGGTCCTACAGTGACCGCTCTGGTGTGTCTCAGGTCCTACAGTGACCGCTCTGGTGTGTCTCAGGTCCTACAGTGACCGCTCTGGTGTGTCTCAGGTCCTACAGTGACCGCTCTGGTGTGTCTCAGGTCCTACAGTGACCGCTCTAGTGTGTCTCAGGTCCTACAGTGACCGCTATTGTGTGTCTCAGGTCCTACAGTGACCGCTCTGGTGTGTCTCAGGTCCTACAGTGACCGCTCTGGTGTGTCTCAGGTCCTACAGTGACCGCGGATTCCCCTGGTCCACCCCCTACCCCACTAATCCCAACGTTAACAATAAACTAAACTACATGTAATTCTAACTATGCTAAACTTTTCTCAGGTCCTACAGTGACCGCTCTGGTGTGTCTCAGGTCCTACAGTGACCGCTCTGGTGTGTCTCAGGTCCTACAGTGACCGCTCTGGTGTGTCTCAGGTCCTACAGTGACCGCTCTGGTGTGTCTCAGGTCCTACAGTGACCGCTCTGGTGTGTCTCAGGTCCTACATTGACTACCATTGTTTGTTAAAATGACAAAAACAAGACTTACCAATTCCAGCTCAAGTGATCAGATACCTCCAGTCCTCCATGACGTCCTCAAAGTGCTCTTTCCACCGCCCGACAATGTCTACCATCCAGGTCAGCAGCCTGCCCCTTCTGCTGGGAACAACCTGGGGAAGGCCATGCTTTACCTTCCTGAGTAGTCAGATGGTTTCCAGAACCTCCTTGAGGCCAACCGCTCGTGTCTCTCGTCTGTCTCAGGTCCTACAGTGACCATTCTAGTGTGTCTCAGGTCCTACAGTGACCGCTCTGGTGTGTCTCAGGTCCTACAGTGACCGCTCTAGTGTGTCTCAGGTCCTACAGTGACCGCTCTAGTGTGTCTCAGGTCCTACAGTGACCGCTCTAGTGTGTCTCAGGTCCTACAGTGACCGCTCTGGTGTGTCTCAGGTCCTACAGTCACCGCTCTGGTGTGTCTCAGGTCCTACAGTCACCGCTCTGGTGTGTCTCAGGTCCTACAGTGACCGCTCTGGTGTGTCTCAGGTCCTACAGTGACCGCTCTGGTGTGTCTCAGGTCCTACAGTGACCGCTCTGGTGTGTCTCAGGTCCTACAGTGACCGCTCTGGTGTGTCTCAGGTCCTACAGTGACCGCTCTGGTGTGTCTCAGGTCCTACAGTGACCGCTCTTGTGTGTCTCAGGTCCTAAAGTGACCGCTCTGGTGTGTCTCAGGTCCTAAAGTGACCGCTCTGGTGTGTCTCAGGTCCTAAAGTGACCGCTCTGGTGTGTCTCAGGTCCTACAGTGACCGCTCTGGTGTGTCTCAGGTCCTACAGTGACCGCTCTGGTGTGTCTCAGGTCCTACAGTGACCGCTCTGGTGTGTCTCAGGTCCTACAGTGACCGCTCTGGTGTGTCTCAGGTCCTACAGTGACCGCTCTAGTGTGTCTCAGGTCCTACAGTGACCGCTATTGTGTGTCTCAGGTCCTACAGTGACCGCTCTGGTGTGTCTCAGGTCCTACAGTGACCGCTCTGGTGTGTCTCAGGTCCTACAGTGACCGCGGATTCCCCTGGTCCACCCCCTACCCCACTAATCCCAACGCTAACAATAAACTAAACTACATGTAATTCTAACTATGCTAAACTTTTCTCAGGTCCTACAGTGACCGCTCTGGTGTGTCTCAGGTCCTACAGTGACCGCTCTGGTGTGTCTCAGGTCCTACAGTGACCGCTCTGGTGTGTCTCAGGTCCTACAGTGACCGCTCTGGTGTGTCTCAGGTCCTACAGTGACCGCTCTGGTGTGTCTCAGGTCCTACATTGACTACCATTGTTTGTTAAAATGACAAAAACAAGACTTACCAATTCCAGCTCAAGTGATCAGATACCTCCAGTCCTCCATGACGTCCTCAAAGTGCTCTTTCCACCGCCCGACAATGTCTACCATCCAGGTCAGCAGCCTGCCCCTTCTGCTGGGAACAACCTGGGGAAGGCCATGCTTTACCTTCCTGAGTAGTCAGATGGTTTCCAGAACCTCCTTGAGGCCAACCGCTCGTGTCTCTCGTCTGTCTCAGGTCCTACAGTGACCATTCTAGTGTGTCTCAGGTCCTACAGTGACCGCTCTGGTGTGTCTCAGGTCCTACAGTGACCGCTCTAGTGTGTCTCAGGTCCTACAGTGACCGCTCTAGTGTGTCTCAGGTCCTACAGTGACCGCTCTAGTGTGTCTCAGGTCCTACAGTGACCGCTCTGGTGTGTCTCAGGTCCTACAGTCACCGCTCTGGTGTGTCTCAGGTCCTACAGTCACCGCTCTGGTGTGTCTCAGGTCCTACAGTGACCGCTCTGGTGTGTCTCAGGTCCTACAGTGACCGCTCTGGTGTGTCTCAGGTCCTACAGTGACCGCTCTGGTGTGTCTCAGGTCCTACAGTGACCGCTCTGGTGTGTCTCAGGTCCTACAGTGACCGCTCTTGTGTGTCTCAGGTCCTAAAGTGACCGCTCTGGTGTGTCTCAGGTCCTAAAGTGACCGCTCTGGTGTGTCTCAGGTCCTACAGTGACCGCTCTGGTGTGTCTCAGGTCCTACAGTGACCGCTCTGGTGTGTCTCAGGTCCTACAGTGACCGCTCTGGTGTGTCTCAGGTCCTACAGTGACCGCTCTGGTGTGTCTCAGGTCCTACAGTGACCGCTCTAGTGTGTCTCAGGTCCTACAGTGACCGCTATTGTGTGTCTCAGGTCCTACAGTGACCGCTCTGGTGTGTCTCAGGTCCTACAGTGACCGCTCTGGTGTGTCTCAGGTCCTACAGTGACCGCGGATTCCCCTGGTCCACCCCCTACCCCACTAATCCCAACGTTAACAATAAACTAAACTACATGTAATTCTAACTATGCTAAACTTTTCTCAGGTCCTACAGTGACCGCTCTGGTGTGTCTCAGGTCCTACAGTGACCGCTCTGGTGTGTCTCAGGTCCTACAGTGACCGCTCTGGTGTGTCTCAGGTCCTACAGTGACCGCTCTGGTGTGTCTCAGGTCCTACAGTGACCGCTCTGGTGTGTCTCAGGTCCTACAGTGACCGCTCTGGTGTGTCGCAGGTCCTAAAGTGACCGCTCTGGTGTGTCGCAGGTCCTAAAGTGACCGCTCTGGTGTGTCTCAGGTCCTACATTGACTACCATTGTTTGTTAAAATGACAAAAACAAGACTTACCAATTCCAGCTCAAGTGATCAGATACCTCCAGTCCTCCATGACGTCCTCAAAGAGCTCTTTCCACCGCCCGACAATGTCTACCATCCAGGTCAGCAGCCTGCCCCTTCTGCTGGGAACAACCTGGGGAAGGCCATGCTTTACCTTCCTGAGTAGTCAGATGGTTTCCAGAACCTCCTTGAGGCCAACCGCTCGTGTCTCTCGTCTGTCTCAGGTCCTACAGTGACCATTCTAGTGTGTCTCAGGTCCTACAGTGACCACTCTGGTGTGTCTCAGGTCCTACAGTGACCGCTCTAGTGTGTCTCAGGTCCTACAGTGACCGCTCTGGTGTGTCTCAGGTCCTACAGTGACCGCTCTGGTGTGTCTCAGGTCCTACAGTGACCGCTCTGGTGTGTCTCAGGTCCTACAGTGACCGCTCTGGTGTGTCTCAGGTCCTACAGTGACCGCTCTTGTGTGTCTCAGGTCCTAAATTGACCGCTCTGGTGTGTCTCAGGTCCTAAAGTGACCGCTCTGGTGTGTCTCAGGTCCTACAGTGACCGCTCTGGTGTGTCTCAGGTCCTACAGTGACCGCTCTGGTGTGTCTCAGGTCCTACAGTGACCGCTCTGGTGTGTCTCAGGTCCTACAGTGACCGCTCTAGTGTGTCTCAGGTCCTACAGTGACCGCTCTGGTGTGTCTCAGGTCCTACAGTGACCGCTCTGGTGTGTCTCAGGTCCTACAGTGACCGCTCTGGTGTGTCTCAGGTCCTAAAGTGACCGCGGATTCCCCTGGTCCACCCCCTACCCCACTAATCCCAACGTTAACAATAAACTAAACTACATGTAATTCTAACTATGCTAAACTTTTCTCAGGTCCTACAGTGACCACTCTGGTGTGTCTCAGGTCCTACAGTGACCGCTCTGGTGTGTCTCAGGTCCTACAGTGACCGCTCTGGTGTGTCTCAGGTCCTACAGTGACCGCTCTGGTGTGTCTCAGGTCCTACAGTGACCGCTCTGGTGTGTCTCAGGTCCTACAGTGACCGCTCTGGTGTGTCTCAGGTCCTACAGTGACCGCTCTGGTGTGTCTCAGGTCCTACAGTGACCGCTCTGGTGTGTCTCAGGTCCTACAGTGACCGCTCTAGTGTGTCTCAGGTCCTACAGTGACCGCTATTGTGTGTCTCAGGTCCTACAGTGACCGCTCTGGTGTGTCTCAGGTCCTACAGTGACCGCTCTGGTGTGTCTCAGGTCCTACAGTGACCGCGGATTCCCCTGGTCCACCCCCTACCCCACTAATCCCAACGTTAACAATAAACTAAACTACATGTAATTCTAACTATGCTAAACTTTTCTCAGGTCCTACAGTGACCGCTCTGGTGTGTCTCAGGTCCTACAGTGACCGCTCTGGTGTGTCTCAGGTCCTACAGTGACCGCTCTGGTGTGTCTCAGGTCCTACAGTGACCGCTCTGGTGTGTCTCAGGTCCTACAGTGACCGCTCTGGTGTGTCTCAGGTCCTACAGTGACCGCTCTGGTGTGTCGCAGGTCCTAAAGTGACCGCTCTGGTGTGTCGCAGGTCCTAAAGTGACCGCTCTGGTGTGTCTCAGGTCCTACATTGACTACCATTGTTTGTTAAAATGACAAAAACAAGACTTACCAATTCCAGCTCAAGTGATCAGATACCTCCAGTCCTCCATGACGTCCTCAAAGAGCTCTTTCCACCGCCCGACAATGTCTACCATCCAGGTCAGCAGCCTGCCCCTTCTGCTGGGAACAACCTGGGGAAGGCCATGCTTTACCTTCCTGAGTAGTCAGATGGTTTCCAGAACCTCCTTGAGGCCAACCGCTCGTGTCTCTCGTCTGTCTCAGGTCCTACAGTGACCATTCTAGTGTGTCTCAGGTCCTACAGTGACCGCTCTGGTGTGTCTCAGGTCCTACAGTGACCGCTCTAGTGTGTCTCAGGTCCTACAGTGACCGCTCTGGTGTGTCTCAGGTCCTACAGTGACCGCTCTGGTGTGTCTCAGGTCCTACAGTGACCGCTCTGGTGTGTCTCAGGTCCTACAGTGACCGCTCTGGTGTGTCTCAGGTCCTACAGTGACCGCTCTTGTGTGTCTCAGGTCCTAAATTGACCGCTCTGGTGTGTCTCAGGTCCTAAAGTGACCGCTCTGGTGTGTCTCAGGTCCTACAGTGACCGCTCTGGTGTGTCTCAGGTCCTACAGTGACCGCTCTGGTGTGTCTCAGGTCCTACAGTGACCGCTCTGGTGTTTCTCAGGTCCTACAGTGACCGCTCTAGTGTGTCTCAGGTCCTACAGTGACCGCTCTGGTGTGTCTCAGGTCCTACAGTGACCGCTCTGGTGTGTCTCAGGTCCTACAGTGACCGCTCTGGTGTGTCTCAGGTCCTAAAGTGACCGCGGATTCCCCTGGTCCACCCCCTACCCCACTAATCCCAACGTTAACAATAAACTAAACTACATGTAATTCTAACTATGCTAAACTTTTCTCAGGTCCTACAGTGACCACTCTGGTGTGTCTCAGGTCCTACAGTGACCGCTCTGGTGTGTCTCAGGTCCTACAGTGACCGCTCTGGTGTGTCTCAGGTCCTACAGTGACCGCTCTGGTGTGTCTCAGGTCCTACAGTGACCGCTCTGGTGTGTCTCAGGTCCTACAGTGACCGCTCTGGTGTGTCGCAGGTCCTAAAGTGACCGCTCTGGTGTGTCTCAGGTCCTACAGTGACCGCTCTGGTGTGTCTCAGGTCCTACATTGACTACCATTGTTTGTTAAAATGACAAAAACAAGACTTACCAATTCCAGCTCAAGTGATCAGATACCTCCAGTCCTCCATGACGTCCTCAAAGTGCTCTTTCCACCGCCCGACAATGTCTACCATCCAGGTCAGCAGCCTGCCCCTTCTGCTGGGAACAACCTGGGGAAGGCCATGCTTTACCTTCCTGAGTAGTCAGATGGTTTCCAGAACCTCCTTGAGGCCAACCGCTCGTGTCTCTCATCTGTCTCAGGTCCTACAGTGACCATTCTAGTGTGTCTCAGGTCCTACAGTGACCGCTCTGGTGTGTCTCAGGTCCTAAAGTGACCGCTCTAGTGTGTCTCAGGTCCTACAGTGACCGCTCTGGTGTGTCTCAGGTCCTACAGTGACCGCTCTGGTGTGTCTCAGGTCCTACAGTGACCGCTCTGGTGTGTCTCAGGTCCTACAGTGACCGCTCTGGTGTGTCTCAGGTCCTACAGTGACCGCTCTTGTGTGTCTCAGGTCCTAAATTGACCGCTCTGGTGTGTCTCAGGTCCTAAAGTGACCGCTCTGGTGTGTCTCAGGTCCTACAGTGACCGCTCTGGTGTGTCTCAGGTCCTACAGTGACCGCTCTGGTGTGTCTCAGGTCCTACAGTGACCGCTCTGGTGTTTCTCAGGTCCTACAGTGACCGCTCTAGTGTGTCTCAGGTCCTACAGTGACCGCTCTGGTGTGTCTCAGGTCCTACAGTGACCGCTCTGGTGTGTCTCAGGTCCTACAGTGACCGCTCTGGTGTGTCTCAGGTCCTAAAGTGACCGCGGATTCCCCTGGTCCACCCCCTACCCCACTAATCCCAACGTTAACAATAAACTAAACTACATGTAATTCTAACTATGCTAAACTTTTCTCAGGTCCTACAGTGACCACTCTGGTGTGTCTCAGGTCCTACAGTGACCGCTCTGGTGTGTCTCAGGTCCTACAGTGACCGCTCTGGTGTGTCTCAGGTCCTACAGTGACCGCTCTGGTGTGTCTCAGGTCCTACAGTGACCGCTCTGGTGTGTCTCAGGTCCTACAGTGACCGCTCTGGTGTGTCGCAGGTCCTAAAGTGACCGCTCTGGTGTGTCTCAGGTCCTACAGTGACCGCTCTGGTGTGTCTCAGGTCCTACATTGACTACCATTGTTTGTTAAAATGACAAAAACAAGACTTACCAATTCCAGCTCAAGTGATCAGATACCTCCAGTCCTCCATGACGTCCTCAAAGTGCTCTTTCCACCGCCCGACAATGTCTACCATCCAGGTCAGCAGCCTGCCCCTTCTGCTGGGAACAACCTGGGGAAGGCCATGCTTTACCTTCCTGAGTAGTCAGATGGTTTCCAGAACCTCCTTGAGGCCAACCGCTCGTGTCTCTCATCTGTCTCAGGTCCTACAGTGACCATTCTAGTGTGTCTCAGGTCCTACAGTGACCGCTCTGGTGTGTCTCAGGTCCTAAAGTGACCGCTCTAGTGTGTCTCAGGTCCTACAGTGACCGCTCTGGTGTGTCTCAGGTCCTACAGTGACCGCTCTGGTGTGTCTCAGGTCCTACAGTGACCGCTCTGGTGTGTCTCAGGTCCTACAGTGACCGCTCTGGTGTGTCTCAGGTCCTACAGTGACCGCTCTGGTGTGTCTCAGGTCCTACAGTGACCGCTCTTGTGTGTCTCAGGTCCTACAGTGACCGCTCTGGTGTGTCTCAGGTCCTACAGTGACCGCTCTTGTGTGTCTCAGGTCCTACAGTGACCGCTCTAGTGTGTCTCAGGTCCTACAGTGACCGCTCTAGTGTGTCTCAGGTCCTACAGTGACCGCTCTAGTGTGTCTCAGGTCCTACAGTGACCGCTCTGGTGTGTCTCAGGTCCTACAGTGACCGCTCTGGTGTGTCTCAGGTCCTACAGTGACTGCTCTGGTGTGTCTCAGGTCCTACAGTGACCGCTCTGGTGTGTCTCAGGTCCTACATTGACTACCATTGTTTGTTAAAATGACAAAAACAAGACTTACCAATTCCAGCTCAAGTGATCAGATACCTCCAGTCCTCCATGACGTCCTCAAAGTGCTCTTTCCACCGCCCGACAATGTCTACCATCCAGGTCAGCAGCCTGCCCCTTCTGCTGGGAACAACCTGGGGAAGGCCATGCTTTACCTTCCTGAGTAGTCAGATGGTTTCCAGAACCTCCTTGAGGCCAACCGCTCGTGTCTCTCGTCTGTCTCAGGTCCTACAGTGACCATTCTAGTGTGTCTCAGGTCCTACAGTGACCGCTCTGGTGTGTCTCAGGTCCTACAGTGACCGCTCTAGTGTGTCTCAGGTCCTACAGTGACCGCTCTAGTGTGTCTCAGGTCCTACAGTGACCGCTCTAGTGTGTCTCAGGTCCTACAGTGACCGCTCTAGTGTGTCTCAGGTCCTACAGTGACCGCTCTAGTGTGTCTCAGGTCCTACAGTGACCGCTCTAGTGTGTCTCAGGTCCTACAGTGACCGCTCTAGTGTGTCTCAGGTCCTACAGTGACCGCTCTAGTGTGTCTCAGGTCCTACAGTGACCGCTCTGGTGTGTCTCAGGTCCTACAGTGACCGCTCTGGTGTGTCTCAGGTCCTACAGTGACCGCTCTGGTGTGTCTCAGGTCCTACAGTGACCGCTCTGGTGTGTCTCAGGTCCTACAGTGACCATTCTAGTGTGTCTCAGGTCCTACAGTGACCGCTCTGGTGTGTCTCAGGTCCTACAGTGACCGCTCTAGTGTGTCTCAGGTCCTACAGTGACCGCTCTTGTGTGTCTCAGGTCCTACAGTGACCGCTCTGGTGTGTCTCAGGTCCTACAGTGACCGCTCTGGTGTGTCTCAGGTCCTAAAGTGACCGCGGATTCCCCTGGTCCACCCCCTACCCCACTAATCCCAACGTTAACAATAAACTAAACTACATGTAATTCTAACTATGCTAAACTTTTCTCAGGTCCTACAGTGACCACTCTGGTGTGTCTCAGGTCCTACAGTGACCGCTCTGGTGTGTCTCAGGTCCTACAGTGACCGCTCTGGTGTGTCTCAGGTCCTACAGTGACCGCTCTGGTGTGTCTCAGGTCCTACAGTGACCGCTCTGGTGTGTCTCAGGTCCTACAGTGACCGCTCTGGTGTGTCGCAGGTCCTAAAGTGACCGCTCTGGTGTGTCTCAGGTCCTACAGTGACCGCTCTGGTGTGTCTCAGGTCCTACATTGACTACCATTGTTTGTTAAAATGACAAAAACAAGACTTACCAATTCCAGCTCAAGTGATCAGATACCTCCAGTCCTCCATGACGTCCTCAAAGTGCTCTTTCCACCGCCCGACAATGTCTACCATCCAGGTCAGCAGCCTGCCCCTTCTGCTGGGAACAACCTGGGGAAGGCCATGCTTTACCTTCCTGAGTAGTCAGATGGTTTCCAGAACCTCCTTGAGGCCAACCTCTCGTGTCTCTCATCTGTCTCAGGTCCTACAGTGACCATTCTAGTGTGTCTCAGGTCCTACAGTGACCGCTCTGGTGTGTCTCAGGTCCTAAAGTGACCGCTCTAGTGTGTCTCAGGTCCTACAGTGACCGCTCTGGTGTGTCTCAGGTCCTACAGTGACCGCTCTGGTGTGTCTCAGGTCCTACAGTGACCGCTCTGGTGTGTCTCAGGTCCTACAGTGACCGCTCTGGTGTGTCTCAGGTCCTACAGTGACCGCTCTGGTGTGTCTCAGGTCCTACAGTGACCGCTCTGGTGTGTCTCAGGTCCTACAGTGACCGCTCTGGTGTGTCTCAGGTCCTACAGTGACCGCTCTGGTGTGTCTCAGGTCCTACAGTGACCGCTCTTGTGTGTCTCAGGTCCTACAGTGACCGCTCTAGTGTGTCTCAGGTCCTACAGTGACCGCTCTAGTGTGTCTCAGGTCCTACAGTGACCGCTCTAGTGTGTCTCAGGTCCTACAGTGACCGCTCTGGTGTGTCTCAGGTCCTACAGTGACCGCTCTGGTGTGTCTCAGGTCCTACAGTGACCGCTCTGGTGTGTCTCAGGTCCTACATTGACTACCATTGTTTGTTAAAATGACAAAAACAAGACTTACCAATTCCAGCTCAAGTGATCAGATACCTCCAGTCCTCCATGACGTCCTCAAAGTGCTCTTTCCACCGCCCGACAATGTCTACCATCCAGGTCAGCAGCCTGCCCCTTCTGCTGGGAACAACCTGGGGAAGGCCATGCTTTACCTTCCTGAGTAGTCAGATGGTTTCCAGAACCTCCTTGAGGCCAACCGCTCGTGTCTCTCGTCTGTCTCAGGTCCTACAGTGACCATCCTAGTGTGTCTCAGGTCCTACAGTGACCGCTCTGGTGTGTCTCAGGTCCTACAGTGACCGCTCTAGTGTGTCTCAGGTCCTACAGTGACCGCTCTAGTGTGTCTCAGGTCCTACAGTGACCGCTCTAGTGTGTCTCAGGTCCTACAGTGACCGCTCTGGTGTGTCTCAGGTCCTACAGTGACCGCTCTGGTGTGTCTCAGGTCCTACAGTGACCGCTCTGGTGTGTCTCAGGTCCTACAGTGACCGCTCTGGTGTGTCTCAGGTCCTACAGTGACCGCTCTGGTGTGTCTCAGGTCCTACAGTGACCGCTCTGGTGTGTCTCAGGTCCTACAGTGACCGCTCTGGTGTGTCTCAGGTCCTACAGTGACCGCTCTTGTGTGTCTCAGGTCCTAAAGTGACCGCTCTGGTGTGTCTCAGGTCCTACAGTGACCGCTCTGGTGTGTCTCAGGTCCTACAGTGACCGCTCTGGTGTGTCTCAGGTCCTACAGTGACCGCTCTGGTGTGTCTCAGGTCCTACAGTGACCGCTCTGGTGTGTCTCAGGTCCTACAGTGACCGCTCTGGTGTGTCTCAGGTCCTACAGTGACCGCTCTGGTGTGTCTCAGGTCCTACAGTGACCGCTCTGGTGTGTCTCAGGTCCTACAGTGACCGCTCTTGTGTGTCTCAGGTCCTAAAGTGACCGCTCTGGTGTGTCTCAGGTCCTAAAGTGACCGCTCTGGTGTGTCTCAGGTCCTACAGTGACCGCTCTGGTGTGTCTCAGGTCCTACAGTGACCGCTCTGGTGTGTCTCAGGTCCTACAGTGACCGCTCTGGTGTGTCTCAGGTCCTACAGTGACCGCTCTGGTGTGTCTCAGGTCCTACAGTGACCGCTCTGGTGTGTCTCAGGTCCTACAGTGACCGCTCTAGTGTGTCTCAGGTCCTACAGTGACCGCTATTGTGTGTCTCAGGTCCTACAGTGACCGCTCTGGTGTGTCTCAGGTCCTACAGTGACCGCTCTGGTGTGTCTCAGGTCCTACAGTGACCGCGGATTCCCCTGGTCCACCCCCTACCCCACTAATCCCAACGTTAACAATAAACTAAACTACATGTAATTCTAACTATGCTAAACTTTTCTCAGGTCCTACAGTGACCGCTCTGGTGTGTCTCAGGTCCTACAGTGACCGCTCTGGTGTGTCTCAGGTCCTACAGTGACCGCTCTGGTGTGTCTCAGGTCCTACAGTGACCGCTCTGGTGTGTCTCAGGTCCTACAGTGACCGCTCTGGTGTGTCTCAGGTCCTACAGTGACCGCTCTGGTGTGTCGCAGGTCCTACAGTGACCGCTCTGGTGTGTCGCAGGTCCTACAGTGACCGCTCTGGTGTGTCTCAGGTCCTACATTGACTACCATTGTTTGTTAAAATGACAAAAACAAGACTTACCAATTCCAGCTCAAGTGATCAGATACCTCCAGTCCTCCATGACGTCCTCAAAGTGCTCTTTCCACCGCCCGACAATGTCTACCATCCATGTCAGCAGCCTGCCCCTTCTGCTGGGAACAACCTGGGGAAGGCCATGCTTTACCTTCCTGAGTAGTCAGATGGTTTCCAGAACCTCCTTGAGGCCAACCGCTCGTGTCTCTCATCTGTCTCAGGTCCTACAGTGACCATTCTAGTGTGTCTCAGGTCCTACAGTGACCGCTCTGGTGTGTCTCAGGTCCTAAAGTGACCGCTCTAGTGTGTCTCAGGTCCTAAAGTGACCGCTCTGGTGTGTCTCAGGTCCTACAGTGACCGCTCTGGTGTGTCTCAGGTCCTACAGTGACCGCTCTGGTGTGTCTCAGGTCCTACAGTGACCGCTCTAGTGTGTCTCAGGTCCTACAGTGACCGCTCTTGTGTGTCTCAGGTCCTACAGTGACCGCTCTGGTGTGTCTCAGGTCCTACAGTGACCGCTCTGGTGTGTCTCAGGTCCTAAAGTGACCGCGGATTCCCCTGGTCCACCCCCTACCCCACTAATCCCAACGTTAACAATAAACTAAACTACATGTAATTCTAACTATGCTAAACTTTTCTCAGGTCCTACAGTGACCACTCTGGTGTGTCTCAGGTCCTACAGTGACCGCTCTGGTGTGTCTCAGGTCCTACAGTGACCGCTCTGGTGTGTCTCAGGTCCTACAGTGACCGCTCTGGTGTGTCTCAGGTCCTACATTGACTACCATTGTTTGTTAAAATGACAAAAACAAGACTTACCAATTCCAGCTCAAGTGATCAGATACCTCCAGTCCTCCATGACGTCCTCAAAGTGCTCTTTCCACCGCCCGACAATGTCTACCATCCAGGTCAGCAGCCTGCCCCTTCTGCTGGGAACAACCTGGGGAAGGCCATGCTTTACCTTCCTGAGTAGTCAGATGGTTTCCAGAACCTCCTTGAGGCCAACCGCTCGTGTCTCTCGTCTGTCTCAGGTCCTACAGTGACCATTCTAGTGTGTCTCAGGTCCTACAGTGACCGCTCTGGTGTGTCTCAGGTCCTACAGTGACCGCTCTAGTGTGTCTCAGGTCCTACAGTGACCGCTCTAGTGTGTCTCAGGTCCTACAGTGACCGCTCTAGTGTGTCTCAGGTCCTACAGTGACCGCTCTGGTGTGTCTCAGGTCCTACAGTGACCGCTCTGGTGTGTCTCAGGTCCTACAGTGACCGCTCTGGTGTGTCTCAGGTCCTACAGTGACCGCTCTGGTGTGTCTCAGGTCCTACAGTGACCGCTCTGGTGTGTCTCAGGTCCTACAGTGACCGCTCTGGTGTGTCTCAGGTCCTACAGTGACCGCTCTAGTGTGTCTCAGGTCCTACAGTGACCGCTATTGTGTGTCTCAGGTCCTACAGTGACCGCTCTGGTGTGTCTCAGGTCCTACAGTGACCGCTCTGGTGTGTCTCAGGTCCTACAGTGACCGCGGATTCCCCTGGTCCACCCCCTACCCCACTAATCCCAACGTTAACAATAAACTAAACTACATGTAATTCTAACTATGCTAAACTTTTCTCAGGTCCTACAGTGACCGCTCTGGTGTGTCTCAGGTCCTACAGTGACCGCTCTGGTGTGTCTCAGGTCCTACAGTGACCGCTCTGGTGTGTCTCAGGTCCTACAGTGACCGCTCTGGTGTGTCTCAGGTCCTACAGTGACCGCTCTGGTGTGTCTCAGGTCCTACAGTGACCGCTCTGGTGTGTCGCAGGTCCTACAGTGACCGCTCTGGTGTGTCGCAGGTCCTACAGTGACCGCTCTGGTGTGTCTCAGGTCCTACATTGACTACCATTGTTTGTTAAAATGACAAAAACAAGACTTACCAATTCCAGCTCAAGTGATCAGATACCTCCAGTCCTCCATGACGTCCTCAAAGTGCTCTTTCCACCGCCCGACAATGTCTACCATCCATGTCAGCAGCCTGCCCCTTCTGCTGGGAACAACCTGGGGAAGGCCATGCTTTACCTTCCTGAGTAGTCAGATGGTTTCCAGAACCTCCTTGAGGCCAACCGCTCGTGTCTCTCATCTGTCTCAGGTCCTACAGTGACCATTCTAGTGTGTCTCAGGTCCTACAGTGACCGCTCTGGTGTGTCTCAGGTCCTAAAGTGACCGCTCTAGTGTGTCTCAGGTCCTAAAGTGACCGCTCTGGTGTGTCTCAGGTCCTACAGTGACCGCTCTGGTGTGTCTCAGGTCCTACAGTGACCGCTCTGGTGTGTCTCAGGTCCTACAGTGACCGCTCTAGTGTGTCTCAGGTCCTACAGTGACCGCTCTTGTGTGTCTCAGGTCCTACAGTGACCGCTCTGGTGTGTCTCAGGTCCTACAGTGACCGCTCTGGTGTGTCTCAGGTCCTAAAGTGACCGCGGATTCCCCTGGTCCACCCCCTACCCCACTAATCCCAACGTTAACAATAAACTAAACTACATGTAATTCTAACTATGCTAAACTTTTCTCAGGTCCTACAGTGACCACTCTGGTGTGTCTCAGGTCCTACAGTGACCGCTCTGGTGTGTCTCAGGTCCTACAGTGACCGCTCTGGTGTGTCTCAGGTCCTACAGTGACCGCTCTGGTGTGTCTCAGGTCCTACATTGACTACCATTGTTTGTTAAAATGACAAAAACAAGACTTACCAATTCCAGCTCAAGTGATCAGATACCTCCAGTCCTCCATGACGTCCTCAAAGTGCTCTTTCCACCGCCCGACAATGTCTACCATCCAGGTCAGCAGCCTGCCCCTTCTGCTGGGAACAACCTGGGGAAGGCCATGCTTTACCTTCCTGAGTAGTCAGATGGTTTCCAGAACCTCCTTGAGGCCAACCGCTCGTGTCTCTCGTCTGTCTCAGGTCCTACAGTGACCATTCTAGTGTGTCTCAGGTCCTACAGTGACCGCTCTGGTGTGTCTCAGGTCCTACAGTGACCGCTCTAGTGTGTCTCAGGTCCTACAGTGACCGCTCTAGTGTGTCTCAGGTCCTACAGTGACCGCTCTAGTGTGTCTCAGGTCCTACAGTGACCGCTCTAGTGTGTCTCAGGTCCTACAGTGACCGCTCTGGTGTGTCTCAGGTCCTACAGTGACCGCTCTGGTGTGTCTCAGGTCCTACAGTGACCGCTCTGGTGTGTCTCAGGTCCTACAGTGACCGCTCTGGTGTGTCTCAGGTCCTACAGTGACCGCTCTGGTGTGTCTCAGGTCCTACAGTGACCGCTCTTGTGTGTCTCAGGTCCTAAAGTGACCGCTCTGGTGTGTCTCAGGTCCTAAAGTGACCGCTCTGGTGTGTCTCAGGTCCTACAGTGACCGCTCTGGTGTGTCTCAGGTCCTACAGTGACCGCTCTGGTGTGTCTCAGGTCCTACAGTGACCGCTCTGGTGTGTCTCAGGTCCTACAGTGACCGCTCTGGTGTGTCTCAGGTCCTACAGTGACCGCGGATTCCCCTGGTCCACCCCCTACCCCACTAATCCCAACGTTAACAATAAACTAAACTACATGTAATTCTAACTATGCTAAACTTTTCTCAGGTCCTACAGTGACCGCTCTGGTGTGTCTCAGGTCCTACAGTGACCGCTCTGGTGTGTCTCAGGTCCTACAGTGACCGCTCTGGTGTGTCTCAGGTCCTACAGTGACCGCTCTGGTGTGTCTCAGGTCCTACAGTCACCGCTCTGGTGTGTCTCAGGTCCTACAGTCACCGCTCTGGTGTGTCTCAGGTCCTACAGTCACCGCTCTGGTGTGTCTCAGGTCCTACAGTCACCGCTCTGGTGTGTCTCAGGTCCTACAGTGACCGCTCTGGTGTGTCTCAGGTCCTACAGTGACCGCTCTGGTGTGTCTCAGGTCCTACAGTGACCGCTCTGGTGCGTCTCAGGTCCTACAGTGACCGCTCTAGTGTGTCTCAGGTCCTACAGTGACCGCTCTTGTGTGTCTCAGGTCCTACAGTGACCGCTCTTGTGTGTCTCAGGTCCTACAGTGACCGCTCTGGTGTGTCTCAGGTCCTAAAGTGACCGCGGATTCCCCTGGTCCACCCCCTACCCCACTAATCCCAACGTTAACAATAAACTAAACTACATGTAATTCTAACTATGCTAAACTTTTCTCAGGTCCTACAGTGACCACTCTGGTGTGTCTCAGGTCCTACAGTGACCGCTCTGGTGTGTCTCAGGTCCTACAGTGACCGCTCTGGTGTGTCTCAGGTCCTACAGTGACCGCTCTGGTGTGTCTCAGGTCCTACATTGACTACCATTGTTTGTTAAAATGACAAAAACAAGACTTACCAATTCCAGCTCAAGTGATCAGATACCTCCAGTCCTCCATGACGTCCTCAAAGTGCTCTTTCCACCGCCCGACAATGTCTACCATCCAGGTCAGCAGCCTGCCCCTTCTGCTGGGAACAACCTGGGGAAGGCCATGCTTTACCTTCCTGAGTAGTCAGATGGTTTCCAGAACCTCCTTGAGGCCAACCGCTCGTGTCTCTCGTCTGTCTCAGGTCCTACAGTGACCATTCTAGTGTGTCTCAGGTCCTACAGTGACCGCTCTGGTGTGTCTCAGGTCCTACAGTGACCGCTCTAGTGTGTCTCAGGTCCTACAGTGACCGCTCTAGTGTGTCTCAGGTCCTACAGTGACCGCTCTGGTGTGTCTCAGGTCCTACAGTGACCGCTCTGGTGTGTCTCAGGTCCTACAGTGACCGCTCTGGTGTGTCTCAGGTCCTACAGTGACCGCTCTGGTGTGTCTCAGGTCCTACAGTGACCGCTCTGGTGTGTCTCAGGTCCTACAGTGACCGCTCTGGTGTGTCTCAGGTCCTACAGTGACCGCTCTGGTGTGTCTCAGGTCCTACAGTCACCGCTCTGGTGTGTCTCAGGTCCTACAGTCACCGCTCTGGTGTGTCTCAGGTCCTACAGTCACCGCTCTGGTGTGTCTCAGGTCCTACAGTCACCGCTCTGGTGTGTCTCAGGTCCTACAGTGACCGCTCTGGTGCGTCTCAGGTCCTACAGTGACCGCTCTGGTGTGTCTCAGGTCCTACAGTGACCGCTCTGGTGTGTCTCAGGTCCTACAGTGACCGCTCTGGTGTGTCTCAGGTCCTACAGTGACCGCTCTGGTGTGTCTCAGGTCCTACAGTGACCGCTCTGGTGTGTCTCAGGTCCTACAGTGACCGCTCCGGTGTGTCTCAGGTCCTACAGTGACCGCTCTGGTGTGTCTCAGGTCCAACAGTGACCGCTCTAGTGTGTCTCAGGTCCTACAGTGACCGCTCTAGTGTGTCTCAGGTCCTACAGGGACCGCCCTGGTGTGTCTCAGGTCCTACAGTGACCGCTCTGGTGTGTCTCAGGTCCAACAGTGACCGCTCTAGTGTGTCTCAGGTCCTACAGTGACCGCTCTAGTGTGTCTCAGGTCCTACAGTGACCGCTCTAGTGTGTCTCAGGTCCTACAGTGACCGCTCTAGTGTGTCTCAGGTCCTACAGTGACCGCTCTAGTGTGTCTCAGGTCCTACAGTGACCGCTCTAGTGTGTCTCAGGTCCTACAGTGACCGCTCTAGTGTGTCTCAGGTCCTACAGTGACCGCTCTAGTGTGTCTCAGGTCCTACAGTGACCGCTCTAGTGTGTCTCAGGTCCTACAGTGACCGCTCTGGTGTGTCTCAGGTCCTACAGTGACCGCTCTGGTGTGTCTCAGGTCCTACAGTGACCGCTCTGATGTGTCTCAGGTCCTAAAGTGACCGCTCTTGTGTGTCTCAGGTCCTAAAGTGACCGCTCTAGTGTGTCTCAGGTCCTAAACTGACCTGACCTTATGTCTTCTAAGATGAGCCCAGGAGGACGGGGGTTTGGCTCTCAACTCGAAAACATTGGGGAGATTACGAGTCAAGTTTGCCGCCACTAGGGCGTTACCGCGGACCACCACGAGGAGGTCTTGACTCAACCGACTGTTAAATCGGATTCCCCTGGTCCGCCCCCTACCCCACTAATCCCAACGTTAACAATAAACTAAACTACATGTCATTCTAACTATGCTAAACTTGTCTCAGGTCCTACAGTGACCGCTCTGGTGTGTCTCAGGTCCTACAGTGACCGCTCTGGTGAGTCTCAGGTCCTACAGTGACCGCTCTGGTGAGTCTCAGGTCCTACAGTGACCGCTCTGGTGTGTCTCAGGTCCTACAGTGACCGCTCTGGTGTGTCTCAGGTCCTACAGTGACCGCTCTGGTGTGTCTCAGGTCCTACAGTGACCGCTCTAGTGTGTCTCAGGTCCTACAGTGACCGCGGATTCCCCTGGTCCGCCCCCTACCCCACTAATCCCAACGTTAATAATAAACTAAACTACATGTAATTCTAACTATGCTAAACTTTTCTCAGGTCCTACAGTGACCACTCTGGTGTGTCTCAGGTCCTACAGTGACCGCTCTGGTGTGTCTCAGGTCCTACAGTGACCGCTCTGGTGTGTCTCAGGTCCTACAGTGACCGCTCTGGTGTATCTCAGGTCCTACAGTGACCACCATTGTTTGTTAAAATGACAAAAACAAGACTTACAAGTTCCTGCTCAAGCTATCGCATATCTCTAGTCCTCCATGACGTCCACTGCAGAGCTGGAATGGGACAATAGAATTCCCAAATCGTAAATAGGTTCATCAATAAACTTTTATTCATCTACAATTTCTCATCGGAACTTCAAATCTTAAGCATTAAAAATTGTTTAAACACTCTTGCCTATTATTACTTTAAAGACCCTCCCAAAGAGAGATACAGGTCCTAGGAAGGGACACGATCCAATCGTTTGTGGCAAAATATTTCACATTTAGGACCAACAGAAAAGTCACAATCACCTTTGGTCAAGATAGATTTTCCTACGGTCAAGAATGAACTGTAGAACAAATCCTATCCCCATCATATAGAAGTCCATCAACAAGCTTGGTGTTTTAAAAATGTCCCCATGTAAATAAATTTAAAAAAAAAAGAATGAGCAAAGGTTCACAACAACGTCTTAAGCATTATAATATTATCTTTTGGGTCTTCCCTTATTAGCTTTTCCTTTTAAAAAAAACTAGAAACAAAACCATGTCTTCTCAAAATTGTGTACCACCAGCCACACCACAAGACTAGTGAGGGCACTAGCTTTGCTGAACTCAGACAGCTTATATTTTAACCGGCACAGCATTTCTAGCCTTTACGGCACTTGTCCAGACACCAACCAATTACATGCATGTAAATCACATCCCGTGATGCTACTCGGCCAATCTAATGTGGGGCGACGGTGGCTCAGTGGTTAGCAAGTCAGTCTTTCAATCAGAAGGTCGGTGGTTCAAACCCCGGCTCAGCCAGTCCATGTCGTTGTGTCCTTGAGCAAGACACTTAACCCTCATTGCTCACTGTTGCTGTGTCTACGGTCTACTGTATATCATGTAAGTCGCTTTGGATAAAAGCGTCAGCTAAACGAAATGTAATGTAATGTAATGTATATTCAGATAAGCATCGCGGCATGAGTGAGATACACGAGACTGGACGAGGAGAGGGCGAACAGTCGCGAGTGAGAAGTTATTTCATATGCCGTTCTCCAAAAAGAGAAATGTGGACAATGAGCCCAGAGTCTTTAGAGACTCTTCTGTTCATTTTTCCCAAAGGCCGTTCAAAACTAGTGTGTCTCATGTGTTCAGACCATTATTAAAAGTTCAATGTGAAGCTTTAATACAAGAGAAAGCACAACTCTTTGAGCAAACGTATCAAATCACATCCGAAATGAAGGAACAGAAAAATAAACCATCCAAGAGGCCAATATGATCAGAACCCTAATGCATTCATTCACTGTCCCACAATAATGTCAACAGAGATAATAGAGCTGAAACCAGTGTTTCAATAACAGATAGTTCCTCACACACATTTTATAAGAGAATAATGTAATGGCTATTTTGTTTGACATCACTACACAACTGAATTAACTGAATGTAAAGCTACAAGCAAAGACAATTAAGTTACATTTATTTTTTTAAATGAGTACTTTATTTTAAGATAAACTTTTTTTAAACTTTTTTTTTTCATTTTTAAATCCAGACCATATTTTAATTGAAGCGAGAAGAATATTTATTTATTATAACGAGTATTTATAATTCATCCAGTTAAATTTGAAAAATTATAAAAACATATTGTTGAGATATTACTTATTTTTTGATTTGACATTGAAATAACTGCTAGGCTATTTCAATACATATGGGACTTGTTGAACATTAGTTGAATACCCCTGATTTATGCTATATGCTTTACAAAACAGTCAAACCAGGCAAACCATTAGCATTAACAAAACATCTGAACAGTCCTCCTTAACATTTATCAAACATATTTTCTTCCACGAGCAATAGATACAAGTTAAGTTGCATGCCAGCACATGAACAAACTCAGTTGTTGTTTGCACTCAAGTAAACAATAAAACGCAATATATAAAAAGCAATGTTCCATAAGCCTCTTAGCATAGCACATATTTCAACAGCTGTAGCTCACCGGAGTTGAAGGAAGCTGCTGCTCTCTGGGCCACCCGGTTCCTCAGCTGTGCTGTCTTCATGCTGAGTGCTCTGCTTCCCGGCGATCCTCAAGGTAAATAGAAAGCTAGTTAGCTTAGCTGTTTAATACTGTAGAACTCTCAATGGAACGTTATTAGATTGGTCTTTGATATTGGCACGTTCCATTATGACAATGGTTGTCGTGAAAGTAGCTAGCTTAAACATTATCTTAGCCTAAACATTAGCTTAGCCAACCTTTAGTAAAGTGAGCAAAAATTAGCTAACTAATGTTCAACACAGAAACCCATAACCTACCTACGTTACAACGACGATGTTAAAGATGAGTAAAAACACACAGAACGGCAGAAAAAACTAAAATTACAATGTTGCTAGCCACTAGCTAACCTAATGTTAGCTCAAGCCTTTACTGGAGAGCTAGATTAAAGCTACCGCAACCGGACATAAACCACGTACAGTGTCACTAACGTGAACCGTTTAAGAAAGCGTTTACTCTCTGGGTGCAGTACATTATTTTTGTTTTCTTACCTGAAGAAGAGATGCCATGTTCCCAGGAGTCAGGTGTTGTTCCTTCAATCCTGTGACAACAAATGCCGAAGTCACGTTGGATGCGACCAATCACGCTCTCCAAATCTCGCGGCTACCTAGCAACGCACGAGATCACGTTGCCACATGACATTGGATGTGTCCACGACCTGTGTAGCTATAGCTAGCATAGCTAGATATTATAATGTGTGTTGGAGAAACTGTGTGTGTGTGTGTGTGTGTATGTATGTATGTATGTATGTATGTATATATATATAGGTAAAGGCTCCAGGGTCATAGTATATTTAGCGACTGATAGACTTATTATAGACAAAGTATAATTACACAGTATTAATATGATTACATGTATGAATAACTGACATGTTATCAATGTAGTTTACATACCTAACAGCTACTGTGTTACTTTACTCATAAGTATGCACTTGTTCAGCACACCATGGTTATGGGTATATTTAGTTATTGATATATATATATATATATAATATGTATATATTATTAATAATATCATGTTAACAATGTGTTAGTAATATATCATAATATATTATGTGAATATAATAAAATATTATATAATGTGAATATAATATATGATTTAATATATTATGATATGCCCTGGATAGACTGGCGACTTGTCCAGGGTGTACCCTGCCTTCGCCCAATGACAGCTGGGATCGGCTCCAGCGCACCGCGACCCTAAAACAGGATAAGCGGTTCAGATAATGGATGGATATTATGATATAATATAATACAATATGTGAAAATTAAATTAATATAATGTCACTGTCAACTGTCATCAATAGGGATTACAACAGAAAACAAAACAATTATATAAATGTCTTTAGGAATTTCTCAAATTGAAAGGTGTATATAATATATCTCAAAATATGCAAAACATTTACAGATTTACTCCAGTTGCTGCTTGGGAATGCTGCCTTCAGGGACTGCTTGGAAAGTGTTTTCCACTTTAAAAAAAAGAAAACGATTAGAATGAGTCTGTATTACATAAACCATATAATGAAAACGTGGATTAATCTCAATGAAATGCTGGTAAAGGACTTCAGAATGAAGAAATAAAAGCTAAACAATGCAGTGTGGATGATATGTAATTCCTATTTTTCTCACTCGGGAAACCACAGGAAGGTTGAAGTGATTAATGCAACTAAAGGAAAGCCCTGCAGCACATAGTGAACACAGCTGGAAGGATCATTGGTGCCTCACCCCCCTTCCTGTAGGACACATGTGATACCCACCTCACCTGCAAAGTGACCAAGATTGTGAGTGGGCCACCCCTCACCCGGTCTCTGGGAAAAGACAGCGGAGCCTCCATGCTCCCAGCACCAGACCTTCAGACAGCTTCGTCCACCCGGCTGTCAGGAAGCTGAACTCTCCCACTCCCTCATCTCTTTAAGACTCCTATGTCTGACCTATCTATTTGCACTTTATTATCTGTATTCATTTTATTTGTTGGACAAGAGAGATACGTTTTAATTCCTCTGTATGTTTGTTACATGTTGAGAAATTGACAATAAAGAATATTTTGAATTACTATTAACTAGACAAAGTTAATACAGTTGTAAGTCATTTAAAATCCCAAATATACAGTTGCTATATGTTATAGTATTACAGTCATTTTTTTATTATGCAAGAAGCGTATTACATTACATTTCATTTAGCTGACACTTTTTATCCAAAGCGACTTACATGATATACAGTAGACCTTAGACACAGCAACGGAGAGCAATTAGGGTTAAGTGTCTTGCTCAAGGACACAACGACATGGACTAGCGGAGCCAGGGATCGAACCACCGATCCTCTCATTGAAAGTTGGACCTGCAAACCACTGAACCATATATACATACATACATACATACATACATACATAGATGAATACATACATACATACATACAAGTGAGAGGACTTTTTCTTTCCACGAGTAAGATTTAGTCTCCGGGCTCTCACACAATGGCTCTAGTGTCTCTCAAGTCCTACAGTGACCGCTCTGGTGTGTCTCAGGTCCTAAAGTGACCGCTCTGGTGTGTCTCAGGTCCTAAAGTGACCGCTCTGGTGTGTCTCAGGTCCTAAAGTGACCGCTCTGGTGTGTCTCAGGTCCTACAGTGACCGCTCTAGTGTGTCTCAGGTCCTACAGTGACCGCTCTGGTGTGTCTCAGGTCCTACAGTGACCGCTCTGGTGTGTCTCAGGTCCTACAGTGACCGCTCTGGTGTGTCTCAGGTCCTACAGTGACCGCTCTGGTGTGTCTCAGGTCCTACAGTGACCGCTCTGGTGTGTCTCAGGTCCTACAGTGACCGCTCTGGTGTGTCTCAGGTCCTACAGTGACCGCTCTAGTGTGTCTCAGGTCCTAAAGTGACCGCTCTGGTGTGTCTCAGGTCCTAAAGTGACCGCTCTGGTGTGTCTCAGGTCCTAAAGTGACCGCTCTGGTGTGTCTCAGGTCCTACAGTGACCGCTCTGGTGTGTCTCAGGTCCGAAAGTGACCGCTCTGGTGTGTCTCAGGTCCGAAAGTGACCGCTCTGGTGTGTCTCAGGTCCTAAAGTGACCGCTCTGGTGTGTCTCAGGTCCTACAGTGACCTGACCTTATGTCTTCTAAGATGAGCCCAGGAGGACGGGGGTTTGGCTCTTAACTCGAAGACGTTGGGGAGATTACGAGTCTAGTTAGCCGCCAATAGTGCGTCACTGCGGACCACCACGAGGAGGTCTTGACTCAACCGACTGTTACCTAAATTTGTAACGTGTGAAATTTCTTTCAATCCTAGAAACGCCCCTGGTCTGACCTATCTATTTGCACTTTATTATCTGTATTCATTTTATTTGTTGGACAAGAGAGATACGTTTTAATTCCTCTGTATGTTTGTTACATGTTGAGAAATTGACAATAAAGAATATTTTGAATTACTATTAACTAGACAAAGTTAATACAGTTGTAAGTCATTTAAAATCCCAAATATACAGTTGCTATATGTTATAGTATTACAGTCATTTTTTTATTATGCAAGAAGCTTATTACATTACATTTCATTTAGCTGACACTTTTTATCCAAAGCGACTTACATGATATACAGTAGACCTTAGACACAGCAACGGAGAGCAATTAGGGTTAAGTGTCTTGCTCGAGGACACAACGACATGGACTAGCGAAGCCAGGGATCGAACCACCGATCCTCTCATTGAAAGTTGGACCTGCAAACCACTGAAACACACACACACACACACACACACACACACACACACACACACACACACACACACACACACACACACACACACACACACACGTCAGAGTTTTCTTTTACGGCTAGAAGTTACCGTAAAAGGTTTTTCTTTCCACGAGTAAGATTTAGTCTCCGGGGTCTCACACAATGGCTCTAGTGTCTCAGGTCCTACAGTGACCGCTCTGGTGTGTCTCAGGTCCTACAGTGACCGCTCTGGTGTGTCTCAGGTCCTACAGTGACCGCTCTGGTGTGTCTCAGGTCCTACAGTGACCACCATTGTTTGTTAAAATGACAAAAACAAGACTTACAAGTTCCTGCTCAAGCTATCGCATATCTCTAGTCCTCCATGACGTCCACTGCAGAGCTGGAATGGGACAATAGAATTCCCAATTCGTAAATAGGTTCATCAATAAACTTTTATTCATCTACAATTTCTCATCGGAACTTCAAATCTTAAGCATTAAAAATTGTTTAAACACTCTTGCCTATTATTACTTTAAAGACCCTCCCAAAGAGAGATACAGGTCCTAGGAAGGGACACGATCCAATCGTTTGTGGCAAAATATTTCACATTTAGGACCAACAGAAAATTCACAATCACCTTTGGTCAAGATAGATTTTCCTACGGTCAAGAATGAACTGTAGAACAAATCCTATCCCCATCATATAGAAGTCCATCAACAAGCTTGGTGTTTTAAAAATTTCCCCATGTAAATAAATTTAAAAAAAATAATGATGAGCAAAGGTTCACAACAACTTCTTAAGCATTATAATATTATATTTTGGGTCTTCCCTTATTAGCTTTTCCTTTTAAAAAAAAAAACTAGAAACAAAACCATGTCTTCTCAAAATTGTGTACCACCAGCCACACCACAAGACTAGTGAGGGCACTAGCTTTGCTGAACTCAGACAGCTTATATTTTAACCGGCACAGCATTTCTAGCCTTTACGGCACTTGTCCAGACACCAACCAATTACATGCATGTAAATCACATCCCGTGATGCTACTCGGCCAATCTAATGTATATTCAGATAAGCATCGCGGCATGAGTGAGATACACAAGACTGGACGAGGAGAGGGCGAACAGTCGCGAGTGAGAAGTTATTTCATATGCCGTTCTCCAAAAAGAGAAATGTGGACAATGAGACCAGAGTCTTTAGAGACTCTTCTGTTCATTTTTCCCAAAGGCCGTTCAAAACTAGTGTGTCTCATGTGTTCAGACCATTATTAAAAGTTCAATGTGAAGCTTTAATACAAGAGAAAGCACAACTCTTTGAGCAAACGTATCAAATCACATCCGAAATGAAGGAACAGAAAAATAAACCATCCAAGAGGCCAATATGATCAGAACCCTAATGCATTCATTCACTGTCCCACAATAATGTCAACAGAGATAATAGAGCTGAAACCAGTGTTTCAATAACAGATAGTTCCTCACACACATTTTATAAGAGAATAATGTATGTGTATTACAGTCATTTTTTTATTATGCAAGAAGCTTATTACATTACATTTCATTTAGCTGACACTTTTTATCCAAAGCGACTTACATGATATACAGTAGACCTTAGACACAGCAACGGAGAGCAATTAGGGTTAAGTGTCTTGCTCAAGGACACAACGACATGGACTAGCGGAGCCAGGGATCGAACCACCGATCCTCTCATTGAAAGTTGGACCTGCAAACCACTGAACACACCAGAGCAGTCACTTTAGGACCCCAATAGTACCCCACTAATCCCAACGTTAACAATAAACTAAACTACATGTCATTCTAACTATGCTAAACTTGTCTCAGGTCCTACAGTGACCGCTCTGGTGTGTCTCAGGTCCTACAGTGACCGCTCTGGTGTGTCTCAGGGGTGTGTCTCAGGTCCTAAAGTGACCGCTCTAGTGTGTCTCAGGTCCTACAGTGACCGCTCTGGTGTGTCTCAGGTCCTACAGTGACCGCTCTGGTGTGTCTCAGGTCCTAAAGTGACCGCTCTTGTCTGTCTCAGGTCCTAAAGTGACCGCTCTCGTCTGTCTCAGGTCCTACAGTGACCGCTCTCGTCTGTCTCAGGTCCTACAGTGACCATTCTAGTGTGTCTCAGGTCCTACAGTGACCGCTCTAGTGTGTCTCAGGTCCTACAGTGACCGCTCTAGTGTGTCTCAGGTCCTACAGTGACCGCTCTAGTGTGTCTCAGGTCCTACAGTGACCGCTCTAGTGTGTCTCAGGTCCTACAGTGACCGCTCTAGTGTGTCTCAGGTCCTACAGTGACCGCTCTAGTGTGTCTCAGGTCCTACAGTGACCGCTCTGGTGTGTCTCAGGTCCTACAGTGACCGCTCTGGTGTGTCTCAGGTCCTACAGTGACCGCTCTGGTGTGTCTCAGGTCCTACAGTGACCGCTCTGGTGTGTCTCAGGTCCTACAGTGACCGCCCTGGTGTGTCTCAGGTCCTACAGTGACCGCTCTGGTGTGTCTCAGGTCCTACATTGACTACCATTGTTTGTTAAAATGACAAAAACAAGACTTACCAATTCCAGCTCAAGTGATCAGATACCTCCAGTCCTCCATGACGTCCTCAAAGTGCTCTTTCCACCGCCCGACAATGTCTACCATCCATGTCAGCAGCCTGCCCCTTCTGCTGGGAACAACCTGGGGAAGGCCATGCTTTACCTTCCTGAGGAGTCAGATGGTTTCCAGAACCTCCTTGAGGCCAACCGCTCGTGTCTCTCGTCTGTCTCAGGTCCTACAGTGACCGCTCTTGTGTGTCTCAGGTCCTACAGTGACCGCTCTAGTGTGTCTCAGGTCCTACAGTGACCGCTCTAGTGTGTCTCAGGTCCTACAGTGACTGCTCTGGTGTGTCTCAGGTCCTAAACTGACCTGACCTTATGTCTTCTAAGATGAGCCCAGGAGGACGGGGGTTTGGCTCTCAACTCGAAAACATTGGGGAGATTACGAGTCAAGTTTGCCGCCACTAGGGCGTTACCGCGGACCACCACGAGGAGGTCTTGACTCAACCGACTGTTAAATCGGATTCCCCTGGTCCGCCCCCTACCCCACTAATCCCAACGTTAACAATAAACTAAACTACATGTATTTCTAACTATGCTAAACTTGTCTCAGGTCCTAAAGTGACCGCTCTAGTGTGTCTCAGGTCCTACAGTGACTGTTCTGGTGTGTCTCAGGTCGTACAGTGACCGCTCTGGTGTGTCTCAGGTCGTACAGTGACCGCTCTGGTGTGTCTCAGGTCGTACAGTGACCGCTCTGGTGTGTCTCAGGTCCTACAGTGACCGCTCTGGTGTGTCTCAGGTCCTACAGTGACCGCTCTGGTGTGTCTCAGGTCCTACAGTGACCGCTCTGGTGTGTCTCAGGTCCTACAGTGACCGCTCTGGTGTGTCTCAGGTCCTACAGTGACCGCTCTGGTGTGTCTCAGGTCCTACAGTGACCGCTCTGGTGTGTCTCAGGTCCTACAGTGACCGCTCTGGTGTGTCTCAGGTCCTACAGTGACCGCTCTGGTGTGTCTCAGGTCCTACAGTGACCGCTCTGGTGTGTCTCAGGTCCTACAGTGACCGCTCTGGTGTGTCTCAGGTCCTACAGTGACCGCTCTGGTGTGTCTCAGGTCCTACAGTGACCGCTCTGGTGTGTCTCAGGTCCTAAAGTGACCGCTCTGGTGTGTCTCAGGTCCTACAGTGACCGCTCTGGTGTGTCTCAGGTCCTACAGTGACCGCTCTGGTGTGTCTCAGGTCCTAAAGTGACCGCTCTGGTGTGTCTCAGGTCCTACAGTGACCGCTCTGGTGTGTCTCAGGTCCTACAGTGACCGCTCTGGTGTGTCTCAGGTCCTACAGTGACCGCTCTAGTGTGTCTCAGGTCCTACAGTGACCGCTCTGGTGTGTCTCAGGTCCTACAGTGACCGCTCTGGTGTGTCTCAGGTCCTACAGTGACCGCTCTGGTGTGTCTCAGGTCCTACAGTGACCGCTCTGGTGTGTCTCAGGTCCTACAGTGACCGCTCTAGTGTGTCTCAGGTCCTACAGTGACCGCTCTAGTGTGTCTCAGGTCCTACAGTGACCGCTCTGGTGTGTCTCAGGTCCTAAAGTGACCGCTTTAGTGTGTCTCAGGTCCTACAGTGACCATTCTAGTGTGTCTCAGGTCCTACAGTGATTGCTCTGGTGTGTCTCAGGTCCTAAAGTGACCGCTCTAGTGTGTCTCAGGTCCTACAGTGACCGCTCTAGTGTGTCTCAGGTCCTACAGTGACCGCTCTAGTGTGTCTCAGGTCCTACAGTGACCGCTCTAGTGTGTCTCAGGTCCTACAGTGACCACTCTGGTGTGTCTCAGGTCCTACAGTGACCGCTCTGGTGTGTCTCAGGTCCTACAGTGACCGCTCTGGTGTGTCTCAGGTCATTCAGTGACCGCCCTGGTGTGTCTCAGGTCCTACAGTGACCGCTCTGGTGTGTCTCAGGTCCTACATTGACTACCATTGTTTGTTAAAATGACAAAAACAAGACTTACCAATTCCAGCTCAAGTGATCAGATACCTCCAGTCCTCCATGACGTCCTCAAAGTGCTCTTTCCACCGCCCGACAATGTCTACCATCCATGTCAGCAGCCTGCCCCTTCTGCTGGGAACAACCTGGGGAAGGCCATGCTTTACCTTCCTGAGGAGTCAGATGGTTTCCAGAACCTCCTTGAGGCCAACCGCTCGTGTCTCTCGTCTGTCTCAGGTCCTACAGTGACCACTCTTGTGTGTCTCAGGTCCTAAAGTGACCGCTCTAGTGTGTCTCAGGTCCTACAGTGACCGCTCTGGTGTGTCTCAGGTCCTACAGTGACCGCTCTGGTGTGTCTCAGGTCCTACAGTGACCGCTCTGGTGTGTCTCAGGTCCTACAGTGACCGCTCTGGTGTGTCTCAGGTCCTACAGTGACCGCTCTGGTGTGTCTCAGGTCCTACAGTGACCGCTCTGGTGTGTCTCAGGTCCTACAGTGACCGCTCTGGTGTGTCTCAGGTCCTACAGTGACCGCTCTGGTGTGTCTCAGGTCCTACAGTGACCGCTCTGGTGTGTCTCAGGTCCTACAGTGACCGCTCTGGTGTGTCTCAGGTCCTACAGTGACCGCTCTGGTGTGTCTCAGGTCCTACAGTGACCGCTCTTGTGTGTCTCAGGTCCTACAGTGACCGCTCTGGTGTGTCTCAGGTCCTACAGTGACCGCTCTGGTGTGTCTCAGGTCCTACAGTGACCGCTCTGGTGTGTCTCAGGTCCTACATTGACTACCATTGTTTGTTAAAATGACAAAAACAAGACTTACCAATTCCAGCTCAAGTGATCAGATACCTCCAGTCCTCCATGACGTCCTCAAAGTGCTCTTTCCACCGCCCGACAATGTCTACCATCCAGGTCAGCAGCCTGCCCCTTCTGCTGGGAACAACCTGGGGAAGGCCATGCTTTACCTTCCTGAGTAGTCAGATGGTTTCCAGAACCTCCTTGAGGCCAACCGCTCGTGTCTCTCATCTGTCTCAGGTCCTACACTGACCATTCTAGTGTGTCTCAGGTCCTACAGTGACCGCTCTTGTGTGTCACAGGTCCTACAGTGACCGCTCTGGTGTGTCTCAGGTCCTACAGTGACCGCTCTGGTGTGTCTCAGGTCCTACAGTGACCGCTCTGGTGTGTCTCAGGTCCTACAGTGACCGCTCTTGTGTGTCTCAGGTCCTACAGTGACCGCTCTTGTGTGTCTCAGGTCCTACAGTGACCGCTCTTGTGTGTCTCAGGTCCTACAGTGACCGCTCTAGTGTGTCTCAGGTCCTACAGTGACCGCTCTAGTGTGTCTCAGGTCCTACAGTGACCGCTCTGGTGTGTCTCAGGTCCTACAGTGACCGCTCTGGTGTGTCTCAGGTCCTACAGTGACTGCTCTGGTGTGTCTCAGGTCCTACAGTGACCGCTCTGGTGTGTCTCAGGTCCTACAGTGACTGCTCTGGTGTGTCTCAGGTCCTACAGTGACCGCTCTGGTGTGTCTCAGGTCCTAAAGTGACCGCGGATTCCCCTGGTCCACCCCCTACCCCACTAATCCTAACGTTAACAATAAACTAAACTACATGTAATTCTAACTATGCTAAACTTTTCTCAGGTCCTACAGTGACCACTCTGGTGTGTCTCAGGTCCTACAGTGACCGCTCTGGTGTGTCTCAGGTCCTACATTGACTACCATTGTTTGTTAAAATGACAAAAACAAGACTTACCAATTCCAGCTCAAGTGATCAGATACCTCCAGTCCTGCATGACGTCCTCAAAGTGCTCTTTCCACCGCCCGACAATGTCTACCATCCAGGTCAGCAGCCTGCCCCTTCTGCTGGGAATAACCTGGGGAAGGCCATGCTTTACCTTCCTGAGTAGTCAGATGGTTTCCAGAACCTCCTTGAGGCGAACCGCTCGTGTCTCTCGTCTGTCTCAGGTCCTACAGTGACCGCTCTGGTGTGTCTCAGGTCCTACAGTGACCGCTCTGGTGTGTCTCAGGTCCTAAAGTGACCGCTCTAGTGTGTCTCAGGTCCTACAGTGACTGCTCTGGTGTGTCTCAGGTCCTACAGTGACCGCTCTGGTGTGTCTCAGGTCCTACAGTGACTGCTCTGGTGTGTCTCAGGTCCTACAGTGACCGCTCTGGTGTGTCTCAGGTCCTACAGTGACCGCTCTGGTGTGTCTCAGGTCCTACATTGACTACCATTGTTTGTTAAAATGACAAAAACAAGACTTACCAATTCCAGCTCAAGTGATCAGATACCTCCAGTCCTGCATGACGTCCTCAAAGTGCTCTTTCCACCGCCCGACAATGTCTACCATCCAGGTCAGCAGCCTGCCCCTTCTGCTGGGAATAACCTGGGGAAGGCCATGCTTTACCTTCCTGAGTAGTCAGATGGTTTCCAGAACCTCCTTGAGGCGAACCGCTCGTGTCTCTCGTCTGTCTCAGGTCCTACAGTGACCGCTCTGGTGTGTCTCAGGTCCTACAGTGACCGCTCTGGTGTGTCTCAGGGGTGTGTCTCAGGTCCTAAAGTGACCGCTCTAGTGTGTCTCAGGTCCTACAGTGACCGCTCTGGTGTGTCTCAGGTCCTACAGTGACCGCTCTGGTGTGTCTCAGGTCCTAAAGTGACCGCTCTTGTCTGTCTCAGGTCCTAAAGTGACCGCTCTCGTCTGTCTCAGGTCCTACAGTGACCGCTCTCGTCTGTCTCAGGTCCTACAGTGACCATTCTAGTGTGTCTCAGGTCCTACAGTGACCGCTCTAGTGTGTCTCAGGTCCTACAGTGACCGCTCTAGTGTGTCTCAGGTCCTACAGTGACCGCTCTAGTGTGTCTCAGGTCCTACAGTGACCGCTCTAGTGTGTCTCAGGTCCTACAGTGACCGCTCTAGTGTGTCTCAGGTCCTACAGTGACCGCTCTAGTGTGTCTCAGGTCCTACAGTGACCGCTCTAGTGTGTCTCAGGTCCTACAGTGACCGCTCTGGTGTGTCTCAGGTCCTACAGTGACCGCTCTGGTGTGTCTCAGGTCCTACAGTGACCGCTCTGGTGTGTCTCAGGTCCTACAGTGACCGCTCTGGTGTGTCTCAGGTCCTACATTGACTACCATTGTTTGTTAAAATGACAAAAACAAGACTTACCAATTCCAGCTCAAGTGATCAGATACCTCCAGTCCTCCATGACGTCCTCAAAGTGCTCTTTCCACCGCCCGACAATGTCTACCATCCATGTCAGCAGCCTGCCCCTTCTGCTGGGAACAACCTGGGGAAGGCCATGCTTTACCTTCCTGAGGAGTCAGATGGTTTCCAGAACCTCCTTGAGGCCAACCGCTCGTGTCTCTCGTCTGTCTCAGGTCCTACAGTGACCGCTCTTGTGTATCTCAGGTCCTGCAGTGACCCCTCTGGTGTGTCTCAGGTCCTGCAGTGACCGCTCTGGTGTGTCTCAGGTCCTACAGTGACCGTTCTGGTGTGTCTCAGGTCCTACAGTGACCGTTCTGGTGTGTCTCAGGTCCTACAGTGACCGCTCTGGTGTGTCTCAGGTCCTACAGTGACCGCTCTGGTGTGTCTCAGGTCCTAAAGTGACCGCTCTGGTGTGTCTCAGGTCCTAAAGTGACCGCTCTGGTGTGTCTCAGGTCCTACAGTGACCGCTCTGGTGTGTCTCAGGTCCTAAAGTGACCGCTCTGGTGTGTCTCAGGTCCTACAGTGACCGCTCTGGTGTGTCTCAGGTCCTACAGTGACCGCTCTAGTGTGTCTCAGGTCCTACAGTGACCGCTCTAGTGTGTCTCAGGTCCTACAGTGACCGCTCTGGTGTGTCTCAGGTCCTAAAGTGACCGCTTTAGTGTGTCTCAGGTCCTACAGTGACCATTCTAGTGTGTCTCAGGTCCTACAGTGATTGCTCTGGTGTGTCTCAGGTCCTAAAGTGACCGCTCTAGTGTGTCTCAGGTCCTACAGTGACCGCTCTAGTGTGTCTCAGGTCCTACAGTGACCGCTCTAGTGTGTCTCAGGTCCTACAGTGACCGCTCTAGTGTGTCTCAGGTCCTACAGTGACCACTCTGGTGTGTCTCAGGTCCTACAGTGACCGCTCTGGTGTGTCTCAGGTCCTACAGTGACCGCTCTGGTGTGTCTCAGGTCCTACAGTGACCGCTCTGGTGTGTCTCAGGTCATTCAGTGACCGCCCTGGTGTGTCTCAGGTCCTACAGTGACCGCTCTGGTGTGTCTCAGGTCCTACATTGACTACCATTGTTTGTTAAAATGACAAAAACAAGACTTACCAATTCCAGCTCAAGTGATCAGATACCTCCAGTCCTCCATGACGTCCTCAAAGTGCTCTTTCCACCGCCCGACAATGTCTACCATCCATGTCAGCAGCCTGCCCCTTCTGCTGGGAACAACCTGGGGAAGGCCATGCTTTACCTTCCTGAGGAGTCAGATGGTTTCCAGAACCTCCTTGAGGCCAACCGCTCGTGTCTCTCGTCTGTCTCAGGTCCTACAGTGACCACTCTTGTGTGTCTCAGGTCCTAAAGTGACCGCTCTAGTGTGTCTCAGGTCCTACAGTGACCGCTCTGGTGTGTCTCAGGTCCTACAGTGACCGCTCTGGTGTGTCTCAGGTCCTACAGTGACCGCTCTGGTGTGTCTCAGGTCCTACAGTGACCGCTCTGGTGTGTCTCAGGTCCTACAGTGACCGCTCTGGTGTGTCTCAGGTCCTACAGTGACCGCTCTGGTGTGTCTCAGGTCCTACAGTGACCGCTCTGGTGTGTCTCAGGTCCTACAGTGACCGCTCTGGTGTGTCTCAGGTCCTACAGTGACCGCTCTGGTGTGTCTCAGGTCCTACAGTGACCGCTCTTGTGTGTCTCAGGTCCTACAGTGACCGCTCTGGTGTGTCTCAGGTCCTACAGTGACCGCTCTGGTGTGTCTCAGGTCCTACATTGACTACCATTGTTTGTTAAAATGACAAAAACAAGACTTACCAATTCCAGCTCAAGTGATCAGATACCTCCAGTCCTCCATGACGTCCTCAAAGTGCTCTTTCCACCGCCCGACAATGTCTACCATCCAGGTCAGCAGCCTGCCCCTTCTGCTGGGAACAACCTGGGGAAGGCCATGCTTTACCTTCCTGAGTAGTCAGATGGTTTCCAGAACCTCCTTGAGGCCAACCGCTCGTGTCTCTCATCTGTCTCAGGTCCTACAGTGACCATTCTAGTGTGTCTCAGGTCCTACAGTGACCGCTCTTGTGTGTCACAGGTCCTACAGTGACCGCTCTGGTGTGTCTCAGGTCCTACAGTGACCGCTCTGGTGTGTCTCAGGTCCTACAGTGACCGCTCTGGTGTGTCTCAGGTCCTACAGTGACCGCTCTGGTGTGTCTCAGGTCCTACAGTGACCGCTCTTGTGTGTCTCAGGTCCTACAGTGACCGCTCTTGTGTGTCTCAGGTCCTACAGTGACCGCTCTAGTGTGTCTCAGGTCCTACAGTGACCGCTCTAGTGTGTCTCAGGTCCTACAGTGACCGCTCTGGTGTGTCTCAGGTCCTACAGTGACCGCTCTGGTGTGTCTCAGGTCCTACAGTGACTGCTCTGGTGTGTCTCAGGTCCTACAGTGACCGCTCTGGTGTGTCTCAGGTCCTACAGTGACTGCTCTGGTGTGTCTCAGGTCCTACAGTGACCGCTCTGGTGTGTCTCAGGTCCTAAAGTGACCGCGGATTCCCCTGGTCCACCCCCTACCCCACTAATCCCAACGTTAACAATAAACTAAACTACATGTAATTCTAACTATGCTAAACTTTTCTCAGGTCCTACAGTGACCACTCTGGTGTGTCTCAGGTCCTACAGTGACCGCTCTGGTGTGTCTCAGGTCCTACATTGACTACCATTGTTTGTTAAAATGACAAAAACAAGACTTACCAATTCCAGCTCAAGTGATCAGATACCTCCAGTCCTGCATGACGTCCTCAAAGTGCTCTTTCCACCGCCCGACAATGTCTACCATCCAGGTCAGCAGCCTGCCCCTTCTGCTGGGAATAACCTGGGGAAGGCCATGCTTTACCTTCCTGAGTAGTCAGATGGTTTCCAGAACCTCCTTGAGGCGAACCGCTCGTGTCTCTCGTCTGTCTCAGGTCCTACAGTGACCGCTCTGGTGTGTCTCAGGTCCTACAGTGACCGCTCTGGTGTGTCTCAGGGGTGTGTCTCAGGTCCTAAAGTGACCGCTCTAGTGTGTCTCAGGTCCTACAGTGACCGCTCTAGTGTGTCTCAGGTCCTAAAGTGACCGCTCTTGTCTGTCTCAGGTCCTAAAGTGACCGCTCTCGTCTGTCTCAGGTCCTACAGTGACCGCTCTCGTCTGTCTCAGGTCCTACAGTGACCGCTCTCGTCTGTCTCAGGTCCTACAGTGACCATTCTAGTGTGTCTCAGGTCCTACAGTGACCGCTCTAGTGTGTCTCAGGTCCTACAGTGACCGCTCTAGTGTGTCTCAGGTCCTACAGTGACCGCTCTAGTGTGTCTCAGGTCCTACAGTGACCGCTCTAGTGTGTCTCAGGTCCTACAGTGACCGCTCTAGTGTGTCTCAGGTCCTACAGTGACCGCTCTGGTGTGTCTCAGGTCCTACAGTGACCGCTCTGGTGTGTCTCAGGTCCTACAGTGACCTCTCTGGTGTGTCTCAGGTCCTACAGTGACCGCTCTGGTGTGTCTCAGGTCCTACAGTGACCGCCCTGGTGTGTCTCAGGTCCTACAGTGACCGCTCTGGTGTGTCTCAGGTCCTACATTGACTACCATTGTTTGTTAAAATGACAAAAACAAGACTTACCAATTCCAGCTCAAGTGATCAGATACCTCCAGTCCTCCATGACGTCCTCAAAGTGCTCTTTCCACCGCCCGACAATGTCTACCATCCATGTCAGCAGCCTGCCCCTTCTGCTGGGAACAACCTGGGGAAGGCCATGCTTTACCTTCCTGAGGAGTCAGATGGTTTCCAGAACCTCCTTGAGGCCAACCGCTCGTGTCTCTCGTCTGTCTCAGGTCCTACAGTGACCGCTCTTGTGTATCTCAGGTCCTGCAGTGACCCCTCTGGTGTGTCTCAGGTCCTGCAGTGACCGCTCTGGTGTGTCTCAGGTCCTACAGTGACCGCTCTGGTGTGTCTCAGGTCCTACAGTGACCGCTCTGGTGTGTCTCAGGTCCTACAGTGACCGCTCTGGTGTGTCTCAGGTCCTACAGTGACCGCTCTGGTGTGTCTCAGGTCCTACAGTGACCGCTCTGGTGTGTCTCAGGTCCTACAGTGACCGCTCTGGTGTGTCTCAGGTCCTACAGTGACCGCTCTGGTGTGTCTCAGGTCCTACAGTGACCGCTCTGGTGTGTCTCAGGTCCTACAGTGACCGCTCTGGTGTGTCTCAGGTCCTACAGTGACCGCTCTGGTGTGTCTCAGGTCCTACAGTGACCGCTCTAGTGTGTCTCAGGTCCTAAAGTGACCGCTTTAGTGTGTCTCAGGTCCTAAAGTGACCGCTTTAGTGTGTCTCAGGTCCTACAGTGACCATTCTAGTGTGTCTCAGGTCCTACAGTGATTGCTCTGGTGTGTCTCAGGTCCTAAAGTGACCGCTCTAGTGTGTCTCAGGTCCTACAGTGACCGCTCTAGTGTGTCTCAGGTCCTACAGTGACCGCTCTAGTGTGTCTCAGGTCCTACAGTGACCACTCTGGGTTGTCTCAGGTCCTACAGTGACCGCTCTGGTGTGTCTCAGGTCCTACAGTGACCGCTCTGGTGTGTCTCAGGTCCTACAGTGACCGCTCTGGTGTGTCTCAGGTCATTCAGTGACCGCCCTGGTGTGTCTCAGGTCCTACAGTGACCGCTCTGGTGTGTCTCAGGTCCTACAGTGACCGCTCTGGTGTGTCTCAGGTCCTACAGTGACCGCTCTGGTGTGTCTCAGGTCCTACAGTGACCGCTCTGGTGTGTCTCAGGTCCTACAGTGACCGCTCTGGTGTGTCTCAGGTCCTACAGTGACCGCTCTGGTGTGTCTCAGGTCCTACAGTGACCGCTCTGGTGTGTCTCAGGTCCTACAGTGACCGCTCTGGTGTGTCTCAGGTCCTACAGTGACCGCTCTGGTGTGTCTCAGGTCCTACAGTGACCGCTCTGGTGTGTCTCAGGTCCTACAGTGACCGCTCTGGTGTGTCTCAGGTCCTACAGTGACCGCTCTGGTGTGTCTCAGGTCCTACAGTGACCGCTCTGGTGTGTCTCAGGTCCTACAGTGACCGCTCTGGTGTGTCTCAGGTCCTACAGTGACCGCTCTAGTGTGTCTCAGGTCCTAAAGTGACCGCTTTAGTGTGTCTCAGGTCCTACAGTGACCATTCTAGTGTGTCTCAGGTCCTACAGTGATTGCTCTGGTGTGTCTCAGGTCCTAAAGTGACCGCTCTAGTGTGTCTCAGGTCCTACAGTGACCGCTCTAGTGTGTCTCAGGTCCTACAGTGACCGCTCTAGTGTGTCTCAGGTCCTACAGTGACCACTCTGGGTTGTCTCAGGTCCTACAGTGACCGCTCTGGTGTGTCTCAGGTCCTACAGTGACCGCTCTGGTGTGTCTCAGGTCCTACAGTGACCGCTCTGGTGTGTCTCAGGTCATTCAGTGACCGCCCTGGTGTGTCTCAGGTCCTACAGTGACCGCTCTGGTGTGTCTCAGGTCCTACATTGACTACCATTGTTTGTTAAAATGACAAAAACCAGACTTACCAATTCCAGCTCAAGTGATCAGTTACCTCCAGTCCTCCATGACGTCCTCAAAGTGCTCTTTCCACCGCCCGACAATGTCTACCATCCATGTCAGCAGCCTGCCCCTTCTGCTGGGAACAACCTGGGGAAGGCCATGCTTTACCTTCCTGAGGAGTCAGATGGTTTCCAGAACCTCCTTGAGGCCAACCGCTCGTGTCTCTCGTCTGTCTCAGGTCCTACAGTGACCACTCTTGTGTGTCTCAGGTCCTAAAGTGACCGCTCTAGTGTGTCTCAGGTCCTACAGTGACCGCTCTGGTGTGTCTCAGGTCCTACAGTGACCGCTCTGGTGTGTCTCAGGTCCTACAGTGACCGCTCTGGTGTGTCTCAGGTCCTACAGTGACCGCTCTGGTGTGTCTCAGGTCCTACAGTGACCGCTCTGGTGTGTCTCAGGTCCTACAGTGACCGCTCTGGTGTGTCTCAGGTCCTACAGTGACCGCTCTGGTGTGTCTCAGGTCCTACAGTGACCGCTCTGGTGT
Source organism: Cottus gobio (assembly GCA_023566465.1). Classification (NCBI taxonomy): domain Eukaryota; kingdom Metazoa; phylum Chordata; class Actinopteri; order Perciformes; family Cottidae; genus Cottus; species Cottus gobio. The sequence goes on along the minus strand of CM042221.1, from coordinate 10,335,464 downwards.
GTCTCAGGTCCTACAGTGACCGCTCTGGTGTGTCTCAGGTCCTACAGTGACCGCTCTGGTGTGTCTCAGGTCCTACAGTGACCGCTCTGGTGTGTCTCAGGTCCTACAGTGACCGCTCTGGTGTGTCTCAGGTCCTACAGTGACCGCTCTGGTGTGTCTCAGGTCCTACAGTGACCGCTCTGGTGTGTCTCAGGTCCTACAGTGACCGCTCTGGTGTGTCTCAGGTCCTACAGTGACCGCTCTGGTGTGTCTCAGGTCCTACAGTGACCGCTCTGGTGTGTCTCAGGTCCTACAGTGACCGCTCTGGTGTGTCTCAGGTCCCACAGTGACCGCTCTGGTGTGTCTCAGGTCCCACAGTGACCTGACCTTATGTCTTCTAAGATGAGCCCAGGAGGACGGGGGTTTGGCTCAACTCGAAAACATTGGGGAGATTACGAGTCAAGTTTGCCGCCACTAGGGCGTTACCGCGGACCACCACGAGGAGGTCTTGACTCAACCGACTGTTAAATCGGATTCCCCTGGTCCGCCCCCTACCCCACTAATCCCAACGTTAACAATAAACTAAACTACATGTCATTCTATCTATGCTAAACTTGTCTCAGGTCCTACAGTGACCGCTCTGGTGTGTCTCAGGTCCTACAGTGACCACCATTGTTTGTTAAAATGACAAAAACAAGACTTACAAGTTCCTGCTCAAGCTATCGCATATCTCTAGTCCTCCATGACGTCCACTGCAGAGCTGGAATGGGACAATAGAATTCCCAAATCGTAAATAGGTTCATCAATAAACTTTTATTCATCTACAATTTCTCATCGGAACTTCAAATCTTAAGCATTAAAAATTGTTTAAACACTCTTGCCTATTATTACTTTAAAGACCCTCCCAAAGAGAGATACAGGTCCTAGGAAGGGACACGATCCAATCGTTTGTGGCAAAATATTTCACATTTAGGACCAACAGAAAATTCACAATCACCTTTGGTCAAGATAGATTTTCCTACGGTCAAGAATGAACTGTAGAACAAATCCTATCCCCATCATATAGAAGTCCATCAACAAGCTTGGTGTTTTAAAAATGTCCCCATGTAAATAAATTAAAAAAAATAAATAATGATGAGCAAAGGTTCACAACAACGTCTTAAGCATTATAATATTATCTTTTGGGTCTTCCCTTATTAGCTTTTCCTTTTAAAAAAAACTAGAAACAAAACCATGTCTTCTCAAAATTGTGTACCACCAGCCACACCACAAGACTAGTGAGGGCACTAGCTTTGCTGAACTCAGACAGCTTATATTTTAACCGGCACAGCATTTCTAGCCTTTACGGCACTTGTCCAGACACCAACCAATTACATGCATGTAAATCACATCCCGTGATGCTACTCGGCCAATCTAATGTATATTCAGATAAGCATCGCGGCATGAGTGAGATACACAAGACTGGACGAGGAGAGGGCGAACAGTCGCGAGTGAGAAGTTATTTCATATGCCGTTCTCCAAAAAGAGAAATGTGGACAATGAGACCAGAGTCTTTAGAGACTCTTCTGTTCATTTTTCCCAAAGGCCGTTCAAAACTAGTGTGTCTCATGTGTTCAGACCATTATTAAAAGTTCAATGTGAAGCTTTAATACAAGAGAAAGCACAACTCTTTGAGCAAACGTATCAAATCACATCCGAAATGAAGGAACAGAAAAATAAACCATCCAAGAGGCCAATATGATCAGAACCCTAATGCATTCATTCACTGTCCCACAATAATGTCAACAGAGATAATAGAGCTGAAACCAGTGTTTCAATAACAGATAGTTCCTCACACACATTTTATAAGAGAATAATGTAATGGCTATTTTGTTTGACATCACTACACAACTGAATTAACTGAATGTAAAGCTACAAGCAAAGACAATTAAGTTACATTTATTTTTTTAAATGAGTACTTTATTTTAAGATAAACTTTTTTTAAACTTTTTTTTTTCATTTTTAAATCCAGACCATATTTTAATTGAAGCGAGAAGAATATTTATTTATTATAACGAGTATTTATAATTCATCCAGTTAAATTTGAAAAATTATAAAAACATATTGTTGAGATATTACTTATTTTTTTATTTGACATTGAAATAACTGCTAGGCTATTTCAATACATATGGGACTTGTTGAACATTAGTTGAATACCCCTGATTTATGCTATATGCTTTACAAAACAGTCAAACCAGGCAAACCATTAGCATTAACAAAACATCTGAACAGTCCTCCTTAACATTTATCAAACATATTTTCTTCCACGAGCAATAGATACAAGTTAAGTTGCATGCCAGCACATGAACAAACTCAGTTGTTGTTTGCACTCAAGTAAACAATAAAACGCAATATATAAAAAGCAATGTTCCATAAGCCTCTTAGCATAGCACATATTTCAACAGCTGTAGCTCACCGGAGTTGAAGGAAGCTGCTGCTCTCTGGGCCACCCGGTTCCTCAGCTGTGCTGTCTTCCTGCTGAGTGCTCTGCTTCCCGGCGATCCTCAAGGTAAATAGAAAGCTAGTTAGCTTAGCTGTTTAATACTGTAGAACTCTCAATGGAACGTTATTAGATTGGTCTTTGATATTGGCACGTTCCATTATGACAATGGTTGTCGTGAAAGTAGCTAGCTTAAACATTATCTTAGCCTAAACATTAGCTTAGCCAACCTTTAGTAAAGTGAGCAAAAATTAGCTAACTAATGTTCAACACAGAAACCGATAACCTACCTACGTTACAACGACGATGTTAAAGATGAGTAAAAACACACAGAACGGCAGAAAAAACTAAAATTACAATGTTGCTAGCCACTAGCTAACCTAATGTTAGCTCAAGCCTTTACTGGAGAGCTAGATTAAAGCTACCGCAACCGGACATAAACCACGTACAGTGTCACTAACGTGAACCGTTTAAGAAAGCGTTTACTCTCTGGCTGCAGTACATTATTTTTGTTTTCTTACCTGAAGAAGAGATGCCATGTTCCCAGGAGTCAGGTGTTGTTCCTTCAATCCTGTGACAACAAATGCCGAAGTCACGTTGGACGCGACCAATCACGCTCTCCAAATCTCGCTCTCCAAATCTCGCGGCTACCTAGCAACGCACGAGATCACGTTGCCACATGACATTGGATGTGTCCACGACCTGTGTAGCTATAGCTAGCATAGCTAGATATTATAATGTGTGTTGGAGAAACTGTGTGCGTGTGTGTGTGTGTGTGTGTGCGTGTGCGTGTGCGTGTGTGTGTGTGTATGTATGTGTGTATATATATATATATATATATATATATAGGTAAAGGCTCCAGGGTCATAGTATATTTAGCGACTGATAGACTTATTATAGACAAAGTATAATTACACAGTATTAATATGATTACATGTATGAATAACTGACATGTTATCAGTGTAGTTTACATACCTAACAGCTACTGTGTTACTTTACTCATAAGTATGCACTTGTTCAGCACACCATGGTTATGGGTATATTTAGTTATTGATATTATATATATATATATATATATATATATATATATATATATATATATATATAATATGTATATATTATTAATAATATCATGTTAACAATGTGTTAGTAATATATCATAATATATTATTTGAATATAATAAAATATTATATAATGTGAATATAATATATGATTTAATATATTATGATATGCCCTGGATAGACTGGCGACTTGTCCAGGGTGTACCCTGCCTTCGCCCAATGACAGCTGGGATCGGCTCCAGCGCACCGCGACCCTAAAACAGGATAAGCGGTTCAGATAATGGATGGATATTATGATATAATATAATACAATATGTGAAAATTAAATGAATATAATGTCACTGTCAACTGTCATCAATAGGGATTACAACAGAAAACAAAACAATTATATAAATGTCTTTAGGAATTTCTCAAATTGAAAGGTGTATATAATATATCTCAAAATATGCAAAACATTTACAGATTTACTCCAGTTGCTGCTTGGGAATGCTGCCTTCAGGGACTGCTTGGAAAGTGTTTTCCACTTTAAAAAAAAGAAAACGATTAGAATGAGTCTGTATTACATAAACCATATAATGAAAACGTGGATTAATCTCAATGAAATGCTGGTAAAGGACTTCAGAATGAAGAAATAAAAGCTAAACAATGCAGTGTGGATGATATGTAATTCCTATTTTTCTCACTCGGGAAACCACAGGAAGGTTGAAGTGATTAATGCAACTAAAGGAAAGCCCTGCAGCACATAGTGAACACAGCTGGAAGGATCATTGGTGCCTCACCCCCCTTCCTGTAGGACACATGTGATACCCACCTCACCTGCAAAGTGACCAAGATTGTGAGTGGGCCACCCCTCACCCGGTCTCTGGGAAAAGACAGCGGAGCCTCCATGCTCCCAGCACCAGACCTTCAGACAGCTTCGTCCACCCGGCTGTCAGGAAGCTGAACTCTCCCACTCCCTCATCTCTTTAAGACTCCTATGTCTGACCTATCTATTTGCACTTTATTATCTGTATTCATTTTATTTGTTGGACAAGAGAGATACGTTTTAATTCCTCTGTATGTTTGTTACATGTTGAGAAATTGACAATAAAGAATATTTTGAATTACTATTAACTAGACAAAGTTAATACAGTTGTAAGTCATTTAAAATCCCAAATATACAGTTGCTATATGTTATAGTATTACAGTCATTTTTTTATTATGCAAGAAGCTTATTACATTACATTTCATTTAGCTGACACTTTTTATCCAAAGCGACTTACATGATATACAGTAGACCTTAGACACAGCAACGGAGAGCAATTAGGGTTAAGTGTCTTGCTCAAGGACACAACGACATGGACTAGCGGAGCCAGGGATCGAACCACCGATCCTCTCATTGAAAGTTGGACCTGCAAACCACTGAACCACTGAACCATATATACATACATACATACATAGATGAATACATACATACATACGTACATACATACATACAAGTGAGAGGACTTTTTCTTTCCACGAGTAAGATTTAGTCTCCGGGCTCTCACACAATGGCTTTAGTGTCTCTCAAGTCCTACAGTGACCGCTCTGGTGTGTCTCAGGTCCTAAAGTGACCGCTCTGGTGTGTCTCAGGTCCTAAAGTGACCGCTCTGGTGTGTCTCAGGTCATAAAGTGACCGCTCTGGTGTGTCTCAGGTCCTACAGTGACCGCTCTAGTGTGTCTCAGGTCCTACAGTGACCGCTCTGGTGTGTCTCAGGTCCTACAGTGACCGCTCTGGTGTGTCTCAGGTCCTACAGTGACCGCTCTAGTGTGTCTCAGGTCCTAAAGTGACCGCTCTAGTGTGTCTCAGGTCCTACAGTGACCGCTCTAGTGTGTCTCAGGTCCTAAAGTGACCGCTCTAGTGTGTCTCAGGTCCTACAGTGACCGCTCTGGTGTGTCTCAGGTCCTAAAGTGACCGCTCTGGTGTGTCTCAGGTCCTAAAGTGACCGCTCTAGTGTGTCTCAGGTCCTAAAGTGACCGCTCTAGTGTGTCTCAGGTCCTAAACTGACCTGACCTTATGTCTTCTAAGATGAGCCCAGGAGGACGGGGGTTTGGCTCTTAACTCGAAGACGTTGGGGAGATTACGAGTCTAGTTAGCCGCCAATAGTGCGTCACTGCGGACCACCACGAGGAGGTCTTGACTCAACCGACTGTTACCTAAATTTGTAACGTGTGAAATCATATGTGTCAAACACCGATGAGTGAAAATAAAAAAACAAAGCCTCAGGGACAGAGTCAGATAATTTATTGTCGTCACAGCAATGGTAGGCACAGACACTGAATGCAACAGAACTCCACTCAGAAACTGTTAGATTCTACAAACTCTGCCGCTTTACTGAACTACACCTCATCATTATTATCAACTAGGAGAGCTTTTGTGAGGCAGACAGAGCTTCTCTTGATTTCAGCCAACACCAAATGAACCGAGAAACAAACACGTCTTTTTCCTCTCTAAAAACTCTCTCACACAGAAACACGGTGCGACTCTGCCTCTCTCTTTTCTCTCTCTCTCTCTCTCTCTCTCTCTCTCTCTCTCTCTCTCTGTTGAAACTTGTAAGTTTCAAACATGTGAGGAAGTGGCATCATCACAGGCAGCCCAGATCTTTATGCGAAAAGACCATTCATTTTCACCATTTTATGTTTACATCCTCTGTAAACTAAACACACATCTTTTTCGACTATCCCTTGAACAAGGAAAGTAGCGCACCGTAGAAGCACTTTAGTAGCACTGAAATGGCTCTTATTGATGGCACTTTGTAGTTTTATTTTATTGAAGAAATTATGCTGTATAGACTGGTCACGAACAATTTCATTACTCGGACACATCTTTCCAGCGTTTTTCAATCATTTCCAACTCGTCGAGTTTGGCCTTATCATCGTCGATCATGAGATCGTACATTCTGGAAATTTCGCCAGTCGCATCATCAACAGCTTTGAGGTCAGGCAGGACCATTGCTGCAGCTCCTCGGATTCGCTCATCGCTGGCTTGGATGCCTTTCATTCAGAGTTAAGATTCAAGTTATATTTAAATAAAACAACATGATAAATCGCCACAACAGACAACGTAGTTGATTTAAATTTGAATATTGCTATCAATGCACAAATAAATGAGTGCAGGGCTCCATAACAACTGTAGGCAAAACGATTAGTTTAATTCTACATATTTGCAGTGGATTTCTTTGGAAAATAACATTGACATCATCATGTTTTTACAAGTCCATTGAACCATTATGCTGTGTGTTGGCTATCACTGATCGTCACTAAGATTATATTAGTCATTAAAAATACTTTGGCATGGGATAATGAAATTAGCTATTATTTATTATAATTAGCTCTTAAATGTGTGAAATTCAACAACATGATGCTTCCTCCACACACAAAATTGATTAATCAATTACTTTCCATTCTGTTTCCTACTTGAGGATTTATATTTACATCGATCTGCTGTCATATATCAGTTATATTTTACTCAGCAAGGTCATTTTGGGGATCTGAGGATGCAGTGGGTTAGGGTTTTAATGCTGTCAAAAACTGTGTGCAACTCTTGCTTGTCCTGCAGCGATATGATGATTACGGCTACATTTGAGCATTTTCCTCGTTCCACTTTCTGTTAAAACTAATGAGTCTTTGGCTGTGTCTAAATATTTTCTGATTTGTGCCGGTAAAGAAACGTCGTACAGTACGTTGAAGCAATGCTTGTGAAAATATGTCATAAATGGTCATAACAGAATAAAGGGGAATAAAAGTAAAAAAGACAGAAGAACAGTATGTTGAAAAAACTCAAAGAAAACATAACAAATATAGTAGAAGTATAGTACAAATGGCATTATTTCCTCTTTTATTCATGTCCAATAACTCCTGGTTTTACATCCATCAGAAATTGTCACTTAAATGCTGCTGCTGTATCATACACTGACCAGAGTAAACCATTAAACCATCAGGTGCAAGCCTAGAAACAAAAATATTCAATATAAAAAAGTAAAATTATATCAACAATAAAACAATCAACAGATCTTTGATCTTTGATTTTGCTGACCTCCTGTGGATTAACTCATTGTGTACTTCAGTGCACTGACATCACTGTTGGCTGTGGTTGCAGGTACAACAAACTCACAGTGGAGCGAATTCAAGTAGCAATTAAATGATAATCGCACATCAACATTATTTGTACACGCAAGAATGTGAATTTTTCTTTCAAACGTTCTACCTAACATTTTCGACATTAGCCGCCATAAGCCAAGACTGTCGCATTGAAATACCAAAGTGTATTGAATTCAGCAAGAATGTATTTTATCGCTTATAAATTCAGAGTTTCTTCCAGGCATTGAAAAGAACAAGGTGACATTTACACCATCGGCGTTGATGTTTTTGCTGGCAAAGTATTGGCTACCTCAACAAAAGGAGAAAATTCACGAAAGAAAACAATACATTCTACGATCAATCATATGGAACATGCGGTTGGATGTTTGGTTCCGTGCGTCTCCACTCGGTGGCCTTTATGCCGTCTTCAACTACGACTACGTCACCAGTGTGCGTCTTATATCTAGACAACTTTTATCCCATATAAAGTGCCAAACGACTCAAGAACATGACAACGCTACATCTGATTGGTTACAAGAGACACACCCATCTGAGAATATGACTGCCACAAATAGGTTACTTATAAAAGTAAATAATTCAAATTAGGAAGTTAAATAACAAAATTAAATTATAAAAATAAGTGTATTGTTTCATGTGTATTGTGACACGGGATTACTTAAAATAAAAAACAATTTAAATTCATTCAAAAACAGTGAATAATATTGTGAAAATACTATTTTTACCATTAAAATCTAAGTGTTTTACAAGATATTTCATCAGTATTTATGGCCATATTTTCAGTTATAACTTAACCATTCCATGTGTTACACTACTTTAGTTCACTTTAGAAACAAATATTACTGGGACCACTACAGTTGCAGATGAACATTTAATATCCAGGGATCCACATTAGAGACCAGTGCAGCTAGTAGTAGCTATAGTTTTACCATGTGACCATCTGTCACATGATCAAACAGAGACTCGACATTGGACAACATCAACTTACATATAACCCAACAATCGAGATTGCAAATCCGTGTGTGACGAAGATACAAAGGAAAATGATTCATTTAATTATTTAGATAATGTAGAATAAGCATCTGAATCTCAAAGGCCTGCTCTCTGCCTAACATATTATGAGTGGGCCCGCTATCTATTTCATACAAAATAACCGTTATTGTATTGGAAGGACACATTTTGTGTTTAGAAATTAGAAGATGGAGGTATATTTAAGACACAATCATCTTTGTGATAAAAACTAGGCGAGAAAAGCTAAAAACATCAACAAACTTAGTTCAGTTAAATTAATTAAATTACTGTATGTCGCTTCTATGGAAAATACACAGCTTTTCTTGAAACATTGGAGGGTCCATAGTACACGCACACACACACACACACACACACACACACACACACACACACACACACACACACACACACACACACACACACACACACACACACACACACAGCAGGTTGAGACATCAGTAATTTATTAAACATTTCCATGTGTGACTTTAATTCCTTTAACACAGAATGCCAAGTGCTGTTTAACAGTAATAAAGGTTTCGGTTCGATTAAAAGTTATATGAATTATATAATAGATAAATCACTTATAGACTTCGGTCGTTCTCAGGTAGCTGATGTACACTTTTGCTTTGTGAAGATTTTTCAGCTTTCAGTGGAAGAATAACAACATGGATCATTTTCTAAGCGATTTATTTTATCCATTGCTCCCTAAATGACACATTTTCCAACTTAACGGTGCTCTTTATTTCTCAGGCATGAGAGTCCAAACGGTGCGATGTCCTTCATGAGAGGAATTGTGAGCAACAACGCTACCATGATGTACAGGAAACTCTAACTACAGTGACTAGAACATTCAGCGTCTCTTTTTGACTGTGGAGGTTGGTGTTTTTTGTTTGTTTTTTTGTGTTTTACATGGAGTGCAGTTGTGGTAGGTAGCTTATAAACAGCTCAGTTTTTTTTTTGAGAGAGAGAGAGAGAGAAGAGTTCAGGTCAAAATGAGCCAAAATCCACCCAACAAAATTCTCTCTTTTTTCTCCCGTCCTCAGACTCCTTTGACCAGGACCACAGTCTGACCGGCCGCGGCCTTCTGGGAACAGCCGTCTGAGTTCTTGGCGTTGGCGGTGCGAGGCCGCCGCAGGTTCAGAAAGCTGAAGCGCGTCTCCAGGCTGAAGCTCTTCTTGGTGCTGGAGGTGGAGGTGGGGGTGGGGGTGCTGCTGTTGTTGTTGTTGGAGGCTGGAGCGTTGTCCAGGTCCCCCTCTGCGCCCTCTGCCCGGTCACCTGCAGCACAGCAGGAGGTCAGCGAAAGATTTTACATTTGTTGAACAGAGATGTGACCTTGATGGCCAGTGATTAACAACCCTTTGAACCCACCAAAAATACCATGTTTTCTTTAAACAACCATCATAAGCCTTAGATTTCCATCTTCCTGAGGGTCCTTGAACACATCCTGTGTAACCAACACTAGTTCAGAAAAAGCAACCGAAACCAAGCTTAAAATTGTGACATTTCATCAAAAGCATTCTATTCTACGCGTCTCTTTTAAAATCTCGCCTCGAATAAACCGTTTGAAGTAACCGATTCTGTAAAGAAACATTACATTCTGAGCACCTCAGTGAAACTATGACGTCATGATTGACTCATCTGAGACCAAGTGCTGTTTAACAGTAATAAAGGATTCGGTTCGATTAACAGTTATATGAATTATATAATAGATACATCACTTATAAACTTCGGTCGTTCTCAGGCAGCTGATGTACACTTTTGCTGTACACTTTTGCAGACACAGGGAACTGAAAAATACCAGCAAGCGCTGATTCAGGGTTTTATAGGTCCAAAGACGAAAAACACATGAACCGACATGAAGCATTTCTCTTCTCGGCCAACACACCGAAACGTGACGGAGATAAGACAATCGGATAACCAAATAAAAAGATTTCCAGTCATTTTTCATAGTAAGTCACAGTAAAGTATGTAGCCCCCCCCCCCCACACACACACACACTTTCCCATCACCCACCTCTCTCCAGGTCGCATTCCGGTGACGACGCTCCGCTGCACTCGCTGCGAGGACCGAGCACCGGCGAGATGAGGCCGAAGTCCGACAGCGACACGGTGCTGGGAAGGTCCAGACTGCAGGGCCTGGACAGTGGAGACATGGACGAGGAGGAGGAGGACGGAGTGGGCGATGGAGAGGCGGAGGAGGATGTGCAGGAAGAGGAGGAGGAAGAGGAGCTGGCAAAGGGGCAGGCCGAGAGGAGCTCCTGGGGGCTGCTGGGAGACGAACCCAGGCTGCAGGTGGAGCGAGTCTCCGAGTCCTCCTCCGACATGACGCTGTTGCCGCCACAGGCCTCGTCGTCGAAACACACCGACACCACTGCAGGAGGAGGGAGGGAGAGAGGAAAGGACAAGGATGAAGGTGAAGAGGGAGAGGAGGGACAAATGTGAAAGGGGAAAGGGAGGAAGACAGAGTGAAAGAAGGATGCAAAATGAGATGGCGAGGTTGAAAAGAAAAGGAAACAAGTTGATGAAAGACGAAAGGAAGGCAAAAGGCATCGAGAGGAACAAAGGAGAAAAGAAGACAAAAAACAGGAGGAGTGAGAGGATATTTAGAGGAGAGGATGATGAAGGAACAAAAGAGGGAGGATGGATCGAGGAGAGAAGGAAGCAAAGAAAAATGGAAAAAAGGATGGGAGAGATGTGGGGAGGGAAAGGAGACAAACAGTGTGAGTGAGTGTAAACAGAGCTATAAATAGAACGTCGCTCCCAGTGGGGGAGTTTCATTTTCACCCGACAGAAATCAAAGCACACGAACGCACCGGTCGCCGCCTGGCGGCACATTAAGGTCAACTCGTAAGTTGCTGCCGTCCGCGTCGGGGATCAGACACCTCCGCCGCTCCATTTATTCAACGCTTAGAGGGCACATTTACATTTCATTCCCTTTTGACAGCTTTTTTGTTTGTTCCATGTTCAGAACTTCAGACTGATTATACATGCATCGTGGAGCCGTTTCACCTTACCAGATGTTCCTTCCACAGGTAAACGGCTTGGTAGGGAATCATTTATTTTTGGGGAATAAATTTGGAATATTTTAGAGAATCTAAAACGTTGTTGGCGTTCAAATCACTCACAGTCGGAGCTTTTCTACAGCGCAGTGTTGAGCATCAGTACAAAAGACAAATAAGTAAATAAAAGGTGTGAGTTTAAAAACTCCTCCAAAAGGAGCATCCAATCGCAGAGCTTAACATTCTGTCACATGCATGTTGTTTGTACAATCAGTTGAAATCGTATTCTACCAAAGGAAGCAATAATAAAACAAAATTGAATACTATTTCTGCTGAAGGAACACGTTTCGTTTTCTCACATACGTGCTCTCTGGAGAACGAATGACAACAGAGCGGCGTCTCCGTACTCACTGGATATTCCGTCAGACTCCATCTTGAAGCCGGCAATGTCATCGGCGGAGTTGCCGTCCCCCTCTGCACCGACGCCGCGGCCCCGGGGCCCCATGGCGGAGCTCCGCCGCCGCTCGTGGATCTCGTCGGAGATGGTCTCCAGGTTCCTCAAGGCCGCCTTGTACTCGCCTTTGGCCCGGGACAGCTTGGCCTGTCGCTCGTCCACATTCTTCTTCAGGTTCTGGAGGGGTGAGACGGTCAGTGAGGGAGGAGGGTGGTGGTGATGATGAGGATGAAGGCCCTCATTCTGTGTTGGGGCATCGAAGGTGTCAAACAAGAGATTTATTTTTGCCCCCCAAAAAACTGGGTGTTTTTCATATTTCTGTCTTTGTGGTTTTTAATCACGCGTCGACACGGTTTCACGCATCTGGCGTGGAAACGGTAGAATAGGATTTGACGGCGTGAGGGCTTCGAAACTCGTACAGGTTATGTAAAGGAGAGCCAGAGTCCGGCAGCTTCTTCACCATCTCCTGCTTTTTCCTCATGACGTGAAGTGCTGAGTGTTTGGAACATATTGAACATACGATGGGATGCTTGGACTCTACTGTATCCGAGCGGACTACAGCTACGTCCTCGGTGAGATGCATGTTTTCCTGATTGGCTGACGCTAACTGGATGACTTTATGTTGCACGGCAGCAACAGCATCGGTGTCACGGTGCTCGTTTTTGTCCCTAACAAGGCGATCAGCTGCCAATCTGATCACAGAATGGAGCACACAGACTCGATATACTAACGGATTGTGATGTTTGCATCAATGCATTTAACCCCGAGCTGCCCTCACGTACCTCCAGCTGCAGGTAGTACTTGGCCTTCATCTCGAAGTAGGGCCTGCAGAGGAAGAGGAGGAGGAGGGGTCAAGGGAGAGAGAGAGGAGACGATTAGATCAGGGGGGAAAAACACAGTAACCCAGAAAAAAAGAGCAGTACCCACATTATCACCATGGCAACCTGGAGAAAGAGGAGGAGGCGGAGATGAAAGGGTTGTGATGCTGGATGAGCGATCGATGCAGAACGGATTAACGTCCTGCTGAGAGTTCACTACACTGGAAAATACCCTCAACTGATATTTCATTGTATAAAATATATATATATATATATATATATATAAAATAAAATGCATGTACTTGTAAGGTCACTAAAGCTCTGTGTATATATATATATATATATATATATATATACACAGAGCTTTAGTGACCTTACAAGTACATGCATTTTTAATATGACAACCTTAGAGGTGGTGGAATACATATTTATTGAAGTAAAAATACTCCATGACAAGTTTAAGTCCTGCCTTCAAAATGTTATTTTCATTAGAGTATGTAAATACTAGCAAAATGCAAAGCGATTATAGATGATTAATTGGTTTATTGTTACTGATCAATAGATCAATGTGTTATTCTCCACCAGTCTGCAGTTGAGTATCGAGCATCTTTTATTAACTGATCATTATGATTTATCTGTAAACTTTCACTCTGCAAAGTGACGACTATTGTCATCTGTTTAATAAATGTGAATAAAAGTAAGATGTTTCCCTCTGAAATGTAGCAATGCAGAAATGTGATGGCGCAAGTTTCTGAGCAATGAGCTCTGAAACTTTGAAAGGAAATGAGAAATATTACAGAGGGGAACTGGTAGAGTTTCTACTCATTATTTCATTTTTAAAGATGCCACCTGGAGGGTTACTAATATAGGAGGTTTCGGTACGCCAGACAAATCATTCCCTTAGACTTGTGATGTCACAGGAAGGCGTCACCTGGTGGCCAGACTTCCCCTTTAACACCTGCACGCTCATTTAACTACTGAGAGGGCAGGGCTCACAGCTTCAGAGACACTTTCCACTGAATGGAGAAGAGCAACCAGCCGTTAAAAATACAAATATATAAACTGCTCATCAGACCACATCTGGGTTGAACAGCTGGATCAGCTGCTTGGAAATCCACTTAGTCTGGTAACACAAGAAGGTTCACTTCAGTACACTGTGCTTCCATCAGGTCCGGTGGAAGGACGGAGACTAAATAGATGAGGACATGTTGATGGGGACTTTGCACTAATATGTTCCTCTCTGTAGAGGTCCGATTCAAAAGTCCACGGCTATAATTATTCTATGACATCATCTCTTATACGTCCTTAGAAATGGTGACAAAATGAAGTAACAACCTTTCAACAAGATTTCCCAGAAATATGAAAATGTCTTATGTCAATTATTTGAGAGATATTTAGAAATATTTGATGAAAAAAAGAGACCAGATCTAATGGTATTATCAAAAGATAAAGCATAAAACAGTTGGAAACAGTCTGTCATTGTAAAATTGCAACTTTATTATAGTAATTTCTTCTCTCACAGACAAAGAGTCTCTTACTTCGACTTGTTGATGGTGCGTTTGAGTTTTTTCTCCAGCTGCTTCATGCAGCCGATTGCTGCCGTATATTTGGCCGCCGTCTCCTTGTGGACCAGCTCGCTCCTCGTCTTGTTGTGCTCCGCCTCCATCACCTGCGACAGCCAATCAGAACTCCCTGTCAGCCTGAGGTTTATATATCTTTTGTCCTTTAAGGGATCAGTAACTTTCTATCATTTTGTGTGCAAAATGTAAATAAGTGAGCAGGAAGACCAAGAAGGTACACATAAGTAAATATGACTCCAAACTATCAATATTACTACTTATCAGCACCTCTGAAAATTAAAGGTTTATAATAAAATTAATACATTAAAAAAAAGAAAAGAAAATGAAAAAAAATAATCAAAAGGAAATAAAAAAGCTGTAAAATAAAATGCAGCCACTACAAATACAATAACACTCTTGTGTCTCTGGCGTCCACTCCTCTCTCCCCCCTTCTCACCCGCTGGGTGGCGTGGTTCAGCATCTCCTGCCAGGCGGAGTCAAACTGCCGGCTGTCCTCCTCCAGGAGCCTCTGCTCGGCCAGGGAGATGGTCTCCTTCGCCGCACGCAGGACCTCGGTGGCTCCCTGGAAGTCCTGGGCGGCCTTCTGGGCCTCCAGCTGGGCCTGGAAGACAAATGGAAGGGGATTATCACCATCATCATCAAAACAATTCACTTGTTGACAATCAATTCTGGACGCAATGAAAGTACATCATCTCAATATGCCTGCGTGTCTTCTCCATCTTGATTCATGGGGCAGTGGATAAATCTCTTTCAACCGTTACATCTCATCTTCTGACACTGATCTCGCTCTCTGAAGGTTTGACAAGTTTTCTCAAGTTTTGAAGGAAACAGTGAAGAGAGTAAGAGAAAAAAAAATACAGTTTATAAAATATAAAAATCAGAAGTTGATTCTACTGACCCACACAGAGCCAAACACAGAATCAAACACAGAATGACACTTTATCCAAAAGTTTTAAGAGTATTTATGATTCGAGTTTGACTATTTAGACAGATAATTCTAGTCCTGCAATGATTTCCTTACATTTGTATTTGTCGAACTGCACTTTCTCACAGCTTTCAAACCGTGAATAAACGGCATCAACCATCAAAACGAACATATTCAAAATATACAAAAGCACGGAGGCTCTGTAGCCTGAACCAAACTTTATTCATCCATTCAACCTTGACAAAAGGCAACCTAAACCAGATCCTCTCCTCCTCTTCTTACCTTTCACAATAAAAGCCCTAAACATAAACACTAACTGTTTACCTAAAGAAACTCAAATTCACCAAAAAGTATTTCACTAAAAGGACAGCATAAAAAAAAAAAAATCACACAGTATTGGACAGACGGTCAGATAGCTGCTACCGGGTCAACATGATCTTGGAAGTAGAAATCTATTCAAACTATTAATAAAAGTGCTACAACCTTCGCTATTTTTCATCACTGCTGCTTTGGATGCAAAGATTTTCCCAGGAAGGAATTTAGCATTTTTGTGTGAGCATGTAAAGGCCTCTCAGGAAAATAACTGAACAGTGACCATCAGTGTATAAGCGTGTGTCTTTTAAAGCGCTGACGTACATGTTCAGGATACCTGATCAATTTCTGACTAACAACCTGTGGGAATTATCAGCATGCCAACGGAGCGAGAGGCGGACAGCCTCGGCCTTGTTGCAGCCATGTGTTCGTCTTTGTATTCCACGCTGCATGAATGCCCAAGCTTATGCCGACTGAATGCTACAGGGATCCACGTATTACTACAGTGATGTCTCCTGGCGTCTGCGTCGCTGTCCTCCCCGCTAAGCCTTCGTCACGCCAGCCTCCATGACAGCAGCACTAGGCTTGAAAGCAATGCACTTCCTTTTATTCCAACATGTGCCGACCAACGTGTCCTCATCCTCCTTTTGCAAAGTGCCCTTGAGCAACAATGGTCAACCTGGTGTTGTTCTCAAACAATGCGCTTCATCGATTTATGCCAGTTATGTTTAGACATGCTAATGCTAGAATGTCACGTTGGCATTTAACTCAAAGTTCAGTCACGAGTGTGTCTTCAAACCTCTACTGACCACCAGGGGGCGACTCCTCTGGTTGTATAGAAGTATGTGAGAAAATGACTCTACTTCTCTCTTGATTTATTCCCTCAGTAAACATTGTAAACATGAGTTTATGTCAGCTCCGGCAGGCACATCATTGGTACAGCTCTGACAGTGTTTTTTTGTAATTTTGTCAGTGACTTTGGGTAAAGACCTTGTTGAGCAACGTTCCTTACATGCACTTCTTCTGTTTATGGACCAAATATGGCAGGGGTGTCAAACTCATTTTCACCGTGGGCCACTTCAGCATCATGGTCGCCCTCAAAGGGCCGGTTGTAACTGTAACACTATAAATGTAACTACTACCAAGCATATTGTTAAATAACTGTCTTTGTATTGTTTATTCAAGTGTAACAATATTGTACATGCATTTACATGTGTATGTGTGTGTGTGTATATATATAGATATAAACCCACATTACTCTATCAAAGATCAAACTTAAAACAGAAGAAAATAACAATGACAAAGATCAAACAATCGTTGTTATATTAACTTTGTTCAAAGCTTTTTTTGTCACAGTTGAGAAGGACATAACTAGCCAATAATAACATGCATGTGGTCTGGGGCAGTGGTTCTACTGGTCTGGCTGCACCATCACCCCTGAATGAACCGAGATCCAAAGCAAGGAACATGCTCAACTTCTCAAATGGATTTAATGAAAAGATGG
This sequence comes from Cottus gobio, assembly GCA_023566465.1. NCBI lineage: Eukaryota > Metazoa > Chordata > Actinopteri > Perciformes > Cottidae > Cottus > Cottus gobio. The sequence continues at coordinate 10,318,220 of CM042221.1, read as the reverse complement.
TGCAGTTTGAGCCTGAAATGGTACAGAATCTCACATGCCAACACAAAAAAACTAGTTTGAAATATTCCCTTTTACACTCAATTAAAAACCCCAAAGTGCATCTTAAGGACACAAAGTAATACAACACACATAATCATTTTATAACTTCAGCCTTTAACAGACTCAGCAGTGCTTTCATGCACAAACATAATAAAAAGGTCGGGAATGAAGTGAACTATCACAAATAGTGCGTGTGTAAACTCATGCAAGTAAAGTGTGTTGTGAACGCAGCACTGAGGAGTGTGAATAGACGCACTCTGCTGCATTCAAAATTCCCTTCAAAATAAAATCACAGGACTTTTATATTGCCCATGCAAAGGTCCGCAACCCACTGAAAACGAGTCCGCGCGAACCGAAAACGGGTCCGCGACCGACTGAAAACGGGTCCGCGCCGAACTGGAAACGGATCCGCGACAGACTGAAAACGGGTCCGCGACGAACCGGAAACGGATCCGCGACAGACTGAAAACGGGTCCAAGCCGTCGCGGGCCACATAAAATGACGTGGCGGGCCACATTTGGCCCGCGGGCCTTGAGTTTGACACATGTGAAATATCGGTTCACCCATGTCAACTATTGGGCACTTCCCTTGCCTCTCTTTCAGTTTGGATCAGGAAGCAACATCCGGTTCTGGTCTCAATCTCTAGTTTCAAGTCTTCTTCAATACAGCATGATGTTCATTTAGTAAAGTACGCTCCATTTAGAGTCAAACAGACCATAAAGCAGGACATGCTTTTGGTTACATTGATTATGGTCAGCTAAAAATGTTAACCCAGACTAATAAATGTCCACAACTATTGGATAGATTGCCATGAAATCTTTTTTTCAGACATTCATGGTTTTTTTCAGACATTCATGGTTAGCGTGAGCTTAAGATACATTCAGACTGCGTCTATAGCAACACCGGTGCCTCTGCATCCCATCATACCAAAACAACAACCTGCATCATACATTTGATGCAGAGGAAGAACTACAGACTGCTTCAGCTCGGGTTTCTTTGGGAACAGAATGTGCTCGTTCAGCAATGCATCGTGGTACATGTAGGCGCTACAGCGTGGCTCCACGGGCAGAATGACTCAGTTTTGTAGGTCACCATATGAGGAATTTCACTACTTCAACTCACTACATTTACCATCGACACTGATTGGACAGTCCTCCTCCTTCCTTCCTCCCTCCTCATGTTGCACATGAGAAACCCATCCCCCCCTTGCCTCCCTCACCCTGTTAGCAGAATCACTCTGCGTGGTCTGCTTCAACAATAAAAATCAAGGTTGATGTCTTCTAAGAAAACACTTTCCAGAGTGAAATTCCATCCGATACTAGACTTTATACACACACACACACACACACACACACACACACACACACACACACACACACACACACACACACACACACACACACACACACACACACACACACACACACACACACACACACACACACACACTTTTGGCCTAGAAAAGAGAGTAAACACAGATTTTTGTGTCCTAAAAAGACTAAATCTGAAGAAGAAACTCACTCGATTTGATGAACTAAAGGTGGCTAAAGCATCATATCAGCTTTGTGACGAATTAGTTTCAATGCTGCAATGGGAACCTGCGTGTTGCTTAATGGGAGACTTGAATACTTGTGAACCTGTCCTTTAAAGTAAATCACAAGACAACCGATAGCTATTGGAAACGGCTCCAAAAATGTACACAAAGTCCAGACTAAAGGTCCGTGGGCAGGAGAGGAGACGAGTAAATCTCAGTGTGGCCTCACACTTCACAGTAGTCATTGCCACTTCTTCCCTTTGGACTGAGTTTAGTCAAGAAGGGGGCTTTTTTTAAAACAGAGTGCGAGTGCAGCATTAAGCTCAGCCGCCTCCCTCAGCTGCTTCATATTTTACAATCAGTCTGCACGCGGTCCATGAACTGTTCAGACGGACGAACCTCCAGAGGAAGAACCAGCGGAGGTTCACTTCAGTTACATTATGATGCATTCAGGCTCTGCTCAGTGAAAATGACTACTGGCTGAAGGTAAGTGATAATGTTCTCATGATGCATTCACATGTAATCTAGTAAAATGTAGTGTCGTGATAAACTAGAATAAATCCAGATGTATTCACACGAACATAAATTAAATATTAGAGATGAATTATGAGCAGTTTACAGTCACCCTATGCAGCTTATAATACATCATTAGAACTACTAATGAAATTTGTTTCAATCCATGAAAATAGTCTTTTATTTCCTTATCATTTGAATTGTGTGTTTTTAATGAAGAAAACCCCCCACTAAATTACTTTCATAAAGTAAAAGTATAACATTTAAGATTTACTGACTTTACAGGGAAAAAAATAAAAGATTGTTCTGGGTCCTTGAAGATCAGCTACTATAATCAAACAACAATATGGTTCATCAATGATCGGTAATTAGTATCGGCGGCAAGCATGATAAGGGATCTCTTAAAGTTACATTTGCTATCCTTTGATCTTTTAGTGCTGATCCGATCCGTGACGAATCCTAAAATCGTTTTGTTTCCCACCATTACCACAAGAGAAGGTAGGAAAGTTGGATGAGACGGTATCCATATTCAAAGACACTTGAATTGGCCGATCTGCCAAGAAATCTGATTTTTTTTTTAAAATCTCAGCCTCGATCGAGTCTGGCAATTCATTTCCTCTGAAGTGGAAGCATGACCTGGGACAATAACGTCTTAATAACGATGACCATCTGAAAATGCGGCGTCCTTTCTGTCCCCGGCGTGCCACACTGACGCGCAGCCTCCCTCGGAAAACCCCACACTTGAAGAGGCTGCTGGTTCCAGAAGGGAGGTGAACTAACTGCGGCTGGCCTAGATAATGTGAGCGAGCTTCAGGGGGGAGGCAGCTCAGCCTCTGATGTCCGCTTCATGCTCTTCCACAGAGACATTAGCCCAGATACGGCCAGGCTTTGAAGCAGGACTGTCGAGTTCTGATGAAAAGTTATGCAAGGTTTAGTTGAATGGTGTTTTACTAAAAACATTTACATTTGCAGGTCTGACACAGGGACCGCTTTACTGCCTAAAAGGCTGTGCTTACACTCGTCTGCATCATTTGTGTCGTCTGATGAAAGGAACTGACATTTACTATTTTTCATTCTGCTTCAGAATAAACACTTTTAAATACAAACAAAAATAACGAGTGACTTTTATTGTAAAGAATTTACAGAAAAATGTGTTCATCGCTGAATTAGTAGCTATTCTTAAATAATAACCAGTCCAAGATTACTGCAGGGAGGAAGAGGAAGCAGTAAAAAAAAAAAAGGGGGGGGGGGGGGGTTTATTGGGAAGAATTTGTAGTAAATTAAAAATGTTTTACAGCCGCTCCTTTAAGGACAAAATCACGATTTGATCACGAACCAAATCAGGCAAGGAACAGCATCATGAGAAGTAAAGCATCAGAATGACCTACGTTTTGGACACACAAACCGAACTAGAACTCAGATGTTAGATTTGAGCGTGTCCGTGACCATAACGGTGGCCCGAGTTGGACAGATGTTGGGGGATTAGTCGGGACAAGAGGTGAGGGAAAGGGGGGGGGGAAACGATGAGCAAATCCGGGCTGTAGAGAAGATGCAACGCTAGATTTCGACAGGATGATTTGACAGCAGCTGGAATAGAAAGGCGAGTGGAAGAATGGAGTAAGAAAGAGAACAAAAATGCTTCAATTAATGGATGAGAACGTTTAAAGTTTCGGTGGTGAACGACACAACCTGTCGTCTCCCATCCTCCTCCATCAGACAGATGGGAGAGGATGGTGGGGCGATCTCTCTGTTCATCTCCCTCCCTTTCTGTTTTTGGCAGGCAGCCCACATCCCATTAGACACCAGCCAGGGAACGCTGCCGATGGGTGGAGTGAGATGGATGGATGGATGGAATGGATGATGGAGGGATTTGAAAGGGTTAGGGTTCAGAGGAAGCCACTGCAAAGTCAAAGCCATCTGGTTTGGCTTTGACCACCTGGGACGCTGAGTGTTTGCTGTGATGCTACTGGTCAGTCAGTTGTTGCATAACAGCTCCTGCTTGCACATCATTGGTGCAGCTCTGACGGTGTTTGTACTTTTGACTGTGACTTTGGGTAAAGACCTTGTTGAGCAACGTTCCTTACATGCACTTCTTCCGTTTATGGATCAAATATGGGTTCACCCATGTTAACATCGGACATTTCCCTTGCCTCTCTTTCCGTTTGGGTCAGGCAGCAACCTCTGGTTATGGTCTCAAGCTCTAGTGTCAAGTCTTCTTCAACAGAGCATGATGTTCATTTATTAAATTATGGCCCATTTAGGGTCAAACAGACCATAAAGAAGGGTATGCTTTAGGTGATTGACAGGTTCGCTCCTCAGTCCAAATATGGTAAACTCGACGTTAGTCCACAAACCATTGGGTTACACTGCGATGACTACGCCCACTTCTTATTTACGGTCCATGGTTAGTATAGCTGTTTATATGAAGACAAATATTTAGTGAGGAGAAGATGAACAAAGTGGATATTTTCAACATTCATGTACTGTACCAAGGTCACAGTGTTTATTGAGTCACGTTATCTCGGTCTGGAACCCAAGAAGACGGAGACTATATTTCCGTGCAAACAAAGTTTCAAGACAAAGTTTTCTTATCACAAGAAATCATCCTTTCTTCTGCAGATTCGCTCCACGCTTGCTTCATCCCAAATCATGTGCATTCGGTTCTGAGCTTAATCTTCCCTGCTGTCTTCCAAACTCAAACTCAAACTCCCTCTCTGCGGCGCTCTCAGCTAATCTGCAGACTCACTGCGTGCCGCTGCCGGTTGAGTGGGCGGCCGGTTTAAAAATCAGCTTCTGCAAGTTGACACAATGATGACTGACGAGGGACCGAGTCATCCACTTTGACTGCGATGCACCATCATAATACAAAAACCAGGAGTACTCAAGAGTGTTCGCTGCTTACTAAACAGAATAACCAGCAAGGACAAGTGATGGGGGACTGTCTAGAAATAGCAGTATATAACCCCCTTCACAAACTGGATTTAAGGAAAGCTTTTAAATGTTTGTGATTCTTTGACATGTGTCAAAAACATAAATAAAAACGTGCGCGCAAAAAAAAAAAAAGATTCCTGACTTCTTTTATTTACATTTGCAGCCTTGAGTCTCTGGGAGATGAGGTGGAAGGAAGAGAGAGCCCGAAGAATATTTCATTTTGTTAAAAAAAAGGTTTAACGCTGCCCTGTCCCACCGGAGTCAGCACTTAAAACACGTGCGTCCTACAAGCGATGTGCACTTAGGCGATAACTCATGAAACTTTTCAGCCTCGTCGACCCGATCCACTTCTTCAACTCAGGTCATCAGAATGTGCATCTCTTCTTCTTCTTTTTTTTTTTTATTGGAACACCCGACAAACCTTCATCAGGGAGCTCAAACCAGTGGGGAAGGAGCTCGGAATGATTTTTATTTGAAAGGTCAGAGATGCCGTTTCCTTTAAAGCAAGTCACAGGTCTGATTCATGCAATTTTCAATGTGTCCACCCACAGAGTGCTTGAGCTAAAGAGCATCTACTCACATTACATTACATTTAGCTGACGCTTTTATTCAAAGCCACTTACAATAAGTGCATTTTTTATTTTGTTTCCAGCTCAAAAAGCTGGAAACTTTAGACATTGCTCTCTCCACCATGGTTGAATGGATTTGAAACGTCTCCCTTCGACCCTTCGACCTTTTGTCGATAGGAGAGAGAAGATCACCGTTATAAATCTCTTACAATAAGGGCCCGGGGAACACAGGGATGCCCCATATTGATCACAGTAAAGCTTCTTTTTTGTTAAGCTAAACACCAACAAACATGGTTTGAAGCAGAATATTTTGTTAGATTAAAAAACACCTTTTTCTTTTTCAATGAATTTTGGTTCAACATTTTGATTTACAAAACTGGAGTTAAGGGAAATCTGGCACTGGAATGTAATTCTACAAATAGCATACTACTACTAATATCAGTGTATACTTATCTTTATCTGCATCTGTGCATAAATAATAGTTTTAAACCGAATGAATGGAGCTGAGCAGCATCTGAATGTGGATTTAGAATTAAAATGTCAACATCATGATTGAAGCTTTGAACTACTCGATACAGCTCTGTTGGATTTCAGTACTTTTAAAGGACTGAAAGGGGAGTATTATATTATTTTCAAATGCCCAAACTTCCAATGCTCTATCAAGGCCGTTAGGAGCTAAATGGGGAAACCCTTATTGTCCTCCTCCATAATGACTCATGACTCATTAGCTGCCAGCGAGATAACAGGTATGCAAATGGTGATTACCTCACCCACTCAGAGTTATAGGTTGGTATTTTATCTTCCATCTTGAAGACAAGGTATAAGAGAGTCCCCGCCCACCACTAACGCCGCTCCCTGCTGCTTATCTGCCATCGCAAATAATGCGTTTCTTATCAGACCGAGTGGGAGAGTGATGGAGGGAACGCCAAGAGAAAGGGAAGGATTTTCTGATCGTGAAAACAAAAACAGTGAGTCAAGCTGCATACTGTGAGGAAATGGAGGAAAGCAAGCAGGCTGTAAAAGAGTGGGAGGAGGGAGGCGAGAAGGAGCCAAGTGAGGAAATGAAGGAAGAACAAATGTATAGATAATAGAATATTTTATATTGAAGGCCTAAAAAGATGAAGGCAGGATGGAGGAGCTCTAAGAGGCTGAGGAAACAAACCAAAAGGAAAGGTTTGTGTATTAAATAGGTCAATGAAAAAATGCAAGAATGAAAAGAGGGAAAAGGAAATGGGAGGTAAAGAAGGAAAGAGTAGAAATAAGGAATAAAAAGCTTCATATGTACGAAGAATTAAAGATGAAACATGCAGAATCGAGGAGATGAGGAAAATAAGACTTAATGAAGAAAGAAAGTGTTGCCAAAATTTTTTTCTCTTCCGTCCTAAACAGATCCAACCACTAACAACAAAGCAAGATAAAATGAACACACCAATCTGTACGATAGCAAATCAAAGCCAAACATGAGACTGAACTGCGTCCAACATGCTGACAAAGAGCCTCAGTGGGTGATTTTAATTTGAGATATTTTTAGCTGGCGAAAAAAATAAACTAAAAGACATGAAGGTGATTTGTGTCGCGTTCTGCTGGATTGGTTCAAGGGACAATTCAAAAGTTCCTCACAAACTGATGGCAGCTTTATCACAGACATTAGACGGCAACAGCCTCTGACAAGCAACCGGAGAATGTTTTTGCTTGACTTGCCTTTTTTTCACCATCCGTTCAGAAAAAAAAAACTCAAATCTGTCTCACATCACAAACTAGAATTATTCCCTATGAATGTCCACAGTGGCTTCTAGTTAAGGATCTGAATGCCCAGCGGCTCGTTTAGAGATAGATTAGATATGAATGACGAGAGCCCCGCCAGGAATTTGGGGCCAATTTGAGGTAGAGCCCACTGTCCATCTGCTCCAGTAGAATGTGCTCGGTCCTCTGAATCTGTGACTTAGCCTTCACACAAACACAGGGTTACAGGCTCAATATAGGTGATTACTATCGCCACTAATGGTATCCATTAAGTTCATTCAAAAGTTGCAAATCCAACTATTTTACCTGTAAAACATGAGACTAGCGCAACCTACTTGCTCCCCTTTTAGGGATTAAGATGCCCAAAACATGTAGACGTTGGGTTACCAAACCAATACATTTGAAGAAATTAACTCCACAATTCGTGTATGCTTACAAGACGACACGATTCATCAAAAAGATGAATCATTTAAACAACCACAGCTGAAGCATTACATGGAACAAAGAGCCAAAAGAAATCTCATCCAGAACGTTCTTTCCCAGTTTTGATGCTTGGGCGCTGGACTGAACCAGAGAATTATTGCAAAGATCTGATTAAAAAAAAAAGAATTGTCTGCAGTCTGTAGCCATCAGAAAGACAGTAAGTATTTGGGGGAAGGACAGAGCGAAAAGCCAGCTTATTCAATCTTGACGCTTATCTCTCTGTCGATATAAAGCATAACAAAGGCTGCTCCGAGGACCATTTGGAGCACAAAACAGAAGGAAATTGTTTAAATAGGCCAGTGGATCCAGCGATGGAGGATAGAGAAGCTGGTTTCAAACGTCAGACCTGCTGAGAAAACCTGGATGTGAGAGATAAATGAGCGTAGTGTCCCCCGGGGACATGCTTCGACTAAAAATACATGTCCAGGTAGAAACATTATTAATGCTGTGGCTATGCATATGAAGTATTTGATACGGTCATTGCGAAGTTCATTTAAATGAATTATCCACCAAACAAGCGGGCTGAAAAGCTGAAAACAGTTAGCGCCTCTGCTCAATAAGAGTCTTGATCCGTGGATCGGAGAAACAGTCGCCGCATATTGCAGTAACAACAAGATGAGATAAAAGTTCCCGTTTTCTGTTTTCAAGCACAGACACAACATTGTTCATCTGGCTGCTCACGACGTTGCACAGCAACATGACCACAGCAGACGAGTCCCAAAACATCGCTGCCTTAAAAACACCACAAAGGGCTACGTTGGTTCAAAATTATGTGGTTTCAATGGCAACTGTCAATCATTTTTCTTCGTCGGGAAAATCGCGAGGTTATACTATAATATACCAGCAATGTTTCATTACAGATTGTACACAATGCGGTAAACATTGCATACATTGTACACACTGCAGTAAACATTGTACACACTGCAGTAAAAATTGTATACATTGTATACACTGCAGTAAACATTGTACACACTGCGGTAAAGATTGTACACACTGCGGTAAAGATTGTACACACTGCAGTAAACATTGTACACACTGCAGTAAATATTGTATACGTTGTACACATTGCGGTAAAGATTGTACACACTGCAGTAAAGATTGTACACACTGCAGTAAAGATTGTACACACTACAGTAAAGATTGCATACATTGTACACACTGCGGTAAAGATTGTACATACTAAAGTAAAGATTGTATACATTGTACACAGTACAGTAAAGACTGTACACACTGCAGTAAAGATTGTACACACTGCAGTAAAGATTGTACACACTGCAGTAAAGATTGTACACACTACAGTAAAGATTGTATACAACATAGGCCACACTAACCTAGAAACCATATTTAAGCGACTCCACCGGCCTGATCTTTACCTCTTGCAAGTGTTTGCTTTCACAGGAGATATTTCAAACAATAGATATGTTCTCATCTCAAAGTTGTTCCATACGTTACAGTTTAGTCCAAAGGTTCTCCCAAAGCAAGTTACCGCTTCACTACTTCTTCCATAAATGATACGAACTGATCGAGAGCGGCGAGGTAAAAGTAGACCTGGACCGGGTCAACTTTGGGCTGTAAATCTAGGCCCTCGTCAGACTGAAAGTTGACCCCTAAATCAAAAGAAGCGAGAGGATGCAGGACTCGAGTTAATGAGTCTGTGCGGCCATGCAGAACGGGTTGGTGCCGTATAACGGACAGCCTCGGTATCCGTTACGGAGAGGAGCAGTGTGGGTGGGTCAAATGGCTAAATGTTTTGCCTCCCTGGAGAAAAACACGAACCGTGCCTCAACCCGATCTCCTGTATTTCTATTTTCCCTTCCTAACACTTGTCTTCTTCGGATTACTACAGAACAAAAAAAAACCTCTCCCCCTTTTTTGGAGGGGATCTTCACAGATAAAGGTCACATATATGACCTTTCCAGGGACACAGGGAAAAACACCCAAATACAAAAACATGTTTCTGCTCTCTGAGCGCTGTAAACCAACAACCTTCCTTGTTTTAAAGTTGCATTAAGCCAATATAGTTGAGAAGTGAAAGCAAACGGTAATATAAACAAATTGGGCCAGCAGGTAGAAGGAACTACAACGATCTCACGTGGCACACACACATCCTCATCTCAGTTCCCCCGAGGACCGCCGCGGTCGTGAGGCTCGGTACGCCAGCGACCGCAGGGAGCCATTCTTCCTCCTTTTAAATGAACAGACAGACGCTGAAGTTATCCGATCGAGTCTCTCATTTATATCTTAGTTTGTGAAGCAGCATTTCCTGCATGACATAAAGGAAGGAGGGTATGAATTAATAAATAGACTGGCGTTCACATCAAAAGGACATCAGCAGTTCAAATCCCAATGGGAACCAGAGGAAAAAAAAAAAAAAAATACAAATTGGTTTTGTATAAAAATCCATCTACTAAACTGAAAGGTTTAAGGTTTTGTGACAATTCTCAAATTCAATTGTGGGTGAGTCTGTCTTTCAATCAGAGGGTTGGTGGTTCGATCCCAGGTTCTGGTAGTCCATGTTGTTGTGTCTTTGAGCAAGACACTTAACCATAATTGCTCACTGTTGCTGTGTCTACGGTTTACTGTATATCATGTAAGTCGCTTTGGATAAAAGAGTCAGCTAAATGAAATGTAAAGTCAATAATAAAAAAAAGCCACAGTGCATTTCAATCTTTACGAGTCTGAATCAATATGTTAAATGTTTTTTTTCCTATACGTTTTCTGGAATTTTATGCCGTTATTTAATTGTGACAGTGGAGACAGGAAATGTGGGGAAAGAACCGACAATCGAACTGGTGATTCGCTGCTCAGTAATCTCTACTATCGCACATTTCCATGTGATCTTCAAATCATAATGATAGCAGCAAAGGCACCAGAGAACTTAAATTAAACATAGCTGAAAAAGCAGAAGTGCAACTGCAGTGTCACTTCACAGGAACTCTTTACACACACACACACACACACACACACACACACACACACACACACACACACACACACACACACACACACACACACACACACACACACACACACACACACACACACACACACACACACACACACACACACACACACACACACACACACACACACACACACACACACACACTTCTGCTTTTTAAAAATCAACTAGACTGCAGGTTTACACATATTAATTGAATCAAGTCTCAACAAGTAACCTGGTAAAATATATAAACAACAAAACTATTTGAATAAATAAAACCTTAAAACCAGCCCATGCACAGCTGAACAATCTGAATATGTAACTGTGGATGAGCGGACTCTCAACTATGTTAAAAACAAACATGTCAGCATTCAGATTACTGATCTGACCTGACTCGGCAGCTGCTTGTTATTTGGGAATAACAGTTTCAGAACGAATGGGAAGCCATGGAGATTAATACAATGATATGAGATATATCCTATTATTTCTTACATAGGTTACTGATTCCCGAAAATATTGTATTTCACAGGCCAACGAGCTGCAACAGTACATGCCCAGTCAAATTGGGTATACAGGGTATAATTGAACAGACCCAGGACCCTTCTTGAGATCAAGCGGTTCTGAATGCTTCTACCATCCCTCCCTCCGTGCCTTGTTCACCGACCTGTCTGGCCAACCTGCGGGCCTCCCAGTAGGGCTTGGACTCCTCCACAGCCTTGCCGATCTTCTTCACCAGTTCGTCCAGCTTCACCGTGGCCTCGACCAGAACCGAGCGGAATTTCTGCCTTGCGTCCTGACGAGAGAGAGAAAAAGAGGCCTCAGTAATTCAGAGCTATCTGAGCTACATCTGTTGCTTATTCGTAGCATGCAGTCTGCTGTCCCACCACACACCGCTCTTCCTTTATGCAGGGATCCAATAGGGCTTGGTATCGGTACCTTTCAGGTATCGACCAAGTGGCATCGAAATGATACATACAAATCTTCCAATCAATCCTTTTTGTATGGTTTTGTATGGTTCTGTCAATCACCTGGAAGCCTCACCCTAAAGCATCCCCTGCTTTACGGTCCGTTTGACTCTAAATGGAGCATAATTTACCGAATGAACATCAGGCTGTATTGAAAAAGACTTGAAACTAGAGATTGATACATAAACTCATGATAACAATGTTTACTGAGGGAATATATTGAGATGGTCAGTAGAGAGAGCTACATGAAGCATAGACTTCTATACAACCAGAGGAGTCACCCCCTGGTGGTCAGTAGAGAGAATGCAGTGTTAACCTGCCTGAAACTAAATAGGAAAAACTGTAATTCCCTAAAGTTTAAAATAAACACACCGAATATATTCTTCACTTGAATTAGGCTGCCAAACCCCCTTTGTTAAAAATAGTATTTGTGTTTTATAGAGTTAAAATGAGGTAATATAAAGGGTTTAATTTAAGACTGGACAGCAGAAAAGTCTGTCGGTATTGGATAAAGTCAGATGTTATTCATCTCTTGCCAGTGAAAGAGCTCCTGTCTAAACCCGTCTCTTGCTTTACTTTCCCTTGAACACTTGTTACATCTCCCGACAGCGCCTTGTAGCTCTTGACACATGAACTTTGCTTTACCATACGCTTGTAAAGTCAAGGAAATTAAACCGGCTGCCTCACAACTTCTCAGAACTGGAGCGTCTAACCCTGAACCTTTCAAAATAAAAGTAGGTCTAAAAAAGGGATAAGAAACATTAGCTGACAACCATTACACTTGATCTAATCTGGGCAACGTATTAACACCACGTGTCAGACAAAGCTGCCGCAGAAATACTGACAGTCCCAACAAACACTGAAAAACTGATCGAGGCCAATCTGTCAACAGACGCCCGTGAAAAAAAATGTCCAATATAATTTTGTTAACTGATACGAAGCAAACTTGTTATGTCTTAATAGAGCTTTGAGAGTTCACTTGTACTTGTCGAGGGGAGTTTCCAAACTGATATTTCATCACGGTTAATTACCGCAAAGAGCACTGAACAAAAAAAGAGCAAGGAAAAACAAGTTAGAAACCTCCCATATCACTGCGGGAGGAAGGGTGTTTTGGCAGCAACTGGGCTTCAACCAATAGCCTTCTGTAAAAAATAATAATAAAAAAACGTTCCCATCAGTACAAAAAAAGGTGTTTGCAGAGTTGTTGTTTTTTAAGAGGATACAAAACACACTTGTCCTCACAAACACGTTGCATGTGATGCAACTGTCCAGCTGCGAAACAATCCTGTTAGAAGCAGCACTAAATAACTCCACATCAAACAGGTTTCAGCCCTCTTTCATTTTAAAATCACTTCAAGGAAACAACCACAAGCTTTGTCGTCCATGGGGCTCCTTCAGGAGCCCAGACCGGGGAGGAGTTCCAGACAGTTTGACCTCTTGGGTCAAAGGTTTCATGAGATAAATTGTTAAATGTGTCATAACAAGGACGAGCTCAATTTCCTCCCGATCAATAGAAATCTCACACCTTGTGGCTTGACAGCTTATCAATGATCTGTCCGGTAAACCAGCTATGAGATAAAAGCACAAAATCTAACAGGGTTTTAAAACAAATCATAGACCCTAATTTAATTTGATTGTTTAACCAGCCTGTTTCAAGTCAAAGCAGGATTAATATGGCGACATCATCTTCCTAAATAGCTACTAGCTGAAAATCTAACCAAATAAAAAGCCACAAAACAGATCAACTACAAATAAACAAAACTCTATGTAGACAAAAAGAAACAAAGAAAAGTCATAGATTGCAATTGGTGGCACGTTCATGGTGGTATGTTCATTAATACTGCTCGCAAATTGACCTTTCGCTCAGTCCCGCCCCCCCCAGCTGCTACACCATCAAACTGTTAGAACCCACACTGTCACTAAATGAACTCCCTAAATTAATATAATCTATTTTGGGGATTTCAGAGAGAAGCAGAAATACGGTTCTACCTACAGTATATGTGTTTAAAAAGGCCATATCCAGCATGTCGAGAGAAAACAGGTTCAGAAGATAAAAACTAGAGATTACAATGTGAAAGTGAACCACCATATCACCTGGAGATCAAGATGGAATACAATGCAATAAATTAACAACACTAAAGTCGGGTCGGTCTTTATTCAAGTTCCAATCATTCAAATACATTCAGAACACCTTCAGTGGCTCGCACAGCACTGGAACGCTAACGCACTCTGCTAATGTTGGCTCCACTAGTGTTTACGTAGAAACAAGGTCCAAATCCACTAAATCTGAAGAAGATTGTAAACCATTAATGAGAGAAATCTTAGAAACCGTCATGCCCATGCACAAGGATGTAGTTTGTTTTTGACTCATTTTGGAGGCTATCAAAATGAGCCAGAGGAACTGTGATCAGGTCGCCGGCGCCCTGCACACAAAAAGGCTTAAAGCTGCTGAACACGTCTCAGTTTTCTTCTGACAGATGTCGTCAAAAGACATTTATACATCTGTGATGATTGCTCTGCTCTGTCTGCTTCCATCCAACACAGAAATCCTTTCAACTAAACTATGCTGTGACTAATTCCCCTTATCTAATTAAGATCTTTGCCACTGTTAAATGTAGCATATTAAAGCCACAGTCACACTTAGGTTGAACTTTCCCCAGGATGTACTACATTTACCATTAGCATTTCTAACAAGTCTGTTTTCTGGAAGACACCAGCAGCTTAGAAGTCAAATAAAAAAGGTTCAGGATAACCAGAAGTAAATTATTCAAAGGTCAGAAATGAAGAGTGCTCTCAAAACAGATGCAGCAGAAGTTCTCATGTACGGTACGAAATAAATCACACATAATGGGGAAGTGATAAATAGAAGTAGAGGCGTGAAGGAACAATGAAACAAAAGACTGATTTAGTCACCCACAGCACAATATATCTGCTTATTGTTCTGTGTTCATTAGAAACGCTCTGGCCTTTAGACGTGTCTGACAGACAGCTGTTACCTTCCCGGGGAACTTTAAAACCCTTCTGTGTTTGGGGAAACACAAGGATTTATTGTGGGTGAAAAAAATAATTACAAAACAATACATAGACCATCAAATGCATATTTAGGATCTTTGAGCATCAGCGTCGTTTTCATTTGAGTCATCTGGAAACCAACTCACGTGAATTAGCCAGCTAGCCGTCACACACACACACACACACACATACACATTCTATTTATAAAAACAGATCTAAAAACAATGTTTCACAGATAATTAGCTGGACTTGAAAGACAGGCTTAAAAAAAAAGTAAACTCATGACACTTGATGCCAAAGTCCTAAAAAAGAAAGTGTGTCCTTGATTGATCCTGCTGGAGAGCTCGGCCCAAACCCACTTATTGATAAATCGTATTAGCGTTTTCATCAAGGCAACAGGCTGCAACTTAGAAAGAGTGCAGAGCAGAATGAGTACAGTACTTCACCATCAGCTCGACGGCTCGCATTGACTCATTTCAAGTTCCTCCAGTCGGGCTTTAAAAAAAAAAAAAACGCATTTACCCCAACTGGCTTGCATGTTTTTAAACTCCAGTCATGAGTATTCTATGAAGAATATATGCATATGAAGAATAGACAAACAAGGCTCTAATAATTTGGTTATTTCTGAAATTTCGTTGTTTAAAAGGTTTTATTTTGAAGCACCAAAAATAGTAAATGCTGGGTTTTCAGGACTCAGACAGACAGACTTGACAGGTCGCATTGAAAACACAAGCATAACCCTGGCCTAAGAGTCCCAAACCGCCTCAAGGACACAAAAGAGGAAACAGTCCAGTACAGTTGTTTCAGCTCCAGAAATCCAGCACGGCGGATTTAAAGTGAAACAACGCCTGCAGGGGTTTAAGTGCTGACTTAATCATGACCCCTTTAACCCCTTGGTGACTGTCAAAGAAAGTGCCACAGTTTCCACACAGTTTGTCAAATGAGGATGTAAAACGCCCTCAAAACGTAAGATAACGGTCAGCTGTTTAACCCTCAACGTCATTGTTTCATGTCCAACCCAACAAAGAACTGTCCAAACACCGACAGGCTTTTCTTTTGAGAACACGTGAAATGCAAGGAAAAAAAGGTCTCACAGCTACGAGGGAAAAAGCTCATAAAAAACAGACCCTGAATGCAACTCTGTCCTCTCCTCTGGGATTAAACCCATGTACACTGCAGAGTTTCTGCTTTGGGTCCTTGTGTGACGGATTCCCATCGGCAACGTGTTTGTTTGCCGCCATCCGCTAAATTTAGCCTCGGCGTCCACGCATCACCGTGACACGTTATGACGTCGCTCTGCCCAGTCCTCCCGTCGGCAGTAAGGAAAAGCTTCAAATCAAAATGTAGGTTAAGTGATGATCTCACACTAATGCTGCTGCCCGGAGATTTTAATCCATGGACGTACAATGTGGGACGGCTTCGTTGGCAGGAGATTAATCCGGGCAGGTTTTCAGCACTCTGCGCACTCATGTAGGCAACTGTTGAGCGGCGTGAACTGGACTTCAACTGGACTTCAACTGGACTACAACTGGACTACAACTGGGAAGTCTGGATTCAAGGTCCTGAGATTACAAATGTCTGTTTTCCTTTGGCGGCCACAAGCGAGACGCTAAAACCGTTGACTTCCCCCTCCATTTTCATGATTTTCTTGACTAATAACTGAATAATGGCTCCGTCCAAAGACAATGCACTTTACAAGAGTCCAATGAAACGTCTTTACGTTTCACATTTTGTCCGAAAACAGTCCCGTGAACTATGAAGTCAAAGACAAACCAGCTACGAGAAGCTGGAACTAAAGAGTCACCAAAGAGCTTAAAGTCATATTGATCCTATCAGAAGAATGTAGTTCACGTTGTGCTGGAACCAGAAGACATGTCAAGGACTAGAAGGTTTTGGTCTTTATTGTTTTGATTAATGTCCTTGTTATCATAACAGTAGATACACCAATATATGCTAAATATTATTCA
This sequence comes from Cottus gobio, assembly GCA_023566465.1. Taxonomy (NCBI): domain Eukaryota; kingdom Metazoa; phylum Chordata; class Actinopteri; order Perciformes; family Cottidae; genus Cottus; species Cottus gobio. The sequence goes on along the minus strand of CM042221.1, from coordinate 10,301,520 downwards.
TGCAAACTGTGATTTTTCTAAAAAGGCTACCACTGATTTAATAATAATAAGATTCTCTATTAATAGATTTGTCTTGCAAATAGTAAAAGCTCCACATTTTAATTATTTATTTTTTTAAATCATAAAATCTTTTTTTCTTATACAAGAATATTTTGTGTGTTGCTACATAAAGAAGGTGTGAGTGTGCCGTGAGTCTGACGGCCACAGTCCTGAACAGCAGACGTCTTTGTTGGGACGTGAAAACAACTTGACTTGATGTTGTAGCTTGTGGAGCCATAAAGAAAAGGTAGAAACTTAAAATCAGTCTCGGTTTAACAATCAAAACAGTGTTGAAGACTCCCGGCTCGAGGCCGATGGGACAGGGACAGAAACAGGTCGACCTGACCGTCTCTACCAGTAACAGAGAAACCATAACAAATTCAATAACACGTTATAATGAGGGCAAACAAAAACAATAAAATATTGTTTTGGGGAGAATTTATGATTAGTCCCTGAAGATCGGCATCAAGTTTCTCGCCAAAAAAACAAATTTTACAAGATAAATTTGATAATGTTATAATTTCCCTTTACCTATATAGAGCTTGAACGCATCATGATGTAATTCAATGCAACCTCTGTCAATGTTAGCTCTGTTATTAGTGAAAAAAACACTATTTAAATGTTTATAGATTATACAGAGAGACAATTCATTTTTTATACTTTAGAAACAGGTCTTAAAAACTACATGGGAGTAAATATTTTGCAGCCAAATCCAAGTATGTATTATTATTATTATTATTATTATTATTATTATTATTATTATTATTATTATCCACCTGTGTTTCTATATAACACATGTAATACTTTACTTAATTTTTTTACAAGGTTTGTATAAAGGTAATTAAGTAGTCCATGAGTATGAGATATTAGATTAGATTAGATTCAACTTTATTGTCATTACACATGTACAAGTACAGAGCAACGAAATGCAGTTTAGCATCCAACCAGAAGTGCAATAGCAGTAAATACCAATATACAGATAATAATAAGTATTTTACAGATAATAAGTTAGTGATATAGGTACGGGATATACAGATTGATTGATTGCGGTAATATGTACATGTTATACAGGTTGATTTGTGCATTAAATGTAGGTAGACTATAAGCAGGAACTATAAACATAATTTACAAAAGGCAAATGGGCATATGATAAGTTAAGTAATACAGATTGAGTGAACGTTAAATAGTGCATAATAATAATTTCTGAGATATGAGTTTACAGTTAAGTTTGTTTGTGCGCCCTCTGGTGTTTTGGAGAATAACGCAGCTCACAGCACATCGAATATTCGTTCATCGTTGGAGTTCGGCCCCACATATAAACAAAAGCTTAACAGCTGATGTTAACGAGCTCTCCTGTTGATTTAAACACAGATTTGTTGTTCATAATCTAGCATTATCAGGAAAAATGTTCCATCATCACCGGGTCGTCATTAGTCTTGAGCGCTGATACTGCAGAAGAACGAGTACCGAAATATAAACACACACCCGTCACTGAGAACTGAACCCTGTAAACTCATGAACTCTCGGCTGCCGGCTTGACACCACGCACACCTGAGGAGCACGTCGCCACTTTGGACTTTTACCTCCATAAAGCTTCACAGAATACTGCAGACCCACAGAAAAGTAAGCCACCAGACTTTATTGGATTTTAATGAGATTCAAAGATCAGTGTTGGAAGCTGAACAGCTGTATTGAGTTACAGTCTCAGTAAAATCTCTTTAAATGATCAACGTTTACTGTATTGTGAGATTTTACATTTGAACCGGTTCACGCAGAACAAAATGGGTACTTTTACAAACCAGTTAAATGGGTAAAAAAAAAACTTCATCAACACATTTAATGCAAACATGTGCATGACTGACCTCCAGCTCCGTCTCACATCTGTTGATGTCGTCGGTGGACTGGTTGAGTTTCTCCAGCTCTCCCTGGAGGAGACGGAAACCACAGAGAGGTGAAGCAACAGAGAGAGGGGTGCAATGTATCACATCTGGATGTATCGGAGAGGGAACCAAGCAACATCTGGACTGAATCAAAGGGAAAATGTATAGAATATATTCACATTAAGCTTTGTGCTGTTTACATTAGTCCATGTTCTTTAAGAAGAAGACAACCATAGCTTTGAATTAGCATAATATTACCGAGGACGCACCAGACAGCATCCTCCGGTTCTGCAGAGAGAAGCCAATGCTTTATATCTTTAAACCTGCCTGCCCTCTAAGGTCAACCAGGGGGCAGCTCCTCCGGTTGTATAGAAGTCTATGCTTCATGTGTTCAAGCTGCATTCTCTCTACTGACCACCAGAGCGGTGTGGAGACAGACAAGGCTGGACTGCAACCAACCCGTTGCAGACCAGCCTTCTGTAATCTGTAAATGTATAATACAGAATAAACACTAATCGATAATATGGATACACAGATAGTTACCTGGATTCTGGGGTCCACTTCTTCTTCGTCGTATTCAGCCTCGTCATCCGTCCTGAGCTCCTTCTCTAAATTATCCATGTTGGAGGTGAAGGACAGATGCAACAAAACCGAACAAAGAGGCGCTGCAACGGGACGCACGCAGCCCACAGACTCGGCTGCACGCCGGACGTCGGATTCCTGAGCTGTCGCTTTAATGTCCGTCGTTTATATTGATTGATTTTAAGATAATCGGTGTGTTTTTCTTCTCGAGGGGGAACATCTCTGCATGTATCCACCGGTGGGGCCGGGCAGCGGCGGCAGCGTTTCTCCCCGCTCAGCTCTCCCTATACACTGAGCCCGGTGCTCAAATGTCCTGCACTCTGCCTCAGACCGGGAACGCCCCCCTTTTGTCAGCGTCTGTAGAGAGTATGACAAGTAATTAGTGCCGTGCAGTGGGGAAACCAGTCGGCAACCCCTGCTTCTAAAGAGTGAAGCAACTAGCATTCTCTCTACTGTCCAGCAGGGGGCACCTCCTCTGGATGTATAGAAGTATATGCTTCATGTGTTGAAGCACTGCTTCATGGGGATGTTACACATACCAGATTCCTTTGCACGAATTGTTGTGCAAAACCTGGATTTACGGAAGCACAATGCATTAACTGGAGGAATTATGTCCTGTTTTTTTTTAAATTAGCATGATGAATATTTAAGAATTCTGAGAAACATTTTCACAAATAAAAAAAATTCTGCTTCACTGGGAAAAGAGCGGACGGCAGCACATTAAATTGGTTAATTAAAAATAACAAGACAAATATATATATATATATTTCTTTTCCCCCAAGTGAATGTGTTACGCTTCCAGATGGATTTGTCTGGAGCCGACTTAATTTCCATTATTCTATAATTCTGATATACCAATTCCATCTCACTCTAAAATCCCACATTCTGATGTGAAAGACCTCTGGATTGAATGTTGTCTTGTGTACGTGTGGCGACATGCATTGTGAAGCACATCTCTGCACGTGTGCCAGAAAAAGAGCAAGTCATTATTTTCTCTGACTCACTAACAGATGATGTTTTGTAATAATGCAGGAAATACTGCCAGAGATGTTTACTAGAAGCAGCAGCCGTCAACAAGTTGCATAAAGACAATTGTATAACCAGATAATGAAACAACATGTAATATAATTACGAACCACAATATAGTACTTTTTTAGTGCTGACTTTCAGGGCCTTAAACGGTCAGGCCCCACAGTATATCCGAGACCTTTTGAAGCCGTATCTCCCTAGCCGGACTCTTCGGTCCTCTGACCAAAATTTGCTTGCAGTCCCTAAGACTCGTTATAAGACCCGAGGGGACCGGTCTTTTCAGTCTGTTGCTCCCAGACTGTGGAACGCCCTGCCCCTGTCCATGCGTCTGGCTGGCTCTGTTGTCTCTTTTAAAAAGGACCTGAAAACTTGCTTATTTAGGAAAGCTTTTGGTTGATGGGTTCTCACTAGCGTCCCTTTCCTTTGATATATGTATGTATTTTATACTGTTTGTCCTACCTATTCTGTTGTACAGCACTTTGTGATTTTATCTGTGAAAAGCGCTTTATAAATAAATTTTACTTACTTACTTACTTACTTACTTTATTTTCGATTAGATATGAAGCATTACTGCACACAGTTCTGTGCTTTAAAGTAACAAATGCTTTCATGTATTGCCATGTGATGTTACTAATTGATTTATTTCTGTCAGATTAACATCTGGACTTTTCTCTCTTGCCTCCATTAATTTGCAGTCCAACAAAAGCTGGTCTGTTGTCCTCAGAATGCTTAGAAATTACATTTTTTTTTCTTTCTCTGAACTGAAGGCCCCCAGTGAACCCTGCACTGTTTCTATTCATCATTAGCAACATTTGGGTCAGTTTCTGTCAGCAAAAACATCCCCATTCCAGTTAAAATCATACTGTTGCAAGACTGTTTTTCAGTATAAGGCAGTTCTAAAAACGTTATAGTGAGGTTTGTGGATTCAACCTAAAGGACTCAAAAATGAAAACTCTCTTATTTTATATTATATATACTCTCTGCACTTCTCTCTGTATGCTCTCTGTATGCACTCTCTCACTCTGCATGCTGGCATCACCCTAACCCTTCAACATCTTTTTGTTTTCATTCCTCCCGCTCAGTGGAGGAGAAGGCAGTGAAAGCACAGAGATTGAGAAGGAAAAGGGACCCTAGGTGATGTTACACATAACCAGCACAATGGGCCGTCTTACCTCAAGGAAGGAGGCCGCCGGAGAGCATTTAAATGAAAATTGATGTTCCACTGCTTACTTCAAAGAGCACGAGGATGAGAGTCTTTCAGTGAGAAACGGAATAAAAATGTTTATCATCATCAGAAGACCTGGCTCAATTCAAAGGACTACTTTTTGCTTTTCCATAAATTAAGCTGCCCCCATCTTACATTACAAACTATATATAACACAATTTCACCATTCACCAAAATGAAATCAGGGACTTAAACCTGCTCTTGCAGCATGCTGGGATGTCAGACTTTCTTCTAACAAGAGAAAGAGCTAAAACCAGGCTGCAACCTCCGGTTCTGCTGAGTGAAGCTGATGCTTCATGTGTTAAATCTGCATTGCCTCTGCTGACCACCAGGGGGCGACTCCTCTTGTTGTATAGAAGTCTATCAGAAAATTACTCTCCTCTCTTGATGTATTAACATTGTAAACCTGAGTTTATGTTCACAATATCTAGTTTCAAGTCTTCTTCAATACAGCATGATATTAATTTAGTTAATTGTGGTAATTTAGAGTTAAACAGACCATACAGCAGGGTATGCTTTAGGGCGGGGCTACAAGGTGATTGACAGGTCACTATACCAGAGGCATTTATGGTGTCTCTACATCACTCCATCAAATATGGTAACTTCTGTTTTATTGGTTGCAAAAAAAGCAAAGACGGCGTAGGCAAAATTGCCAAACTTTAAAACGTCCATCAACAAAACAAACGGTGAAGACTACGTCCACTTCTTACATACTATGGCTGAAACTGAAAAGAGCAGGTCACAAAAAGGTCAACATTCCAGCCAAGTATATACAGAATATGTCTTGATTTCATCCTCATTCCTTGAAGATGTACTTGACCAAAGTATTTATCAATATTGTATTTGTACATATAATTTAGATATAGAATCAGTCATTCAGAGATCTGCTGACACACTCTCACTCTCTGAGATGTTTACTGCCCTATAGTCCCTGCAGGGCTGCAACCCGACACGCTCGCTGACCTGAAGGACATCCAGGGTCACGTCAGCATGTTCAGCATCTCCTCGGGCCGCCGATGATTTGTGAGAATAACAGGATATGTCAAACTCTTTTTTTAAAAGGAGGGAAGAAACCCACTGCAGTATCCTCTCTCTGCACCTGCACCTCGGTCACAACCTCAATCACTGACTAACGGGCTCACACAGTGTCAGTTAGTTTACTGTCATCGGGATATATTGGGCGATCTGTCTATTGGCATCAATGTATTGGGAAGTAGATTTTAGGTTGTGCTCTAGGAACATAATGAAGACTGCCGTACATCTTTATTTTATTTGAATAAAACATGTAAAGGATTCAGTTTGCCACTTGATGGTTGACCTCTGCAGGAAAACATTCCGAGCTGCATGTTAAGTGATGCGTTGCTTTGAATAAAGTTATGGTCGTCTGGAGATCACACCATAAACAGCATTCTTTAACTCGGCAGTTTCAATTGAAATGAATGGACACAATTGTAACGTGAACTTAAGGGGAGACACAAGGGGAATAGGGTAAAACACTGTTTGCTTGCATTAGGACAATACTTTTTTTATGTTAATAGTTCCCTGTAATGTTGTTTAAAAATGCAAATTAGGTAATATGACAATTTGCATACTAATACTGTCAACAGCCATCTAAAAAATATTTTACCTCCATGTACTAAAATGTAGAATAAATTAGGCTCTGAATGTGAATAAACCCCTCTGTAGAAACCTTCAGAATACATTTAGGAATGAAAGTGTAAAGGTTGGTGGATGTAAGAGCTGCTGAAGTGGAGATTTCTGGATCAGTCTGAGAACAAAATCATTTTAAAGAGATGTTTTGTTAAAATGCATCAGGATGAAGACTCTACAGAATAGGATAAACAAATGTACTAGATACCACCATGAAACTTTACCAGTTCATTACTGATATTAAGTAATTTATTGTATTACAAGTTTCTGAAATGTTATGTTAACATAATGACTCATCGTTCTGTGAATATGAATAAGCAGATTACAAAAACACAACACAGATGAGCTCTGAAACATCAAAGATGTAAACAGAAAAAATATTAAGCAGTTGTTCTGATGTTTGCTACTCATGGCCGGTAAAACCTGCAGCTTAGAGCTGCTATACGTCATCAAAGATGAAAGATAAATAAATGTAGGTTCTTGTTCTATATGTATTCTATTTTGTGCTATTCTTATACATCTCAGAGGGGAATATGGCATTTTTCTCTCTACTATATATTTCTTTGTAAATCGCATTGTCAATCAAAATAACAAATCAACTTGTAAATGGACATATTATTATAGATTAAGTAAATTAAATGAATCCCAACTTTCATCCAATAGACCGGTGTTAGACTCCACGTGTCCCAACACCTTCACGGACAATTTGTGGATCTTCACACAAAAACCCAAAGATTGCATTTCGTGACTATTTTACGAGCTGCAGTAAGACGTGGTGCACTCTAATGTGAGCGGTTTACCTTTTGTTTGTTTTACTGACAAGAAGGAAGTTTGTTAACTCCACCGAAATGCATTTATTTGATCTTGTTTTATTAGTACTCTTTGGACATGTTGAAGATATCAACGTTAAATAAAAGAAACTTTGGAAATGACTACACTGGAGCACCAAATGTGTCACGGGGTGGGGTTAAAGGAGGACCCAAACGCCAAGGCAACGGTGCAACATAAATCTATTCTCTTAAAAAAGGCAAAAACAGGCACTAAGACTCCACCAACACATGCTCACACGTAGCCAAAGAAATGATCAGACAATGGGACATGAGACAAACAGGGCTTAAATACCAGGGGAAAGTGATTGGACACAGCAGGGAACAATCAACACACAGGGCAGATAATCAGACAATCACAGGGGCAGGAAGTGCAGGGAACACAGAGGAAACACAAGGCAGGACTTCACAATAAAATCGATAACAGCCACATCATGACAAAATGTGGATTACTCTGCCGCTAGAAAATAGTCACGAACACATGTACTTTCTTCTGTTTGAATAACTTTTTCTAAAAACTACAGTGACTACAGCTGTTTTAGGGAATTTTAAGTATTTATTTTCAGTAAGTACAGCACTATTTAGTTTTTTAATTTAACTATATATTTGTGATCCGTTTGAATAAATCTAAAGATTAGGTCTTCATTGGGAACCAATGGGTTTGATGCTGCAGTAAACACCAGCCGTATCCTTTAGGCTTAGCGGAACACTGGTGGGAGATGAGATATATGGTGCAGCGTGTACCATATAGATTGTACATGAATGAGGGTGTGTACTGCTCAGGATGTTACGCAACAGCATTTAGGCTCATGAGGGAAACCTTGATACAAGGCCGAGGCACCCGACCTCCCTGTTCCCGTCTCTTTGACTTCCTCTCTGCTTCCTGACGCCGAAGGAACGAGGAACCGGGACGCGCCGTCCCCTTTTTTCAGGCACTGCTGCATGTACAGTCGCTCAGAATGCAATAATGCTCAAGTACATTCACATCGCTCGTTTCAGTCATTTAGCTTCATGAGCAACTGTCCAGAGCAACTTGCAGCACACAGAGAGCAACATTAGATTTAGCTTTACTGATTTGGAAATTAAAGACAAGGGTAGAAAAGAGATTTTAACATGGTTAGAAACAGACACTGAGTGAGAAAGCAGTGTCACTATTTACCATCATTTCTTGAGGTATCTGACACCAAAAACATCATGTTGTAGAACTAGTATGTATCTGTGGTGCATCAAACAGGTAAACTACTTCATGAATGTGGGTTATTATATAATTATAGAAAATCCAAAAATAATGACATGATGGTGGTGGTCCAATCTATTGTGTAATCAACAGTGACAATATACCTCAAAGTAAAACTTTATTGCCATGTTGCCAAGCAAGTGTACTCTTCAGAAAAATACTTCGTGAAGATGTAAGAAACGCAGAGAGGAAGCTGAATGCTTTACGTAGACACTGCAGCACTTTTCCTGTATTCATCATGAAAAAACAAACAACAAAACATGACTAAAAATATGAAAGTAACATCCTCTAGTGGTCACCAGCAGTTGGTACAACTCATTATTTGTAAAGAGCCCTCACACACAAACATTTAATCTGAATTTGAATGCTGTGATTTAGTCGTATTGCTTTCTAGAGGAAAGTTAATTCAACACAAAACATATAAGATTTAGTTTTGAACTGAAGGGAAATCCTCATTCTTTTGTAACACATGAAAGTAAATAAATGTCAGTGGTATTAACAGTCCGATATCAGCAAAGCTATAATAAAATAGTATATAATAGTACTGAGTGCACCATTTTGAGAGCTTACAGGAATAAAACAGTAATATCATTCAGACGTAACTGCAATCAATCCGAATTATACAATCCATTTAAATTGTATTCTTTTCCAGTAGCCTGCCTTCAGATTTAGAGCAAAACATATTTTGAAGTTGTTTTCAACATAGTAAAAACATATGAAATTACAAAAGAGATGTGTTAAAGGTCTAGCATGTATGATCTGGTGACATCTAGTGGTGAGGTTGCAGATTGCAACCAACAGAAATGTATCAATATGTGCCAAGCCTATAGAGGAAATACAGTGGCCGACATGAAAACAACAAAACTCAAATGGCCCTTTCTAAAGCCAGTGACTGGTTTGTCCCATCTGAGCTACTGTAGAAACATGGCGGCCGGCTCAGTGAAGAGGATCCGCTCCGTATGGATATACATGTACAAAAACCCAAGGATTCAGATTTTCAGGTTATTCTACACTAAAACTTACTAAATAATATAATATTCAATTTCTGCCAATTGATTCCCCAAAATGCTACACACTGTACCTTTAAATGGCTGTCACCAGTTGTTATCACTAACATTATGATTGTTTCCCACAGGACAAAAGCAGTGATCTCCTTAGTGAAAGTAATGTGTTTGTTTGACCCCATACAGCCAGCCCAACCTCCGTATGCAACTTTAACACTCTTTATTCAACGTCACCAGACTTGCTCCATCTCACACATCCATCGATATTGTTCGTGAGAGGTGCCCATGTACCAGGACAAGGATAACGAGTTGTGGGCAACATAACCATATCTCTTGTCACAAAAGGGTCCGCTTCCACATGCTGGTGTCCAATTATTCCAGTATCTACAAAACAACACAAAATATGTTAAATCAGGAATTCCATTAATATGTTATCAGGATCATAAATGTATTCAATAACATTAAAACAGCCTTACATAAAATGCAATGGGCTTCCATCCACAAATGACCACATCCACGAGTTGTATGACACGTGGCAATGCAAACCAATCCACATTTTGACAGAGGCTCCAAGTGCATGGACAATTCTCTGTTGGGAAGGAAGTGTAATTGAAAAACCTTATCCATTATGGTTAGTGAGCAGGGCCAGATCTGTAAATTAGGTTTATGTACGAAAAATCACACATACCTCTTTAGATTTATCATTTAAGATCATCAAGTGGGATTGCTTGCTTTCACAGTCATGTTTGGCATTCTCCCAGGTGTCTTTCATATAAGAGAGCTGGTAACAGGAGTATGTCACCCATCCCCGGGGACAACACCGGGCGTTTTGGTCTGCACAGGAACGAGCACAACACAAGACATATCAGGGCAAGATGGGGCATGAAGAGGCAATTAAAGGAAGGACAATATGAGACAGAAACAGGGGGAACAAAAGGGGACAACGGCAGAAGACAGGGCAGAACAGTCGGAGTAAGGACGGTTCAAGATGTGGTCAAAAGCGAAAAGAACAAGATAGGACAGAACCGAACAGGGTACGACAAAACAGGACATGAGAGAAAGCAGCAGGAAAAAAGAGAGGAGATGAAAAAATAGAAGAGGACAAGACACAATGATGGCACTAGATGAAAAGTCAGGGGATCACACAAGTCTTTCTCCGGGAACCATGACGTGTTTGGACAAAATGTTGTGCCAATCCTTCAGGCAGTTAGGTGTTGGAATATTTTACAGGATAAGATACATCTTTGACCAGCTGGTGGCGTTACAGGAAAAAGTCAGTAGGACCACGAAAGTCGGAGGGGTTCTTACCCTGTAGACCACAAATGTCTGATAGAAATGGCATGGCAATGTATTCGGTATGTATCAAAATATTTCAGTCTGGACCAAATTGGTGGACGGACAGACCCCTAAACATACATGAATTAATACAGGTTTTGAAAAATAAACTAACTTACTCATTTCAAGTTCCTTTATCTTCTGGTTTAACATCTTATTGACTTCGATCTGTTCGGCTTTATCTTGAGCCAGTTGGTTATTCTCTTGAGCCAGTTGGTCTTTCTCTTGAACCAGTTGGTTATTCTCTTGAGTCAGTTTGGCTTTATCTTGATCCAGTAGGTCTTTCTCTTGAGCCAGTTTGGCTTTATCTTGAGCCAGTTGGTTATTCTCTTGAACCAGTTGGTTATTCTCTTGAGTCAGTTGTTTGTTATCTTGAATAATTTGTGTTTTCTCTCGAAGCAGTATCTTATTTTCTCCAAACAGTTGGTCTTTCACTTTAACCAGTTGGTCTCTCTCTTTAACCAGTTGATTTCTCTCTAAAATCAGGAGTCTGACATCGCCGGCTGACATCAAGGTGAAATTGCCAGTTGAGGCGTTGTCTGACCTGTTGGAACATACTATAAAAGGGAACCAGAAAAGAAGTTTGCGTTTTCGGATGTTTCACACTGATTGGAATAGCTTTCATGTCTGTCACAGAGTGGTGCGGGAATGAGGTATAATTGTACTGGTTCCCTCAACAAGAAGCTGATTGGATTTTGGATTATTGTGGAAAATAAGCTCCATGCCAAATTCAAGATCACAATACTTATATGTTTTTTTTTCAACAAGGTAATCTTCACAAATTAACACCACTTTTATGATTTTTGAAGTGTAAATACAATCAGCAGAAGTAAAAGGTCTTTAGTAACAACAATACGTTAAAACTTCAAAATACTTGAGAGGGAAGTTTTTTATAGCGTAGAACTAACGCCACCAGTCTAATTCTTTTCAGCTTGTGTTAACCACAGACCTCAATTTAGTCTCTCTATTCCAGCAGCACTCTATTAGTTTTTTTAACCAGAGCTGGGAGTTGATTAGTTATTTGCTGTGGAGGCTATAACAAAGTTATCGAATGACACGGACTGTGGGTTTGACACAGTTGTTTTCTGAATAAATAGTTACAATTGACACATTTATTTAAGAATGTATTATTGAAAATGATGTTTGTTATCATTTTCTGGCGAAAGTCTTTTTTTGTATAAATACACAGAATACATGTCACAGGATGTTTGTGCGGCTTTTTAAAATGAGGTTTAACGAGCTGGACCGATGATTCACTTCCTGACATACTATGTATTTGTTGTTTTGTGGTGTGATGTGGGAAGTGGGGACTGATACTTACCAGCTTGTTGCCGAAATGAGACATTGAGAGCCAACTGTATGATGCACAGCAGGCCGAAGCTGACACCCACCAACATGTAGAATTTTGACCCTCCTACAGGGAAGTAAAAATACACATACCGCCCACCCTACTATCAACAATAGGTGAAATACAGTTGATGAGGAGTTATCAAATCCTATTTTCTTTCAAATATTAAGCCCTTTCTTCTTTGAAGATCACATTTCTCCTAAACCATGAACAGAGACATATAGAGAGGCATAAACTGGACATGATGTAGTCACTCAAAAACTAAGAGGAAGTAGTTATATTTAAAGATGTATATGAAAATGTATGTAATGATTTTTTCAAGTAAAAGTGATGGTGCAGTAAAATGTTTTTTCTATTATTTATGATGCATTTGGATAAATATTACAGCGGCATTGAAGTGTATGTTGCATTTGAACTCATTTATAACCTGTTGTCATTTATTCTGCATCAATACATACAAATCTGTAAAGTCATCATGTGTTTGTAGCGTTGATGTGAGAACCTTGACATTTTCTCCACATATGGAGAAAACACTTATCACAAACGTTCAACATCAAAACATCTGGAAATACAAGGTTTTCACTGGAAAGGAAAGAGGGATGAAATATTACCATCTGCAAAGATGAATTATAACATTCAATAAAATGAAAATACTCAAGGAAAGTTTCATGTACAAATACATAGAATTGGTACTTGAGTAAATGTGTTTATATTTCATCCCTGTGAATGAATGATAACATATCTCCACAGCAGTCTCTGAAAAGAGTGACCATTTGAGTAAAATGTATATTTAAAAATAAGCACAGAAATGTACACCAAATTAAAGGTATATTTATATTTGGATAGTTTGGCAAAGGAAGCAATAGGAAAAGCTATACAAAAACAAGATGTCTATATCAATGATTTTCAACCACTGTGCCATGCACGGCATACCAGTGAGATCGTCAGGTGTGCCATGGGGAAATTTCCAATTTCACTTAATTGGTCAAAAGAAATATTATTTAGTTGCCACAAATAATTTGCCATTGTTGAGCATCTGAGCTTGCAATATAGTGGCTGGCTTAGTAATGAAATAATCTTCTATGCCAGTAGGTAGGGCAATAATTACCTATATATGCTGTATTATGCTACAATGTGACATTTTTTAACTTTTTGGGTTGTTGGTGTGGCGGATCTTTTTTAGAAAAGTGCCTCGGCTCAAAAAAGGTTGAAAAACACTTGTCTATTTAAAGGTGAAAATAGACAAAGTCATAGACAGAGAAAAAAGTTTACTTACTCAAGATATTGTGACATGAGTGGTGATTTTCTCTTTCCTCCGGTCTATTCCTCCTTTCAGGAGCTGGTGAGTTGACGTAGTATCTTCCCTCCATTCTTCTGACAGTAACTGTTAAACCAACAGTTAGCGAAGGCACCGTTTTGTCCCATCAATTGTCTCTGCAACTGGTTCATTCCCTATTTATGACTAAGATTTAATGCAGCAATAACAGTTTTGTCACCAATCACAGATGACAACAACAAAAAAAAGGTGATAACACAAAAGACCATATTGACTAAACCAATCAAGTCCTTGACAATTAACTCCGCCTCCAAATTGACATTCACAAACTTCCTATCACCTTTATTGTTCTAAAACACTCTGTGAGTTTGTTGAGGCTCTTTCTCTGAAAATAAAAAATACAGGAAGTCTATTTATGTCTCGGGGGTTTTATTGGTGGAACTCGCTTATCAGCATCAGCAGGATCACTCGCAGAAGATTCTGGAGAAAAGATGATGCAGTGAACATGTCAGATACAAATTTCCATTTGTTCAATACTTTGGACTTAAGATACATGTGAATGTATTACAGATGTATTTATTATTATTTTTCTGTCTGAATGTTATTTAAAGTTATGCTCTGTTGATATGTAAGCACAGACAAATGATAACTACAAGAACGCAAATAACGATTCAATTCAATTCACAATCCACCAAAGTAAAGTTTTAAAAATACTCAATTTACTTTTAAAAAAACGACTTCAACTTATTTCTCACTCATCATTCTCCCTCTAATTCTCCACAGGGGGGCGCTGTTTGCATTCCAGCTGTGACTTACAGCCCATGTGCCCACACAGGGTGACATCATGGCGGAAAATAAAAGCATCTTTAGATTTCGTTAATCCAAAATACATCAGCTCAATGTTGCGTTCAGCCTCAACTCCCGAGCAGAGTAATTTCTTTAAAAGTCAGACATTCACAAAATGTATTAGGTGGTAGTGGTGGCATCCACCCTCTACCTCTAAATAACACAGTGTCTCAATTTTACATTATGATCTCACATCCTGCATTAACAGTATTTTAAGTGTTTTGGGGGGTTTTATATTTCCATTTGATTTTACCAACTTTATCCCATCACTTCTTGTTTCTTTATTATGTCAAATATGTTTATTGTCTTGTTGGGGATAGCTGCAATTTATACACGGATTTCATTGTTTGGGTTATTATTCCTTTACACAGAGAATCAGCAGACATGCCTGACTCTAAAGATAATTGATTTTAAGATGATCCTCTACTGACATTTCTTAATTAGGCAGAGTACGAACAAAACATCACAGATTGAGTTTTTGTCTAAATACAACTTTCAACAGTCAAAACACAACGACCTCATCAGTGAAACGATTCTCCTTTAAACAGAGTAATACAAATACCATGTAACTAGGTTCGTATTCAGGTTTAGGACACTGGTCTTGTGGTTGAAAGTCCTTTGATGCCCCCGTCCAGCTCCCCTCCCGCCCACCATTAGTGGTCTTTATAATAAAGTATAGCACTTGTCTTGATTGTTGCATAGTCACGTGGATGCATTTAGTGTGTCCCACCACAAATAAGGCTCCTAATTGTCTCCACATTAGCTCTTTTTTTGTCCTGTGCGACACATAAATAGTCCCTGTACGCAAAACCAATAGATTTCATTCCACAAACTGCCACTCACGGCACCTAAGGAGACTCTAAATAGGTCAGATGTGCTTTCAAGGCACATTTCACTGAGTTGTGTATCTCAAAGAGCTTCAGTAGCTATGATGCAACGCCAAAAACCTTCAACAGTGGAAAGAGTAACTATCAAAGATCAAAGAAAAGTTTCGGTTGGTCAGAGGGAATGGAAACACTGCTGTATAACTGAGCACACACATACGGATCCTCCACCCACACACCAGCAGACACACTCTTGATACTTTCACTTAAACCTGTCCTGTGGTCCTCGTGCTACTCTTTGGTGGAACCTCCCAGAGTGTCAGTGGAGAATGTCACGGCTTGCTGGACCTACGCTGCTGCTGGTGGCTTTGTGTGCGGCGTCGGCTCGGGAGGACAATGGTTAGTTAACGGCTTCTTTTTAAATATATGGACACATTCTTTGTTTTCTCGTGTTTATATCTGCATATGTATCTGTGTATGTATGACTGGTTACTGTATATGAGTATGTGTCTATGTGTGTATGTGTGTGTATGTATGTGTAGCAAAAGCAGGTGGAATGCCTAATAATTGATTTTGACAGCCGCGTCTGTAGGTTTTATGTGTCATGTTTTCCGGGTTGTCCGATCGGTTTATTCTCGTGAAAGCAATTTCTCAAAAAGGTAATTCATTTAAATTTGGCACAACATCCACCTTGACTGAAGGATGAACTCATTCAATGTTTGGTTGTTTAAAAGGCCAAAGGTGAGGGTCACTGTGAATGCAATATCTCAGGGACGCCTTGAGGGAATTTCTTTAAATGATTAACTGAATTTGATGGACGTCACAAAACAAGTTTAAATAAATGTCCATAACTTCAGAATGAATGTTGACTAAATATAATAATTTCACCCACAAGTCTAATAGGATGAAATGATGGCGTAATGACTGTTTCTAGTTAGTACTGGTCTCCTTTGTGCTGCAGTCACCTTACAGGTCAACTACCTAAAGAGGAGCATCATCGCTGCCAGAGGCTCTTCGGTCAAACTGTCCTGCGACACAATTTACGACGTTGAGCACTGCGGCCTGCTGCGAGTGGCCTGGTACCACCTCGCCGTGCCGAGCGCCAAGCTGACTGACCCCGGCAGGTACTTCACCGCGGTGAACGAGACGGACGACCGCGTGAGGCGCAGACAGGTGGTGACGGAGATTCTCGGCCTGACACCAAAGGACGACGGCCGGTTTCAATGCATGGCGCAGTGTGAGACCGGAGAGAAAGCGATGGGACATTACATCTCCATCACTGTCAAAGGTATTTTACTTGTTTTGTGAGGAGGAAGGAGAACCGGAGTGGTACTGACTGATACATCTGAATGTTGCACAGGCATTCATGTTCCCCTGAGGATGAATCCTGCTTACTGTCTGTGTCGCTCCTATAGAACTTGTATTAACTGTACACTGTGGAAGGAAACTAGGTGATAAGATACACACTGACCCCTTGTTCTGCTCTCCCCCCCCCCCCCCCCCCCACCTCTCTCTTTCAGGCTGATCACCTGACTGAGTCGGCTCCGTTCACAAAGGGTTAATCTACAAAAGCATCTCAAGACAAACCTCATATTTTGACTATCTTAAGTGAAGGGATTAAGTTGAAAATGAACACATCTTTATTCCAAAGCAATGTTTGTTTACGTCTTTTTTTTATTTGTGTTTCATCATCTATCGTCACCGCTGTGGTTGCCTTTGCTCAGCTGATTAAAAATGACTTAAATTTAAATCGCCCTTAAAGATGCCAGCAAAGACAACTGATGTTACTTCTCGGCATATAAGCACCCAAACTGTAGTTGTATCACTTTATTGAACATTGCTGTCAAATTGTGTTTTCTGCTGAATACTAAAATGTGTATTAATATTAATAACTCAGTCTTGCTGAATCATAGGTCTTACTGTGACACTGTTTCTAATGATGAACAAAATGGACCTTTGGAAAATGTATCCCAATTTGGATATATATTAGGGTGATATGATGTGTACATTGAGAAACATACAAATATATATCTTTGTTCAGGCAGGAACCTAATTTGCTGAATTAGCAAAATAAAACAGACATTCCTGTGTTTGTTATCAACTAATTTACATCAGGGCAAGTAATACTAATAATAAAATGCTGGTTTTCATGCCACTGGAGGTATGTTTTGGGGAACAAAGCCCTGCCTGCTGATAAAGGTAGAAAAAACAACTATCAACCGCAAAATATGTGCATGAAGGCTGCAGCTTGTTTGTAGGTGTAGCATCTACTCTCATTTCGTTTCCTCCTCACTACTGTTTGAGAGCTGAAAACCCACATCTGGAGCGCACAACGTTGCACATTCTGATACTTCAAACAGGGTTGATAATCCGTCTTTGCTTGGCGTGTTAACTGTGACTGTTCAACGAGATCTGGTCTTCTCATCCAACTGCCTTCTATTCTTTATGCAAATCATTGAACACAAAAGCTTATACTATATATTGAGAGCGGACCTGCTGTCGGCCGTACCCGCCGAGAATAAAACGTGCAGATGTGATTTCATTTCAACATACCTTTGTTAGAGCAGGGTGTCAAGAAGCCAAACCACAGGACAGGAAACTGCCTCGGTGCACCGGTTTGAAACCTTGTTGAAAGAAAAGTGCACATTCAGAACACATCTCAACATCTACAGCACAAATGTGTTTCCCAGACCATGTATCCTCATGATTTCAGCGATGCATGTTAGATTACATTATATTGTAATGTGCAAACTCAATGCTGTTGCATTGACTTGCATTTGTTTTTGTGTGTGATTTCAAACCCCAAAAAAACATTTTGTTTTATATGAAGGTCGAATACGATTGTGAGCTTTAAATGTACATGTTGGGTTGTTTTACAAAGTAAAGCAAGTCAATCTTTAATAACATGTTTAAAATGCATTTGGTCAAAAACGTAAGGAATATTTAAAAGTGCATTTCTTTTGCAGTTGTGCCGAGGTTTTTTCCATCACCTCCCTGCTTGTTGCGTTTATCGCTCTTTTGTTTCTCTATTTGTGCTTTCCAGCCAACAGATTGGCCTCTGAGGTCAGAGAGAGAACAGGAAGTCATGAGAGTGTGTTCGACACAGAGCCACAGTCGGTTCTCAACACAGGGCAGTTGAAAAGAGCAGTAAAGTGTGAAAAACAAAATACTTCCTTCTTCAGTCGTTTGACAATTTCTATTTTCATTCATGTACATAAGGTCTTTACGATATCTGAATTTAAACGACTAACATTCACAACAACCATCATCTGCTTGATCTGGTAGGTTGAATGGGTTTTTTATTCAAGGTCCACGATTATATTTATTGCCATTTTAACACAAAGGGTCTATTGCTCCTCCGTGAAAGTTAGCAAAAACGTAATGGAGCGTATGTTTTGCTTACTTTACCAGTGTGGAGTTTGCGATAACGTTTCCCAGGAACTTCAAACTGTTCACTAGCGACTCCCCAGCTGATTTGTGTTGCAATGTTTACAAATCACAGAAACTCTGCTGACTATTGCTGTCAAATCATTTGCTTCACACGGGATCCCGTAAACGTTTAATGTTTAAATATGTTTTACATTCATTCCTGAGCATTTAGAAAGTATTATAACCAAATCAATAAACCAAATCTAACTTAATACCAGTATTACTTCACAAAGCTAGTAAATTCAAAACGAATGTTTAGAGCACAGATGAAAAGGATTTGAGTGAGTGAAGGAACATCACGTTAACACAATACATTAAACTAATACAAATTCCTCAATATAATCGACATCATTGTATCGGTGCTACAAGTATAACAGATAGTTATGGAATATAATGTCTCCGCCTACAAGTTGACAGAAAATGTCAGACTTATAATGTATTAAATAAATGACTCAATTAAGAAAACGGTGTTGTGCCCTGAAAACCAGCACGGTGGCTGTATTTTGGGCCTACTGGTCTCTGATTCTGTACCGGGTCTCTGTTTGGAGGCCCCAGATTCCACAGGAAGTTCATGAGGAACATTAATCATGAGTCACAGATAGTGACAGACGGCCTGCAGCACTTTCAGGTCATAACATTGATGATTCTCTGCACTACCTTCCCAACAGTGCACTCCTCTGGATGACTTGTGTAAAGGTACATAACGTCAAACCAGAGAAGTTGAGACATTTAGGGATCGTTTCATTGTCATGTATACTGAATATATTGCTCATACATTAGTTGCATAGGATCAGCTGTTCTCTATAAAGTATTTTTTTGGTGTGGACAACATGACTCTCGTCACCAGGCGGCATATTGATTCCAATATTGTTTTCTGTCTGTTTTTAAACAGTAAACTGCCACATAAAGACATTGAGTCCCGAATCATTATTGATATAAAATAGTTTAAGATTTGTCAAGGAAGAGGACGGGCACGAGATTAGATCTGACAACCACCTGATGATTTTAAGACACGTGGAAACCACCTAAAGTTTATTTTGAACAAGTCCCGGTGTTGGTGTGTGATTGTTATCGGCCTCTGTGGTTTGCAAAAATAGGACCAATGTGTGAAATGACACAATGGAATTGAAGTCTTTCTTTTTTTCTTTTTTTATTTATCTGGACAGACAAAAACATTCAAATGAATTTATGCAAAATTAACTCACCTCCTCCAAAATGATACCTGTAACTTAACGTCAGGGGGAATAAGGAGTAGAGAGAACTATATTCTAAATACCAGTTGGCTCTCAGGAGGAAAGTGTTTGACGGCTCATAGAGAACTTCTCTCGTGATGCTAACAGGTTGAACCACTGAACCCCATTCACTGAGGTTCACTGCGGTTCACTCTTTATCCGGCTGAGGGCTCTGCTGACCGATCATGCTCCTGTTGATATTTTTGTGCTTCAGCTTCACGTAGTTATACATGTTTCCACCGCTGAAAGTCCTAGTGAAGGCACTGTCTTCATCCGCCGATTAGTGGGATGAGGCATTATTAATATTCCTGCTCAACCTGAATCTCTCTCGTGGTTTGAAGGATTCACAGACATCAGCGTGTCGGCCACCACAGGAATGTTTTGGTGGCCACCTCGCCCAGTGAATATAGTGTTTGTTTTGCCGTCAACCAGCAGATGTTCGTCCACAAGATTAATGAGGTGACAGCCACCGTCCAAGTGAGATCAAGAGCTCTCCGATTGGCTGAGCTTGGTGAATTTGCTCTGTAGAAACACTCTGGGAACACAAAGCCCCTCCTTCTTGTTGACCGTCTCCCTCAGGACGTAGTCGTTAAAAACCGACTGGAGGCCGGCGTCCACAAACAGCTCGGCCAGAAGCTCTGAAAGTAGAGAAAAAAAAGAACGGGTTGAGGCTTCAAGAGGAGGAAACAGAAGGACAGTGTTTTCTGAGGAGGCGGGAAAGGTCAAGAAATGTCCCTGTGTCCTGCTCAATGTACAACCAGCTGTGTAATTCACATAATAAGCGGTCAAACTTTTGAATAATTCAGTTATACTATTGTCATTCTGTTTGTTGAAAGTCTGGTTTTAAGTTTTGACCTCAAACGATATTTACTGTAGTGGATAAATGATTTAGCTGCATTTGTTGTGGACCAAAAGAAATATGTTAAAGTGATCCATGGCACTGTAAAGTTAAAATATCTATCTATCTGTCTGTCTGTCTGTCTGTCTGTCTGTCTGTCTGTCTGTCTGTCTGTCTGTCTGTCTGTCTGTCTGTCTGTCTGTCTGTCTGTCTGTCTGTCTGTCTGTCTGTCTGTCTGTCTATTTATTACACACACAAATATAAGATGTACTTTCTGGAAGTCGTTTCCTGACCTTTAGAGAAGAAGTAGGATCTGGTTCCGTCTTGGCGCACGTAGAAGTTCTCCCCCAGCTTGCTGCCGGCTTTAAATCGGAGCATGGCGTGGTCGTACAGGCCGTAGTCCCTGAACAGGACTATGCCGCCAGGCTTCAGCACCTTAAAGCCACATATATGTCTTACGTTACACTGTTTGAACCAGCTTGCATTTGGGCCACCAAAGGTACCATCAGACACATTAAAAATAATTAATGTCAATCAATCTTTGTACTGTGTAATTGTACACAGACTATTGAGTGTATATTAATGTATATTTAAGGAAGAATAAAACTCTCAATGTTAGTAAGAAAACACTGGCTGTTTCTGTTCTCACCCTGCTGATGTTCTGCAAAGCCAGCTTCATTTTGTCAGGGTGGATGGCCGACAGGACAAAGATCAGAGTGGCGACGTCCACGCTGCCCTCCGGCACGTTTTCCCTCAGATCATCTTTAGTTAAGTCACACTGGAAGGCAGAGCAGCGCTCGGGGCAGTACAGAGGGTTTTTCTGTCAACAGAAGGCGGATAAAGGGGTTGTATTTGTATCATTATGAAGGTATGGTGTCATTAAGGGCAAGACACTGAACCCCAGCTGCTCCCCGGGCACTTCACAACTACCTACTGCTACTTAATTACTAAGGATGGGTTAAATATATATAGAATACATTTCCCCACTGTGGGACTAATACATGATTAATTATTATTAGGACTGTAAGTCAGCTTACACGTGTAATTGTGTCATTCTGAGTGTAACACTAGCGAAAAGCTTGGAGCTCAGCTTACCTTCAGAAGTAATAATAGAGAAAGATGATCAACACATATATTAGATATAGATTTGATAGATGGGTGTCTTACTTTCACAAATTCAACAGCTCGCGGTGAGAAGTCACAGGCATAAACAAAGATGTGGAGGTCCTCCTCCAGCAGAGGGAAGATACAGTTCCCCACACCACAGCCAGCCTCCAACAGCACCAGCTTCTGGGACTCAAACTACAAACCAGGCAACACAAAGACAGCCACAAATGTCAGTTAAGCACTTTGACCATGTTTGAATCCTGCACAGCTCCAGATGAAGAAGTAAAGACTGGCGGAAACTGAACCTTTTTGCCCATATTCCTACACATTTCTTCAGTAAAACGCTCACTAGTGTGTGCATTGTGGATTCTTGTATGTAACCGTAGAATGCACTTATTGTAAGTCACTTTGGATAAAAGCGTCAGCTAAATTGCAGACTAGATAAGCAAAGTCTCGCTAAATGAAGTCTGACGAGATGACATGGTTTTCTTATGTTAATGTGCGTAATGAACTCTCCTTCTCACCTCTCTGCGTGCCTTGAGCTCCTCAAATTCTCTGGTGGTCCAGTGTCTGTCCTTGAAGAAGTTCGTCGTGTTTCTTTTGTAGAACAAGTCCCAGTTTTTCTGAGCTTCTTTCTCCAACTTCATCAGTTTGAAGTCGGACACCAGCGCCCGCTCCCCACTGAGTCTATCCAGCTCCTCCTGGGACAAAACACGTGGGGACATTGCGTCTTTTGACCCTACTTCTTCTTCAGGTGGTGTTGTTTTAATATCATCCGCAAAACTTTTGTTTTTCGACTGAGACATGGTGCTTTTAGAAAACGTCAGTCACTTTGTGTTCCGCAGTAACGTTACCATTTGATAATGAATTCGTCAGAAACACAAATATTATAATTTAGTTAAGTTATTTTGATGATAAAGGCACTAAAATCCATTTAGTTTACAAAAATCGTACGACTCGTTGCACTTTTCCACAATTGACGTCCATCTTGTCCGTCAGTTAAATCATTCCGTGTATCATTCAAAATGTGCTTCCTTTTGCTTTCAGAGTGTTCCGCTCGTTTACTACAGAATACAACGCTGACGCACATTGTTAAGCAATTATATAACTTCACATGTTATTCATGTGTCAACGTATTTTTAGAAAATAGTTGTATTTACTGAAAAACCTAGAAACTCTTAAATTTACCTTTTGGTCGGAGATATTTGATAGCCGGACCATAAGCGGAAAAGGCGTGGTCGAGTGACGAAAGGGATGTTTTGATAACGTGTAGCCACCGTGGGCTAACTTTGTCTCAATATTATAAACCCTCCTTTGGGGATTTCCAGACGTCGATCGGTTCTGCGCTAAATTTGAACGCAAATGTGAATCTTTTCCATATTTTATTTTTTTTCCCCTGCAAACGAGTTATGAACGGGAGTACGAATCCGCTGCTGGACAAAGAGGAGCATGTTTTGAAGCTCGGAGAAAGCTTCGAGAAGAGGCCAAAATCTTCCTTTCACACAATCCGATGTGAGTGTCGTATAAAAAACCCCAATAAATAAATAAATATATTTTATTTATATATGTGCTGTGCTGGGATTAGCTCGCCCACATGGACGGGGAGGCTGCCCTCTTACGTAACGCAGCCAATTATGTGGCCGCGTTATATTTTGTCATTTGCATAGAGAATATCGTTACACCCACTGCTACAACCATCCACTGGAATAAGTTATTTTTTTAGACACTTAAATTATTGATCAGGGCAAACTCCTTATTATCAGTGCATTCGTAATAATACTAGGGAGGCGAAGAAAGGGCTGAAGGGACTTAACTACAGGTTAAGGACACGTGATGCTTCCAGGCATTTGTTTTTATTCCCTTACTGCTTGTACCTGTTTAAAACTCTAAAAAGTTCATGTATTTTTCTGGCAAAGGATGCATGAATAACAATAATTAGCTGCAAGTATTAAGTTGTGTGTGAGTTAGTTTCATTCTTACACAAAGTTAAGAAAGTTTTTGAGCTTGCTGAAACTCATAAGGCTGTGATTTAATTATTAATTCACAAGCTTTGCACATTGAACAATTATTGTGCAGTCGCGTTGCAGTAAAGTGCCAGTTTTGGTTCATACGGTCAATATGTTTGAGGTCATCAAGATTTAGTCATGCAGTTACAGTCTGTTCCTTTAGAGTTTATTTGTTACCTGAGTTTCTTATCAAACATGTTTGTTTATATAAAGAAGTAGAAGATCAAAGGCTGATATATCATTAGTATCAAATAATTTTTTACTGTCAGATGTCAATATTAAAAATCACTCATTACTCAAGCTCTACATTGCATACACACGGTCGGACATCTTAAACGCTACAATAATATATGTATCATTAAATTAAAGATTTACGTCTGTGTGCCTCGTTTCCAGATGACTTCAAACCAGCATCTATCGACACAAGCTGTGAGGGAGAGCTGCAAGTCGGGAAAGGAGAGGAAGTTACCATCACGTTACCTCACATTCCGGTGAGACTCTCTCTCTCTCTTGTTCTGCTGTTTTTTATTTTCTTCCCTTGGTTACAAATTCACCCAACACTTCAACTATTTCACCGATTCTTTTACTCCGATGCGGCTGAGGGAGGACTGGAGGCGTTGTGATAAAGACACATTTCAAGGCAAACGCAGGTACTCAGTCAGACAAGTGTTGTTCCTCCAGGGCTCCACACCGCCCATGACGGTGTTCAAGGGAAACAAGCGGCCGTACCAGAAGGACTGCGTGCTCATCATTAACCACGACACCGGGGAGTTCGTGCTGGAGAAGCTGAGCAGCAGCATCCAAGTCAAGAAAACCAGGTGAGATGTCAAAGGTCTGGGAAAATAATTTTACAATGGTCTGTGTATTTTGTTTATTTATTTAGCTCCATCTTCTGGACGTTGATTGTAACTACAACACTGATCACAGATCCCTCAAAAGATATTCCTGCAGTTTGGATCCAGAGAGATCTGCTGACATCTGAGGACTAACAGTGTGTGTGTGTGTGTGTGTGTGTGTGTGTGTGTGTGTGTGTGTGTGTGTGTGTGTGTGTGTGTGTGTTTCAGGGCGGAGGGCAGCAGTAAGATCCAGGCACGGATTGAGCAGCAGTCGGTTCGGTCTAGCCAGCCCAGCTCTCAGTTCCGGGCCCCCACCAAGCCTGGGGCCGGTGTCAAGACCTCCCCGTCTCCTTCGAAGGACAACCCCTCGCCAGAGCCGCAGCTCGATGACATCAAGAGAGGTAAGGGTGTCCAGCTGCAGACATAACCCAACATAATTACAACAGAATATATAGTTTTTTAGTTAATTCTCTACTTTAAACCCACTGCTTAACAATAATAAGGACTATATAAAAACCAATAACAATGTAACAATAACTTTTATATCTCCAGTCTAGTTACCACTGTGTTTTTTACAATATGAACATGATGTATGGATAAACAGAGGAAGGTTGTGTCATTGTGAATGTTGCCGTTGGCAGAGCTGCGAGCGGAGGTGGAGGTGATCGAGCAGATGAGCAGCAGCGGCAGCAGCTCCTCGGACTCGGGCAGCGCCTCGGGGAGCGGCGACGACAGCAGCAGCGAAGGCGGCGGCGAGCACGATGCCGCCCCCCGGCCGCTCAGCCAGACCTCACCCAACCGCCAGCCCGCGTTTAACGGAGGGCCCGAGCGGCCACCGGGCAACAACCAGCTGATGAACACACTCCGTGAGTATCTTCCATAACCTGTTTTCTTTCAGACTAAATTAAATAAAACATCTTTGTCTGTTAGCGTCTGTAGATTTCTCCTAAATTCACCTTAAGTTACCATTAGATAATACCTAATTTACATATTTAAACATAACATTTCACAAAACTTGTAATACATTAAATACTCCTCTTAATGTCAGTGATGAACTGGTGAAGTTGCATGGTGATGTCTATTAGTTAAGCCTCATTTATACAACATTTAGTACTTAAAACATGGAGGAAATGACAGTATTCTTTATTTAAAGAGTGGTACAAAGAGATATTATTAACTCACTCTGTAAAAACAGTTGACTCTAATATGTCAACAACATTAAACAAGAATATTGAACCTGGTTTTATATAATGTTCACATTTATATTCTGGAAATGTATAAAAATAAGAAAAAGTTTAATAAGATAATGCTGCATTTGCATATTTAAACATAACATTTCAGAAAACGTGTAATACAAATAAAGAAATGTCTTAATGTCAGTAATGAACTGAGGACGTTTCATGATGATATCTGTTCATTATAATTAGTACCCTGTTGCCCTGAAGAGAGGGATCCCTTCCTGTATGACCATGTATGAGTTAGATGTTGTTGTTGTTGTTTACGTGTAAACACACACAAACGCTGCTCAGGCTGGAGATTGATATTGAGGTTCAACTTCAATATTTGAATAAACTTGTCAGTAAACAACGTTCTTGTCTTTGCAGGAAACGACCTTCAGCTCAGCGAGTCAGGCAGCGACAGCGATGACGACTGATCTCTCTCTCTCTCTCTCTCTGTCTCTCTGTCTTTTTCTCTCTCTCTCTTTCTCTTTATCTCTGTCTCTCTCTTTATCTATCTCTCTCTCTCCTCTCTCTTTCTCTCCACATACATCCTCTTCCTCATTCCTCCTCTCCTCCTCGTTCCCTGGTTCCTTTGCTGTGACCGCTGACCCCAGCTGTATATCTTGTTCTGTCTGTATTTTATTATTTGAGTCTCCTTGAAGCTGGCAAGCCTGGAACTTTAAGAGTGTATTTTTTATTAGATGTATATTTTGTTTTTGTATAGCAAGACTTTAGAAGAAGAAGAAAAAGAAGAAACTTTTACTTTAAGATTATATATATTAGAGTGCACATACGTATTTTCTGTACTTAGAGCAGCTAGTTTTATCAACTTGTTTCATCTGTTTTTGTTTTGTTTCATCTTTTACGGGAAGAAAAGGAAAAGATTGTCTCAGAAATATCAACGTGTCTGGTTGCAGGACGCTTCTTCACGTCAACATATTTTTTTATTGGTTTGGTATGAATATAAATATTGCAGAATTGCACAGATTGGCTGTGCAGTCTGAGCAACAAAATCATATATATATAAAAGGTTGGGGACCCCTGCCGTTTAGTGAGTTAACATAATTGGAAATTGTATTTTTATTTCTGGCATCTACAACATCTACAATTCCGAGTAGCAGATGTTTTTCTCTCCTGTTATCTTTGCTCTTTGCCCATTCAATGTTTAACGTCTCTAAATATATGATTAACAGTATTTGTTTTGCTTCATATTTCATGACCTTTCCTAATTTAATGGGCACAACTGGGTAAACATAAAATGAACATGATAATATGTTTGAAATGTCCGGTACCCATCTTCTACTCATCTGTGTTCTTTGGAGTCAAATTGACCCCGAGCTGTTTTATCTGTATAAAACATATAAGAACTTTTACACACATTTGTTTTGGTTGTTTGGGATGATGTTGAGGTCACTAGAACATGCAATGTTATGATCTTCAAAACGCTTTAGGGCCCTAACCTAACATAGCCATAGCTGTGGTGTGAGAACCACTGATAGTTCACATGACGTGGGAGTGGAGCAAATATATAAAAGTTTGCACTGCAGCCTTCTAAACCATTTTTCTTTGTGCTCTTTCTGCTCTCTCAACTGAAAATTGCTTTGAAGGAAAGTTTTTCTGTTAGGTTCTCACATCTCTTTGACCATGAAAGTTACAGAGAGGAGAATGTGTCTGAGACAGAGGGTGTTGTGAGGCATCCTCCTCTGATGAGAATGAGACCCTCAGTGTTGACCCTACTGTTGTTTCTCAACCCATTACCTTCCAAAAATGGAAAGTTATTATGGTCTGTCTCCCCACTAGAACAACAGGATTTTCTTAGTGCTGCTAATGCCATCAAAATGGCTCCAGGCTCCACCAGAGACGCCGTCAGCCATGTCCAAAACATAAAATCAGCATTTGAGCTCTTCATAACACCATCAATCGAAAAGGATGTACTTGAGATGACACATTTAGAGGGGAGGTGCGTGTATGAGGGCAGTTGGAAAGACTTGGATGTGGCCCTTGGGTTGCTCATTTTAAGTCAAAAGGTGAACAACGAGCCTCTGCCGACACTGGAAGGGCAATATTTCCAGCTACCATGTCGCTAAACACATTCCATATTTTCTCCCGTGTCATACGCTTTGATGACAGAAACAAGGCCGGGCCGACAAGAGTGTAACAAACTCACAGTATTACGGGAATATATGGGACACGAGGGTTCAACAATTACCCTGAAATTACCTATAAAATCCTTCAAAATGTTTGAAATTGTGTTTGTTTTTCATTGGGGTCAAATTAACCCCGAACATAATACATGTTACTATTCTTGATGACATAAATAGTTTTTCATTCCAAATGTTATAGATAACAAAAATATGTATTGAGAAATACATTAAAGCCATTACAACACCAAAAATATAACTCTTTACAATTTTAGGTCAATCTGTGAGATTGTACGGTTATCTGCATATTTCACCATAATCACGAACAGGTACTCTGGATGTATTAAGGGGGGTGTTTTAATTATAATCATTTTCTTTAACTTGCTGGGGTCCCCAAGGATAAAAGATGTTAGTAAATTTAAAGGTAACGAGGGTTAAAGCTACATTTTGTGGTTCTCATTTCAAGCCACTAGGAGGCAGTGAATGAACGGACAGAATGGCTGGCTCGGATGCTGGCAGTGATCTGTGGAAGTCCTTAATCATTAAGGGTTAAGCTAGTTAATGATATTGAGTGGGAGATTAATAGTAATTAAATATATTTATTAAGTATTCGGGTTATTAGAAGCATGCACATTACTTGAATGTCTATTGTACATGTTAAAGTGAAGGACCGTTGCAGATTGTATTTATGTTTTTAACAGTCGCAGTGACATTTTTAATCATATTTCATTGGACAGTACATGTTATGATTAAATGATAAAAAATGTCTCTGGCGCTAGTAGCTCCACAGAAACATTTCCAAAGGGGTAGTTAGATACACACTGACAGTACATTGATGCTGCCCACAACGGTTGCACATTTGGAATAAGAAACAATGTATAGTTCTTAGAAATGATACCAAGTGCTAAGACTGAAACGAGAGGATTTGTTTTGTGTGTGTTTGTGTGTGTGTTTGCTTTTCTGTGTCAACTGAATTGTCTGAATGTAAGTTATTACGAACAGTATTCCTGCTGTAGGGAAAATACACGTGTGTACAATATGTTGATTTATATTTAGTTTGTGTTCACTTCAGAGACATTGTAAATGTATGCAACATTATGATATAATATAGTCATGCTAGCTTTTTTAAAATACAGGGAAATGAAGACCTTTTTGTTCAGGCACTGAAGTTCTATTCAACAGACCTCGCCACCAATAAATATAAATACATTAAGAAAGACACAGAATAATGTAATTTAATTAAAATCCACTGAACTCAACTTATATCTCTGGTTCAAAGATTTTGATCTATATTGATCCTTTGATGTGGAGGTCTGCGAGCAAGTTGTCGTAGACCAGACGGGCCATTAAGCACTCAAAATACAGTGAATCATAGGGTTGAAAATCACTATCACATTTAGAATATCGATTTTTAAAATACTTAACACAATATATGTCAAAATAATGAAAAATGACTACAAGGGGATACATAATATTGAGTAGTTGACTCTAATCTGGACTTTTAAAACTCCCTCTATCTGTCTCCAGACCTCTGCAGCTCGTCCAGGCCTCGGGTTCAGCTTTGATGCCTTTCCATTCACAGCACTGGCTCCCTGGTAGATACCCGTGCCTGTTAATTTGGACCATAAGGTGGCGTCGTACCTGTGTGCGTTTAGACTGGACCCATCACAACAACCTGCTGGGTCGCTGCAGGTCATGATTACGCCCATGGTCTCTCAGGGCCAATAGTGCATGTGCACCACACCATGGGGCCCTTTCACTTTCAACTTTTGCATCTCTAGTCATTTTCAGTTCCAGCTTTCTTCCACAGGGAGGAAGTGTGTCTCAGAGAGCGGTACTGACAGCCGGCGTCAACACAAACCACGGCCAACTCTAAGCCTGGAAAAGTAAAGAAGGCAGCTCCGAAAGATTAAAAAATGCACCCAATGTTGATTCTAGCAAACCCATTTGTGCTCCTCCGGCCTCACAGCGAAGCTCCGCAGATCTTTCTCCGAGGCTTCTTCTCCATCACGTCTTTCTTACAGGGTGTCTGAGTGACGACGGACAACAACACCCTGACTGTCTTCACTGACAAACTAATATTGATGTTGCAACATACGTGGGTTTATGGTTTTTACAGGTGGATATTTATATTATATATGTGTGCATCTTATTATCTTATTGTTTCAGAGGCAGATAATCTGAACAGCGATTATTTCTTTTTAAACAAACTAATTACTGAGTTGTAAACGCAGAGGGACAGAGATGACAGAGAGCCCATCCACTCACTTTCTGAATATAGGGATGTGAAATGAAGAGAGGGGGCAGATGACAGAGGCACGCTGGATGGTTACGAAATGGTTTGTGATGCCTAGTTAGTGTGTGTGTGTGTGTGTGTGTGTGTGTGTTGTTGCACAGGGGAAATTAAAACATTCTGCAGAGTTGAGTCAGTCAGGACAGAAAAGTAAAGACAAGCAGGAAGAATGAGACGATGCAGGAGAGGAAACCTTTCCTTCCCTGGCATGTCTTGCTCATGTTGTAGAGTGATGTTGTCGTCTGTGCAGATTAATATTTGGGCAGTCTGGTGCATCTTGTCATCTGTGGGGGAAGGTGATCAGATGGAGCAACAAGAACGCAGCAGACAGGTTAATGCTGCACTCGGTCCATATGGATCATACAGAGAATCATACAGAGTGTATTGAAGATAAACAAAACAAATGTAAGAGAAGGTTAACTGCCTCCTCCTGTACCTTAACATACATATGATTCACAGAAGCCGTCTTTCCCTCGTACAGACGTGTCCCGACATAACGTAAGCCCGGACCTCCACAGGGATCTTGTGCTTGAGCTGCTGTTCGTGCTTCAAAGCCAAGATGACTCAAGAGACTCTTAGGCACGGAGTAATTAACAGCAGCCTGGAAAGAGGGGCCACTTCAGCAACAGGATGTGTGATCATGTCCTCAAGAGGTGAGGCATGCTGGACTGCAGAGCCAACGTCCGTCCCTCTGCAATGATCCTTCACACGGCGATCGTAACCAGAGCTTTCTGACGTGTGCCATCGACCCACGCGCTGGTAACTGATTATGAAAGCTGAACATCTTTTGGACGATGCTTTTTTTCTTCTCTTTGTGATATTAAACTCTTGAGTTCACGCTTGTATTAGTGTTATTTCTGGGGAAAGGAAACTGGTCATTCAGCTACATCTGCTCCATGTCGGAGGAGATATTCACTGATTTCAAAGGCTCTATGCACACATTACTTTTATGGTGCCTGACTTTTCATCTAGCACCAGCTGTGCAGCCATGAGGTTGGCTTCTGTGGATGGACTGCCACGATACTCGTTTCAGACATTCATGTTCTCCACAGGATACATTGTAATAACGTCTGTGATATTTAATTTTTTTAGATTTCCATCTAACATCATCATCTGGTCAAATTCTAATTCATCCCATACTTATATCTGACTAACCAATCACATTCAGCCTCACCTGTATTTAACCTCAGATGGGGAACAAAATAAATGCATTGCACTGTGTGCTTGTTAGCAAACTGACAGCAGTTATCCAGCAGTTCAGTCTTGTAACACTGTTATTTGCTCAGCGTTGATGTTCGCCGATGAAGCTGAAAGCTGCAGTAAGTCGTGCAGCAAGTAGGAGTAAGTGTCCCATTTCTTTGAATTCTCTCCACACTGAATTGTACATTATTCTGTGCTTTTCTTCTTCGCCCTCTGACGGTGTTCAGGACAGTGAAGCAACCTCCGCCTTTCGGAGAGTCACTTGATCGATTCTCTTGATCACCCTCTCTTTCTCCTTGACACACACACACACACACACACACACACACACACACACACACACACACACACACACACACACACACACACACACACACACACACACACACACACACACACACACACACACACACACACAAACGTTCAGACACCCACCCTCCTACAGCTGATCTGTAGGGTTTAAAGTGCAGCCATTAGAGGTTTTTTTTTGTCCAGGGTAAACATAAGAAACACATGTTCTCTGGACAACCGGAAGTAATAAAACTGTGAGATACACAGTGTTTCTATAAGTTATACTTATGATTCATGGCGAAATAGATAACATAACATGTTACTATAATTGTCAATATGTCAGACGCTTTTTTAGATATACATAACATAATAGGATCAAATGATTTAGTAAAACTGTGAGCTAACTGAATGCATATTAAGGTTGAATTAGACACTGTCCTCTTTTATTTATATGATTTTTAAGAAACAATTGACTTCATTCAAGTGTTTACATTTAAGTGTGTATTAACCTTGGTCACACATTCTTACTACTCACTTGTTATCTCTGTGTCTTCTTTCAGAGTTTGGACAGATTAGGTCTATGTCTCCCTGCTACTTCAAATAAAAACAAAGAGACACGTTAATCTCTGCACAGCCTGACAAAATGTTGATCAGTGACTTTGGGTACTTTCAGGCTGACTCACTAAATGCACCATCTGACCCTGTGATGTCAAAGCAGATAGAGCCAGAGATGGTTGAGTATTATTACAATTCTGCATCTCAAGTCAGTTCATTTTTAAAAACATGTAACATCATTTCACTTTTGCAGTACTTTTACTTTAGTGTTGTCATTGGATTACAATAACAATAATTATGTTTGCATGCTTTACTTCTATTCAGCATGCATATCCAGAAGTAATACTAATGAGATCTCATGTTAGTTAAGCTCAGCCAGAGCCTCTATCTCATTCATATTTATATATACAAACACAAATCTTTTTATCCGTCTCATTCAGTAACTCAGCAGCCTCAAAAAAGTGTGAAAAAACATTTATTATGAATATCCTGCAGTGCATTGCCCATTATTTAGGCTGATTACAACATCCTGTGGACTCACCATCTGCAGGGACAAGCATCGGGGTCGGGTGCTATGTAGACCGGGCGGAGGGCCGGGCGGAGGGCCGGCCAGCGGGCCTGGCCAGGCGATCGACGGCGGCATAGACTAGCTCTAGGGACGAGGAACGTCACCTCGTGGGGAAAGAGCCAGAGCTGGTGCAGGAGGTGGAGCGGCACCAGCTAGATAGAGTTGGGCTCACCTCCACGCACAGCACTGGCTCTGGAACTAGACTCCTGGAGAAGGGTTGGACTTTGTCCTTTTCTGGAGTTGCCCAGAGTGAGAGGCGCCAGGTGGGAGTGGGGATACTCACAAGTCCCCGGCTGAGCGCCACTGTGTTGGAGTTGGAGTTGGAGATTTTCCCCGGAAAGTTTTCCTGCGGTTGTCTGACTGTTGTTTGTGCTTAAGCACCGAACAGCAGGTTTGAACAGAGGTTCTGACAAACCATCCGATGGCTCAGGAAGGGAAAGCAAGCCCTACCTCAGGCTGTTCTCAGCGAGGGGGAACTGTTGACCCGGACAGGGGAAATCGTCCGGCAGTGGAAAGAGCACTTTGACTCATAAACCCGACCAACATGTCCCCTAGAGAGGGAGCAGCACCTGAAGACTTGGGGTGGTTGCACCTACATCCCTGGCGGAGGCCGCTATGGTAGTAAAAAAGCTCCTTGGTGGCAAGGCGCCGAGGGTGGATGAGATCCACCCTGAGACGCGGAAGGAGCTGGACATTGTTGGGCTGTTGGGCGGATGAAAATAGATGGATCGTTGGACAACCACATGAAGCATCTTTAATACACAGCGGACCAAGGATTGTCCAGCAATTTACTGTAGCTGCCTAATAACTACCAACTGAAAGGAAAAACTATACAATCAAGCAGGAAAGCGAGCAGGAGTCCGAGCAGGTGGAACAGCTCTTCTTGAGATATTGGAGCATAATAACTTTGAGATCAAAACATTTAACTTTAAAAATAACTAAAAAGTACCATAGAGCTGACAAAGAATGATCAGTAGAGCATCTTGGTGATCACCTCAAAGGTAACAGTGCTTCTTAATTGCTGAATTATTGTTAATCTACTCTCTCCATGAGTTGATATTTTCACAAGCGCACAAGAGCGCACAAGAACTCAAACACATATGCATGTGTACATGCAACACTATGTATTTACACAAAAAAAAAAGTATTTTCTTTTACAAAATACACATTTACTACAATCCCCTTCTACTAGAGCACCAGCATCTCCACCAGATTCTCCTTGGAAAGGCTCTCGTTCTACTGCAGCAGGCTGTCTGGTCCAGTCAGTCCTGATCCTGAAGCTCTGTGCCTCCCTTCCCTCTGGCGGGACCAGGAATGTGGCCTTGTTGGTGTTGGCTCTCAGTGGAGGTTTTGTAAACCTGAATGATGTCGTCTGATTTTGAGCAGAACCCGACCTGATGACAAGCATTAGGAATAGCGATATAAAAATAGAAAGCCTTCCCTCTGATTGTCTTGTTTACTCATGTAGGTCATATAAATTGAGATGGTTTCATTCAGTTAAAGTTCCTCACAGCAACTTTAAAATTGCAAAAACCCTGTTTGAAAGATGAGGGCCCTCCAGGCACCTGTCAAGTCATCAGCTGAGAGGGTCTCCTGCTGCTTTATCACTGTCCTGACACTTCAAGGCTGCTCCATACCACACAGTAAGGAGAAATGAAACATCAATTATTTACATTGACGGTCATTGAGAGGTTTCATTGTCAACTAAAAATTATGACATCATGGCTACTGGTTGTGTGCAGCTTCCCTGTCCTTTGTATTCATGTCCAGGACAAAGTCAGCACATCTGTGGTATTGCTGTGCAGCATCAGTGAGCATTCACCTTGACTCCAATTTGGTTACTGTATTCTGTGAAGTGATTATGTATTAGGTCAAAAAAGTCATACTAAAACCCTGCATTTATTCACCTCTAGGCATTTAAATGCCATGACTGTTTGGAGTTCTTCATTTGCTACAAAACCCAAGCCATTATCTAACATAGCATTGCAACTTCAGAGAGCATCACTGTAATAATGTGATTCTTGGAGACAATATGAAAACAAGATAACCCCCTTTCTGTTTTTTGTATTTCAGCATCCTTCATGCGATTAGCAGCGGGTCCTGAAGGAACAACAAAATTAGAGTTAATACTGTGAATGTGAGATGTGTGAGGCAAGTCTTCATCCTCTCCTTCCCCCTTCTTCATTACAGTTTCATTGTGACATTTCTAACTAACAATATTTAAATGTGATTATTAGAATTTGCCAGCCAGCAAATTGAATCAAGTCAAATTAAGTAGAATTGCATTTCTCTCAGTCTGCCGGGGAAACAAGCATTAGCTGACAGACCCTGTAAAACCGTTTTGTTTTCCTCGTGACACTTTGGGTTAAAAAATCTGAATGACAACTAAATGAATACATCACAGCTTAAAACATAAAATAAAACCCACTTTCTGTGCAGTGTCTCGTCTTTTCTCCTCCACTACAGAGTGGAATGATTGAGTTGATGCACGACTGAAAAGAACTAGAATAATATCTAGATGCTTTTCCAATACTTGAAACCTGAAAGTGAAAAAGATAGAGAGGGCATCTCCCAGCTGCATTAAGATAATATAATAGTCACAGAAAGTTGTGGTTTGTCTTCTACACGGTGGGAAATCAATTTAGAGTATTCTTCACTGGAATTATGCTGTCAACATGGCATCTTTACAGAGCAGATATCTTTATTTAAACTCCCCAAAAAGCCATTATTTGACAGGTTATTGAACCCAGCAATGTCACATGTTGTATGTCATAAAGGCTTAATTCCCTGACTCAAGATGGTTTTTGGCCTCACTTGGATATTTTGTATCAGGAATGAAAAGTCTGATCTGTGCAAGTCAAGATCGATCAATGAACATAACCGTCAATTTGCAGCGTGATTGGTAGAGTGTGTCTTAATAATGATAATGATGATGAAACGTAGCAGAGATGTAAGCTAGACTTTGGGTCACCAGCATGTAGTTTATATGGGAAGCTGTGGTGAGGTTTTTTTTTCAACCATCCTGTGGTGTTCGTTCCTCCTTGCCATTGCTCAATAGTTACATGGGGGACAATTCTTATTGGAATGCCACCTTTACTTTAGTGTTCCTGGTCAAATTTGACCGGTCTGTTTTAACTGCTCTTACATTAACACAAAAAACATTAATCGTCACCAGATTTTATTTGACACTTTTTGCTGTAAACAATGTCTCAGACTAGTGTTACATGAATAACTGCTGTGAATATACAAAGAATAGACACTGAAGATGTATCGCTAAATTCTTTGACAAAAAATCGCCTCATGGGCACATAAGTGCGGGAAAGAGATGTGTTCCCATAACAAACACCGGATCTTTTTGTTTGAAGTTTGCAATGTGGACAATTTTTATACAGGTGTGTGTGTGTGTGTGTGTGTGTGTGTGTGTGTGTGTGTGTGCGTGTGTGTGTGCGGGTGGGTGGGTGGGTTTGGTGGATGGGTGTATGGGTGTCTGGGAGGGAAAAACAGAAATGTATTTCTCGCTCCTCCAAAGAGGTGTCTTTCCCACATGCTTGTGCTCACCGGGCAGTTACATTCAATTCAATTGATTTTGTATAGACCATAATCACAAATCACAAATGGGCCTCAGAGGGCTTTACAATCTGTACACATACGAAACCCTCTGTCCCGGGACCTCACATCAGTTCAGGAAAAAAATAGGAAGAACCTTCAGGAGAGCAACAGAGGAGGACATTATAGTTTCCCATTCATTTCCTATGGCGGTCACTTTTGACCGGGAACACCATGGGTGTTACAAAACTGACTAAACCACAAAAGAGGCCTTGAGGCAATCAGATGTAAAACTTGATTGATTAAAGTTGTAAACCGGTCAGATTAGACCGGAACACGACAGGAGGACTTAGGAATGTGAGAGTGATGACATTTCCAGTGCAAGGTTATATTTAGCGTTCCCTGTAGAACAAGATGACATGACATAAAGACAGAGATGTCGCTTTTATTTATTTATATGTGTGTCTGTGAGGGGGAATATATTGGTCAGAATCAATTACTTAGACATTGCATACATACATTGTTGTGCTCCGATTACATGATTTGAAATGGGATCAAGGTGCTGCTGAAACTAGTCTTAAAGCATGTTGCCATCGCAGCAGATTAGCTACAATGTGGTTATGTGGCCAAAGAAAGACTAGGAAACGTACGTGTTAACGTGTATTTTAGAGTTTAAGCGTAAAAGAGTGTTTAGAGAAAATGAACAACCTAGCTCTTTCTACGTCAGCCTCCATCTGTGCTATGAGTGTGCTGCTATGAGGACAGGGCTGCCAGGTATACCTATCAAATAAAGACTATAGTAATAATAATAATAAGGTCACATTGATGTCATTGTAAAAGCAGGCGCACAAGTCTGACATGACAACAGGAGACTAAACAATCAGTCTCGGCACATTGGTCTAGTAGATATACTAATAATACTAATACTTTGTAGCCACTGCACTTCTTGATATGTAGCCTGCTAGATTATCGCTAGAGAGAAAGAGGGAGGAACATGTAATACAATTGAATCCCAAGATGTTATGGTTATGGTCTGTAATTTCCCCACTGCAGGACTAATAAAGGATTATCTTATCTTATCTTAGCTTGCCAAATGAAGCCCCGGGGCAGTTGCAGATATAGTTCCTTGAAGGTGTTCATCTGGAACAGGCAAACCCTCCTTCTTCTAAATGGCCAATGCCACTAGTTGCTGGGCTTCAAGAGGCTGTGTTCATCCCACAGAGGATAATGTTTCACGGTAATGTAAAAGTGTTCCTTCTATTTAGCGGCTGAGACCACTTACACCATCAGATGCAAATGATAATGGATTTAAAAACCACAAAAGCTTTCTGTTTATCATCATCATCACAACTGTGTCAACGTTCGGGGTGGGGGGGCATCCCGACCACGACCATTGTCACTACAAATTAGCTTTTACTCCTCAAATATCATGGTACCATTTAATAATTCCTCAATATTAACGAATTAATTAAGAAGTAAGTCATATTTTCAAGGTAATCTGCCAACAGCATATTTTTGTCATTAATAAAAGAAGGAAAATAAATGAGGTCTGCTGATGTGTTCTTCCCCCTAAGTTTATGAACAATCAATAAGTGAATTATTACTGTATTTAGTACAGTATCAAAACACCTTTTGTCACTATTAAGCATGGAAAATTAATTTTAAAATATATCTTTGCCCTGTCAATATAACCAAACTACCACTGTTAATGGATACCAGTGTTGTAGATTGGGAGTAAATATGTTTTCTTTAGCAACTGAATTGCATTCAATAAATCTTAACTTGACCAATTAATAATGATAATATGATATTTTTATTGTATATGAAACCATCAACACACACATCTTTTCCTGTCCACCATCTACACATCATTTGGTAATAACTGAAGCTCGTTGGCTTTCTTATCTGCCCTCCTCTCCGGCCATTTGGATATCCTGCCCATGTGTGTACTTAACACACATTATGGTCACATTTGACTTTGCGTGTGTGGTGTTTTATGGCTCCTGTCTCCTGTGGTCATGTCCTAATGTGTTTATGGCTGCATATAATGGTCAACAACAGAGGAAAGGGAAGGGAAGATGGACGAGAGAGCGCTCAATGTGTGTTAACGGTCTGTCTCTACATTGTCTTCTACAAAACATGTCTGGGGTTAAAGGCTTCAGCGTTCGCCTGTGCAGAAACTATTGTGTATATATAAAAATGCTGCGCAGAGCTGAGGGGACATGCACACTCAAGTGATACTCTTCAACAACTATAGTTGTTATAGAAAATAGTGAGGAACACAGACATAATATTGATGGATGACCTGCTGTTTGCTTAAAATACAAGAAAAACCTACACATGAAACATATCAATCATATGTTCAAAAACATAATAGACAATGTACTGTCCTTCATTATACAATATAAGGTTGAGTTGTTGGTCTGAATGTGTGTGTGTGTGTCTCAGACAATAGCTCCAAGGCCTTATGCCAGTGATTCTAATTGTTGCGAGCTGGAGCCGTTATTGGACTATTTGCATGATGACTTTTGGCACCATGATTACCATGTTCAGGATGCTAACCCGAAGTGACATTCCAATAAGAATTGTCCCTCATGTAACTATTGAGCAACGGCAAGCAAATATCCCACCATCAAAGCCTCCCATTGACAGAAATGCCACTTTCTCTTAGAAAGCGTGTAAAGACAGTTTAAAGACAGTGTAAAGACAGTTCAGACTGTGTTTCAGAATTTGTTCCTGCAGTATTTGGACATGACTGTTGTAAATATAAGGAAAACAAAGATGCTTACTGTTTGTTTTCTCCTGTCTAATATATTATTTGTGGTCTAGTGTCTCACAGACAGAATGCCACAAAAGTAATTGAAAAAAAAACAGATGCACTCATCTGAATTTGTGTGTCCTACCCCCAGCGTGACAGCGCCTTGTAGCGAAAACCATGACATCATCTGCTACGCAAGTTGTCCTGACCTTACATAGACACAACACGTTTACACACACACACACACACACACACACACACACACACACACACACACACACACACACACACACACACACACACACACACACACACACACACACACACACACACACACAGAAACTCAACTCTGTTTCTTTTATGCATCTATATGAATGAGACTCACACACACACAAACTCACAGGCTTTTTGCTGCCAGTTGTATTGTTCGGTGTGGCCACTTGACTTTGAGTTCATGACAGTTGTTAGTATGCACAGGCACGACGCTGCTTTTCTAATCAGGACTGCTCACATCATGAGTGGACTCTCTTCCTCTCCATCTGTCATTGTAAGAACAGGGTCGGTCACCACGGCCTGCGTCAGTGTCTCTTAATATGACGCTTTTACTTTCTACGTTTATGGTAGAACAGCAAACACACAAGTTTATGCTTATTAATCAAACCAGGCCCTCAGTGCCGTGCTCAGGGGATCTGGACTTTCATAGCCGCTATTAAATCAGAAGTGGCCTCCACTTGGACTGTCCTAATAAACCCGATGAATAAAGAGAAATTGAATTTCGAGAGGTTGGCTCAATCATAATATAATAGTTAAAAAATGAATCTTTGAAAAGATACACCAGCAGAATACCATTTAGTAGAGATACGTTGTTTGGAGTAAATTCATATGCGTTTATTTTTGCCAAAAATGCAACTTTTTAAAACCATTCAAAAAGGCTCACAAAGAAACAAATGTGGTGGAGGGTTCATAAGTCACTAATAAAACATATGCTTTTTTTATTTAAATTTGTAAATGATTAAGCTGATACTAAGCTGATGTCTGTGGTTCAAGCTGTTCCATTTTAGAAACATTATTGGGTTTAGAGTTAGGACAGAGACACTTTCATCAGACAACTAAATAATGGTTTTATTGTCACCATGCCCAAACTAAAGACACGTGGTAGTTTTAAATATGCATTTACATTCATTTCATATCAATAGCAAAACATCTACACCTTCAAACAGCATCAAGAGTCAAGTGGGGGAGAAACCTGGAGATGTGACGTTTTCTTCTGTGAAAGGGAAATGGTTTCTACCCAGCATGCATAATGATTTCTCCTACCATTACTAAAATTGAATGTGCATTATAATGCAATTAGATTACTAGCGGGGGCTGTAAGTAAAGACCATTTTCATTGTTGATTAATCTATTTATGAATGTACTAATATGAAAATCTATAAAATTGTTTGTGTGACCAATTGTCCGAAAGAGATATAAAGTCAAGAAAAGCATAACACCTTCACATTTGAGAGCTCGTAATAACAAATGTTTAACATTTTTAGATTTTTTATTATTCATCTAAATAGTTGACCATTCATTTTCCTTAATGTAGAACGTTTGAGTCGTGAATTGTAATATTCTGCCTGAGAGTGTAATATATATATATATATATATATATATATATATATATATATATATATATATATATATATATATATATATATATATATATATATATATATATATATATATATATATATATATATAGTGGCGCCCATGGCGAGCTAGGTAGGGTTCAGTGGTAAAATAGGCAACGACACGCAGGTAAGTTGAAACAAAAGATAATGTATTTTCAGGGAAAGGGGAGGTGGAATAACGATAACTCAAAAGTTCTTCCCGTCCGGGGTCTGTCTCTTCTCTCTGTCGTTCATCCGCCGTCTTCGTCCTGCAAGCATATCAGAGTCATGAGAGTTGCACGGGGTTTTACCTCTCCTTGGCCAGCTCGCGTCTGCCAGTTAGCTGGCCGTCCCTCTTCCCCTTCCTTCCTTCTCCGTGCTGCAGAAATACTCTCCTAATGAGAGATTGCCGGCAGGTGCGTCCAATGCCAGGTTCCCGCCGCCTGCAGCACCTGCACGGGGAAGTATTTCCCGTCCAGCACCTCCCCCAGCCGGCCCCTGGGAATCCTCCCCCTGTGCTCACTCTTCCTCTCCGGTCTCTCACACACCCCCTCCACCAGCTCCAGGTTGTGGCTGTGAGCGTCCACCCAACAACACTCCTCCCTCCTGGACAGGGCGTCGGCGTTTCCACGTGCCTTTCCGGCCCTGTGCTCCACAGAAAAATTAAAGTTTTGCAGTTCGAGGAACCACCTGGTCACCCTGGCGTTGGTGTCTTTCGCCGTTGCCATCCACTTTAATGGGGCATGGTCCGTGACCAGTATGAATTTGCGTCCCAAGAGGTAGTACCTTAGCCTGGTCAACGCCCATTTAATGGCCAGACACTCCTTCTCCACCGTAGAGTAATTTTTCTCGTGTTTGAGGAACTTACGGCTGATGTAGGTGACGGGATGCTCCTCGGTCCCTTTTACCTGGGACAGCACGGCCCCGACTCCTGTCCCCGAGGCATCTGCGTGCACCACGAAGGGTTCCCGGAAGTCCGGCGTGCTTAGCACC
This sequence comes from Cottus gobio, assembly GCA_023566465.1. Taxonomy (NCBI): domain Eukaryota; kingdom Metazoa; phylum Chordata; class Actinopteri; order Perciformes; family Cottidae; genus Cottus; species Cottus gobio. Next base: position 10,259,753 of record CM042221.1, on the reverse strand, counting down.
GGCTCGGTGCACAGGGCCTTGCGTACCTGGTGGGGGTAGGTCGTCCTGGTCATCTCGTGGAGGGGAGCTGCAAGGGAGGCAAACTGCGGGATAAAACACTGATAGTAGCCGACCAGACCCAGGAACGTTTTTACCTGCCTCTTCGTTGCGGGTTTGGGCCAGGTGGTGATAGCCTCCACCTTCCTGCTTTGGGGTCGTACGGTGCCTCTCCCTATTGTATAGCCCAGGTATTGGGCCTCCTCCAGGCCCAGATGACACTTCTTCGGGTTGGCGGTTAACGCGGCTTGTCTTAGACTCCCCAGGACGGCCCTCAGGTGCCCCATGTGGGAGGTCCAGTCCCTGCTGTGGATCACCACATCATCCAGGTACGCTGCCGCATACTCCCGATGGGGCCGGAGGATCTGGTCCATCATCCTCTGGAAGGTTGCGGGTGCCCCGTGTATCCCGAAGGGGAGGACCTTGTAATGGTATAGGCCGTCCGGGGTGGTGAAGGCCGTCTTCTCCTTTGCCCTCTCCGTGAGGGGGACCTGCCAGTAGCCCTTTGTGAGGTCGAGGGTGGACACAAACCGGGCCGGCCCTAGTTGTTCTATCAACTCAACGACCCGAGGCATCGGATAGGCGTCGAATTTGGAGATCTCGTTGACCTTCCTGAAATCATTGCAAAACCGATCGGTGCCGTCTGGTTTGGGGATTAGTACGATCGGGCTTGACCACTCACTCCGCGATTCCTCAATGACTCCCATCTCCAACATCCGCCTTACCTCCGTCCTGATGGCCTCCCTCCTGGCCTCGGGGATGCGGTAGGGTCTCATCCTCACCTTTTTCCCGGGTTCGGTGACGATGTCGTGGCGGATGACATGGGTTCGGCCGGGCAGCTCCGAGAACACGTCGTGGAATTGGTTGGTCAGCTCCACCAGATCCTGTCGTTGCGTTGGCGCCAGCTGGGGTCCCAGGTTCACCATCGCCGGCGCAGGACCTTGTCCCAACAGGGCCACCCCAGGGTTGGGGAGCGCATCCGCGGCCTGCCCCTTTTTGAGGAGGTTGACATGGTAAAGTTGACATGGTTTTCGTCTACCCGGTTGTCTTACTTTGTAATTTACCTCATTCACGCGTTCCACCACTTCGTATGGTCCCTGCCATTTTGCGAGGAACTTACATTCGGAGGTCGGCACCAGGACGAGGACCATTTCCCCAGGCCGGAACTCCCTCACCACGGCCTGGCGGTTGTAGCTTCGGGCCTGCGCCTGTTGGGCCTGCTGCATGTGGTCCCGAACCAGGGGCCACACTTTCCTCATCCGGTCTTGCATCTGCTCGATGTACTCGATGGTGGAGCGGTGCGGGGACGGCTGTTGCTCCCAGGCTTCCTTCGCCAGGTCCAGTAACCCCCTGGGCCTTCGTCCGTATAGCAGCTCGAAGGGTGAGAATCCCGTGGACGCCTGGGGCACCTCTCCGATGGAAAATAGCACATACGGTATTATCTGGTCCCAGTTTTTCCCATCCACCTCGATCGCCTTTCGAAGCATTTGTTTAAGGGTTTTATTGAACCTCTCGACCAACCCGTCCGTCTGTGGGTGGTAGACGGAGGTCCGGATCTGTCCCACCTTCAGCCGCTGGCACATCTCCTTCATGACACGAGACATGAAGCAGGTCCCCTGGTCTGTGAGGATCTCCTTTACCAATCCGACTCGGCTGCAGAGGAGGAACAGCTCCCGAGCCACGGTCTTGGCGGTGGCGGTGCGGAGGGGAATGGCCTCGGGGTACCTGGTGGCATAGTCCATCATGACCAAGATGTAGTGGTGTCCCTGGCTGGACTTAGGAAGGGGCCCCACGATATCCATGGCCACACGCTGGAAGGGAATATCGATTATGGGCAATGGAATTAATGGGTTTCGGAACGATACCTTAGGGGCCGCCTTCTGGCATTGCTGGCAGGCTCGGCAGTAGTCCTGGATCGCCCTCTTCACGCCGGGCCAGTAGAAGCGCCCGAGGACCCGTTCATAGGTCTTCTCGACCCCTAGGTGGGCTCCCATCAGGTGGGAATGGGCTAAATACAGGACCTTTGACACATAGCATTTGGGCACCAGCAACTGTTCTACTAGCTCTCCTACCTTCGCGACCCGGTATAGCAGCCCGTTTTTGACGGCAAAGTGTGGGAGTGGGATCTCACTCACCTCGTTTGTGGGGGTCCCGTCAACTACCGTCACATCTCGGCGAGCTTGCTCTAGGTTGGGGTCCTCCAGCTGGGCGGTCCCGAACCTTCCCGTCCCTGCGGGTGCTTCCACTTCCGCCAGGGGAAATTCGGAGAACCTTTCTTCTGGGGAGGTCTGCGGCCCTGGGGGTTCTTCGGTGTCGCGGGTCCCGGCCGGCCACGGTACGTCCTCCCCGTCCTCTCGTTCCGAGGCGCTGGCGGTGTCGGATGGGGCGGCGCACGCCGGTATTGGGTGGGGAGTCTGGGATCCGCGGGGTCGGATAGGAGATCTCCTCTCGTTGCCCGTCGCCTGATGGTCCCACAGCCGCCAGAAGATGGGGCAATCCCGTCCGATCAGCACTGGCACGGGCAGATTGTCGACTAACCCGGCCGTGACTTCAAACGCGCCCCGGGTGGTTTTCACCTGGATGGCGGTGGTGGGATAGGTTCGGGTGTCGCCATGCACACAGGCTACGGGAATCGGCGGGCCTCGCGGGCCCCGGGTCAGGCCTGGCCGCAGGAGGGTAACCGCACTCCCGGAGTCCAGTAGTGCTTCGGTATCTTGGCCTCCTATCTTCACGGGGAGTCGCGGGGCGGTGGCTCCCTCATGGGCCCAGCAGGTTGTCAGGTAACTGCCCATCGGGGAGTCGGCTGACGCGGCCGTCGGCATCGGGGCATCCAGCCCCGGGCAGTTCCACGCCAAATGGCCCTCCTGGCCACAGGTAAAACACTTCCTTCGGTCCGGGTCTCCGGAGGTTCGGCGGGAGGTCGTCCCTCGTTCCAGTCCGGGGGTGGCACCTTTGGGGTCCCCCTTCTTCTCCCGGGTCGGGCCTCCCGGATTCCTGGGTCGACGGAGCCGGGGGTCCTCTGGCCGCCGACTCGCCGCTAGGTCCACGGAGACCTGGTGGTTTTCGACCAGTTCCACTAGGGCGTCCACGGTCTTAGGGCTGCTGCGGGCGGCGTGGCGTTGGGCTTCCCCGGGGAGCACTCGGATGCAGCGGTCGATCACCACTCGGTCCAGGGCTGGCGGTCCCTCCCCCGTGGTGAGCCAACTGCGGGCTAATCGCATGAGGGTGGCGATCTGGGGCCGCACGGCCTTGGCGGCGTCATAGGTCCAGGCGTGGACTCGTTGGGCCCGGGTCTGGAGGTTGTGGCCATAGTGGGCCAAGACCGTCGCCTTCAAAGCTGCGTAGTCCTCGGCGTCCTCGGCGTCCAGGTCCTGGCAGGCTTTCTGCGCATCTCCCGTCAGGAAGGGCCCCAGTAGTCCCGCCCACTCGGCTTCGGGCCAGCGCTCCCTCCTTGCGGTCCTTTCGAATAGCTCCAGGTAAGCCTCTATGTCGTCGTCCCTGGTCTGCTTGGTAAGCACCCTCCCGGGATTAGCGCGCTTCTCTGGGTTCACCAGTTGCCTTCCCAGCGTCGTCATCGCTTCCTGCAGCGCTTGCAGGCTCTGGGTCTGTTGGGCTTGGGTTTGGATTAGCAGCGCTATCGCGTTCTCCATGGCTCGGCGTGTCTATTTTACTCTGAACCCCCTTTTATTTATATATATATATATATATATATATATATATATATATATATATATATATATATATATATATATATATATATATATTTTTTTTTTTTCCGTTAGTGTTGGACGGTTAGTGCCCACATTCTCCACCATTTGTGGCGCCCATGGCGAGCTAGGTAGGGTTCAGTGGTAAAATAGGCAACGACACGCAGGTAAGTTGAAACAAAAGATAATGTATTTTCAGGGAAAGGGGAGGTGGAATAACGATAACTCAAAAGTTCTTCCCGTCCGGGGTCTGTCTCTTCTCTCTGTCGTTCATCCGCCGTCTTCGTCCTGCAAGCATATCAGAGTCATGAGAGTTGCACGGGGTTTTACCTCTCCTTGGCCAGCTCGCGTCTGCCAGTTAGCTGGCCGTCCCTCTTCCCCTTCCTTCCTTCTCCGTGCTGCAGAAATACTCTCCTAATGAGAGATTGCCGGCAGGTGCGTCCAATGCCAGGTTCCCGCCGCCTGCAGCACCTGCACGGGGAAGTATTTCCCGTCCAGCACCTCCCCCAGCCGGCCCCTGGGAATCCTCCCCCTGTGCTCACTCTTCCTCTCCGGTCTCTCACAATATATATACATACACATATACTGTATATATTATAGTGTATTCTCAAAATTATAATTGACATTAACATTACACATATAACAAATCATCAATACATTCTTGAAAACATATGTGCTTGTTCTCATGCTGCATGCTTTAGGGGAGACATCTTTTATAATCCTCCAGCAGGCAGAGACAGTTTTGTATTGATTTTGTATGTGATTAATCATTCAGCTGTCTGGTGTTGACTTCCAAAGTGCCTCATTTGGGTATCAGACATCGTTTACACCTGATGAAGTTTAATCAGTGCAGGTTACATAAGCTGCAACACATATTCATTTTTTAGAGCATATTTTGGATATTATAAGCATCATACATGTGCAGGTTCAGCAAAAGTCACAAAAGATTTGATTATGTCATTCTGCAGTTTATCCCCTTTGGTATGCAGAAATGTCGTAAAATTAAAGCTCCAAGAAATAAACTTGTCTTCGAATGTTTCGTTCATTTTCAGCTGTTATATATTTTTTGATTTCCATGTTGCACAAGTGGACGCATGCAGTCTGGTATTGATTTTTGGTGAGCGGTTATCATTAATGAAAAGTTCAACGGTGCTATATGTGATTTATGATCCCACCTACCCACCATGTTGCTTAGCATTCTTACAGGAAACCATTATGGTAATAATCAGGATACAGCAGACCGTGTGTGTAAGCTGGTGTGTGTGCTCGACACAAGTGTGTGTTCCCATTGATGTGCAGCTCTGGTCTTGTTAGAAGGGCAGCGCATTGGATTATAGATGGAGCATTATTATGTGTACATATAAAGGGCAAATATACAATTATTCTCATATTTTGTGAGTGATAGTGATTAATAGTGATTAATTAGATACTGTCTACCTGTGTATGTGCGCATGCTTGTGTCTGTACCGTATGCTTTCTGTTGGATAAGAGGCTCCTGGCTCTGTTTACTGACCAACAGAGGAGATATTATTATTTGATGATTCCCAGTCTGGGCTTATGCTGTCCTCTTTGAGCATTTGGAGTTTAAATGATCCACAGCTGACGTCCAGTTATATTCTGGTTTGTTGAGCTTTGGGCTGCAAAAATAAACTTGATTTAAAAACATCACTAGTTTGCGAGAAAAAGCAACACACGGTAATGAAACACCCTGAAACATTTCGTCTTGGACAAAGATATGGTAATTAGTCAAATAACGCTCAGATACTTGAGCCTAGAAAACTACATCAAAATATAAATCCTCTTTTGTCCTCCAACTTGGACTTGGGGCGGCTATAGCTCATGGGGATGATTTAATGTCCTGAAACCACAAGGTTCGATCCCCGGTCTCCCCATATTTTGCGTGTCGAAGTGTCCTTGAGCAACACCCTGAACCCCTAGTTGCTCCCCGGGCCCTCACAGGGCAGCACACTGCTCCTTAATGGATGGGTTAAATAAATGCAGAGGCCAATTTCCCCGAGGGGAGCAATTAAGGATATGTTCTTCTTCTTCCACAGATTTCTCTCATTCTGTACTTTTTTTTAGCAGAAGGGGTTAAGCCACCCAGATCCAGGTATCCAGGCTGTTAAGGCCTTTATATTACATTTCATTTAGCTGACGCTTTTATCCAAAGCGACTTACAAAAAGTTCAACCATGAGTACAAACTCAGAACAACAAGAAGCAAGAAAGTACAATTTCTTCACGAAAGACAAACTACAAAGTGCTATGAGCAAGTGTTTTTTAAAAATCTTATTTAAGTTATAGTCGTAAAAGATGTGTAGAGACTTTCTGCTGCCCTGCTGTACATAATAGTTGTCACTTATCACATACATCGCATTTGATGTGTGAAATATCCTGTAATGCCAAACAGTGTGCTCCTTCATTTAAAAAAATAACCATGAAAAGAAGATTGGAAATGTAACTAAATGTTTCTTTCATATTTTACATATTGAAGTAAAAGTTTAAATTACAGCTAAAACAAAAGAAAACGTATCGTGATCCTCGCTTCATTATGTAAAGTCTTTACATTTTCTTTTCTTTTGTCTCATGAAGATTTGAAAAAATAGATTTAGCACAATTAAAACCATTTTCACTGATATGGATTATGGTACCTCATGATTTAATGATCTTAAATGGTTAATCCCCACAGAGAGAAACTATTCAACTTATTCAGCCTGTGTGTGTCGAAGCCCGTCTGCAGAGGCCAGGAATTACGAAGTCAATTTTGTATGGCGTCCACGTGATGAATGGATGTGCTAAGGCTTCCAATTAGTCCTCTGCTCTCAGGTCGAAGGTGCTTCTGCTGGAAGTGAAATAAGCTGTGGTGGTGGGCCTAAGGGGCAGCCAAACAACTGAGTTTGGCTGCTCTTGGTTTAAATCAGTAAGATGATTTCAGTGGATGGGAACTGAAGGGAAATGAATACCATTTTCGTGACTGCTTTTACACAGAATCAGACAAATGTGGTATCGAGCACCAACATGTGATCATATCATAACAGGATAAGTGCCAAAACTACAGCTATGAGATAAGTAGACATCCGCTGAGCTGGCCAACGGATGATGATTGGAATAAGAGATAGGACCATGCTGATGATGATGCGGACTGAAGATTAGTTCCACACAGATGGATTAACAGAGCAGATCTACTTCTTAATTAGTCGCACTGGCTGAAATCTTAACTCAAGGGTAATTCATGTTTTGCTTCAACTTTTCAACAGCTGAGTTGAAGAAAATGATAAATTTAAAACGTATTTAAAAGTTCAGAATACGACAGACATCCGATTCTGTTTCAGCCACTTCTGTTCCAGATGTTACATTTAATTACTGTCCTAATTATAATCACTGCTTGTTTATATATTCAATAGCAGCTGGTTCAAGTGGAGAAGAAGAAATGTTTTGACCTGTCAGGCACCATCAGTACTGAGACTAATCACTACTTAGTGGGTACATTTAATGATTTCTGTGAAAAGAAAACCACATAGTATAACAGCCTGTTAGTTACTAATGGTGAATCATAATATGTCGTGGAAGATGGCAGGCGGTAAAGGCAGAATGGTAGAGCAACAATTACTTGCATTTTTCTGCAGAACAACAAGTATTTCCTTGAGAAAATAACTAAACAAAACCAAAAAAACACTGATGACATCAGTAGTTGCTACTTACATCTTCATTCTGATGGCCTCTGTTCACTTATTGGGTTCAGTTACTTAAAGCTTCCTTAAAGTTCCTCTACTGAACTCACTGTTTCCCTATATGGGCCTCCAGCTTTCACTCCAATCTTCTCTTGAGAGGGTTTTCTCCTCGATACAGGAACACATGCATGCTTTGCTTTGTAGAAATATAACAGTTGAATGTCTAAGAGTTGGAACGTTCAGTTTCATGTATTTCAAAAAGTATCGATGAGATACTTTGCAGTTGTTTAATAAATGTTGCTTTTGACAGCAGGGGCCAAATTACAGAAACTTCCTAAATCTGAAATCCTATCTTATCTCAGTTTAGGATAACATTCAGGATTTTTGGCATTACAGAAGCATGTTTTAAACTGTATTTAGCTATTACAGAACCGTCCTTTCTTCAGGATTTCCCAAGTATGGATCACCAATAAGGATGGCTGTGTGTTTCCCAGCTGTGAGCAGCTCCTCTGTTTCATGTTTCCAGTGTGAACACAATGTACTAAAGACCTGCTGGGAATTTCTATGACATATGGATTATTTTGTTATAAGTATGTTATTAGTGCTTTACATTCACCTAAAACTTCGTATAAAAAACATGAAATGTGAAGGGAATCATTTGTCATATGATTCACTGTATTATGGATTTTGTCACTTTAGCCCGAGGAACCATTACAATTTCTGTCCATGTATTATCTGTAAAGAAGCGCGTCTCGATCCTTGCCTTATGGATTTGCTGCACAATTTCTATCCCTGCAGGCAACTAATAAAGTCTTCAACTGAATTTGTTTCTTTACAAATTTTGCCACTCTTATTGTATTGTATGGTTCAATAACCTCGACTGTACCGAGTCCTCCACCGTTCTCTATTTGTCATTCAGCCTCTCTTTCACTCCTGCTTTGTTTGTCTCCTCTAAACCAGTTATCAGCTAATTGGTCACGGATTTTACGACTGAAACCGCAGTCTGACCCAAAAATATTGGAAACATAATTTTGGGGATTTCTGTTCCTCAAGGGTAATCCTCAGACTCAGAGAGATTGTTAGTCAAACTGAAAGACAGACAAGGTCAACACACAACACTCCTAACGTGGCAGCACAGTGATTGAACCAAACTCTATATGTGTCTTTTAAATGACTATCAATGTCACTGTGTATGTCAGATGAGTGTTTCTTTGTTCTGACTTTAAGTGGATGTGAGTCACTTGTCTTTACAAGTGACTCACATCCACTTAAAGCTCTCTCCTTCAAAACTGCGCTGTTCTTCGTCAAGCCTCCCAAATCATCCATCTCACCAATCAGAGCCTGAGGCTGTGTGCTTCCAGTCCTCTGGATTAGGACCGGCAATCCTGCCTCGCTTTAGCCCTGCGTCACAAATATGTGCAAATAAAAGAACTCGAAAAATACATGACCAATTGTGTCTATAAACAGGTTTGTTTTGGAAGTTTAGGAAACATACCAGCTGAATATTTTACGCCCACGCACATCTGAAATCCAGATTCACTCAGTCGTGACAGAAATATGTAAATCTGTTTTGTTCCAGTGACCAAAAGCCAGATGCTGTCAATTTAAGTCCGGACATGGTCGACATTTCTGTGTGTTTCAATGGTGTGTAAAGTCATAGGAGACAGTTCACAGCAGCCACTTCAAAGTATGTGACGTTGAGACATTATAATACATATATAATCCTTTCACACTTTTGCAATGTCAAATTAAATTCAGCCTTTTGATTGTTGGAAACTTGAACAAAATGCATCAACAGAGTACAGAACTACCAACAGGACGTTCATCGAATCAGCTGTCTCAATGGTTAATTAATGATGAGACATGAAATGTAGATTATTATAAACATTATACGTACTTCAAAGCTTCATTCTAAATAAATCTTTGATGGAAAAAACACTTGCAAATAACTTGTCATCTTAATAGGAACAGTTTAACATTACCGCAGATGAGAAGCGCGATATCACTTTAATGCCTGTCCGGTAAATTGAAGCCACTGAAACTACAGCCAGGAGCTGGTTAACTTAGCACTTAGTTATTGGCCGGGCTAAGAAATATTAAGCCACATGAAGTGGCCAGCTCCAGTGGAGCCTTTGGACGATGCAGAGCAGCCTCATGCTTCAAGTCTCCTGGTTGTAACTTCCTGTTTATTATCAGAGAGCAGTTTTGATCTTCTCATCTAATTCTAAGCAAAATGGTGAAGTGTATTTCGCTCAAAAATATTCATATACATCTGCATGCTGTAATGATGTTTTATTGTTCTACACTTGCTACCTTAGTAAATTAAAGTAAATTAGGTAAGGTCAATAAAGTCACTAAAGTAAATGAGTGCAACACAGCTACCAGATGAATACACTTTAAACCCACATCTATCGAAGCCATTGACTAAAAATAATGCTGTGATTAAAATAAAAAACACTGAGCAGAAATAGAGGGGAAATGCTGAATTGCTGAACAATGACCCCCCCCATTAAAAAAAAAAAACAAGTATGTGACGACAGAGTGAAATCAATGTGGAATATTCGTGCTGCTCATCCAGCTGCTCTCTATCAAATCACACAGAGAACAGAGTGACAATAGGTTGTTGATCGAGTGATTCACATGCAACGGCCGTCTGCATTGTGATGACCAATCCCCAAACCCACACTAATGATAACACTGTTTGATTTGTGTGTGTAAAATGAACGTATGACGAAGTGCACCGTGTCTACAGTACTTATGTGCAGGAGCATATCCTACAAAGGTTATTGAGCAGTGTGCGTGTGCGTGTGTGTGTGTGTGTGTGTGTGTGTGTGTGTGTGTGTGTGTGTGTGTGTGCGTGTGTGTGTGTGTGTGTGCTCTATTCTAAAAGTAAAACTAAGGGCACTTGAGAACAGCTAATACTATCCATCTACACTGTGTCAATGTTACATAAGACGGATGAGAGAGGACAGTAAATATACAGCAGAGTGTGTTATATAATCTGTGCATCTGGGTTCGATGTGTGATCATTAGACTACCGACTCAGTGAATGTAGACTGAACATCTGTGGAGGATGTTGGGCATCTCTCATCATACTGGCAACACAAATACTCCTAGATAGATAGATAGATAGATAGATAGATAGATAGATAGATAGATAGATAGATAGATAGATAGATAGATAGATAGATAGATAGATAGATAGATAGATAGATAGATAGATAGATAGATAGATAGATGTGTGTGTGCGTGTGTGCGTGTGTGCGCGTGTGTGTGTGTGTGTGTGTGTGTGTGTGTGTGTGTGTGTGTGTGTGTGTATGTGTGTGTATGTGTGTGTGTGTGTGTGTGTGTGTGTGTGTGTTATGCATCACCTCAAAAACAAACTGATCAGAGATTTAAGAATGACGTAGAAGAGGGAACGAAGAGAGAACAATAGATCTATCAAAGTCATTTATTTAATTCCACTTGAATGTGTTTTTTTTTACTAACTTTACTAACTTTTCACCAGCTGAGATTCTCATCCCGATCCCTCTGGTGCAACATGCTGCAAGGAACTGCTCATCTGCGACCGCAACCCCTCAATCTCAACCACGTTGTTGGTCTAACTGCACACACCAGAATTGAGCATTGCCGTGCAGCTTTTTCACCACCTGGTTGCTGCAAATTCAAATGTCTCCAAATCCCCAGCCACCTCCTGTAGTAGCTTTCAGACTTGCATTGATTTTGAGTGTTTCTTTTTCTTTCAACATGTTTCAACATAATGAGACAGAAACGATTCTTGTCTTGTTCTTCTACGAAATTAGGTCTCAGCTTCCAACCGTCTAGTCAACGTGGGCATCACCTTACATTTCTTACAAAGTACAGCAATAACTTGGTACCTATTCCTCTCCAAGCAGTTTGTGATATTACATGCACCTCTCTCTCTCTCTCTCTCTCTCTCTCCCTCCCGCCCTCCCCCCTTTGGCTGGTCTCTGAGGTGTCATTTCTTTATTTCCCTTCTCAGTCCATCTTTTGAATGTGGTGTCACCTCTATATTGGTGCCATGCTGCCTGAAGGAACACACACACACACACACACACACACACACACACACACACACACACACACACACACACACACACACACACACACACACACACACACACAGACAAATGACGGGTCCGGGTAGACCTACACACCTTGTGGGAGGTGAAGTGAACAAAGTCCCTGCCGGTTAACCGGAGGATGGAGCGGCTTCTATGAGTCGCCCTGCACCTTTCGTTGGGTCTCAGGACTCGTATTGATTTCACTCCCTCGGGGACGGACAGAGAGCAAGTTGTGAGGAACAGAGCGTGTGCGTGAGTCAGTGACCTGTCCTTGCTGTTATTTCATTACCCGTGTGATGATGGATCACATACTGAGCAGCCTACAGAGACCAATCTCTCCTGCAGTGTTGTTAAGAAGCTCCCTGAAGTAATGATTTGATCATATCATGTCAGATTTTTACTGTTGGCTAAAAGTGTTGGCAAATGTTACAAAAAGAAATGCCAATGTTTTAATTTGATTCACTTATTTAACAGCTGGTACATGCTTGATGGAATTACATTAAAGCTCCCCTTCGTGTCTACAGCAGTGGTTACAGTACGCAGGTTAAGAAACCGGGACGTCGGGTATTCCCACTGTCTCTGTGTTGTCGACCACCAACCGGGTTATTCTAAAGGTTCAAAAAGGTTGAGAAATACTGATCTTCAGTAAACGGAGGCGTCGTTGCGGCGACACTGGAGAATATACATGCTCACTCCCAAATGCCAAATCAATGATTAAAATGCATTTACCTGCAATTACACTGCAGTGTACAAATGACAAGTGTAGAGGGCAAACAATATCATGGAATCATCATCATCATCAGCATCGTCATCATTATACCATGCCAGCAGGGGGAAAGGGTAACTGGTAAATGATGAGAAAGGGTCAGGAAGGGCAACTCTCATATTGTTGCTATACTGTAGGAGGTGAAAGCTCAAATCCTCTGAACAACACGGCTTTTCCCTGCCCTGAAGCTATAATGGACTCACTGAATGCCACATTTGTATTTTTCATTTTATAGTTTGTTAAGCGTTGTACCTTTGTAGAGTAAAATTGACCATTAAATTGAAAAACATTTAAGCGGCCCAATAAAAATGCAATACTTCCACAACACACACACATGTAGGTAAATTAAATTAAGCTTTTTATACATGTAATACATGTAAGTAAATCTACACATTAATCAATTTCACATCACACGATAATTATAACGTATATTTATATGTTTAATGGATAGTACAAAGTACCTCTAAACGTGCAGCACACTATCCTGTGAGCTGCTTTTTAACAAACATGAATTTGGATGCTGTATGACATATGCATATAGACGACACGAGCAGAGAGGAGCTGTAGCTGAGTGATATTTCCCGTAGCCACGGCTACCAGTGAAGTGCCAGATAAAACATGTCGAATATGACGGGCAACAACGTTTTAAACAGCACCTCTCAAATCACCTCACCAACAGCAATAGCGTTTTGGTGAAAATATCAGTTCAGATAACTGGTCATTCCATCGAGAGGCTTAACACCTGTCACCAGACAGGTCCCTCTTTTCAATACACAGAAGATTGTTTGGCCAAAAGGTCAATGATGCTTAAGTTTTTATCCAAATCACAGACAGTATACGCGAGAGTGCATTGACCCTCAAACTGTCACAAAATCCATCCCCACATAGGTATGAGTTATACATTATCACACAGCTCATCTCTCCTGTTACCAGCTTGTTTATTTTGGACTCCGTGTAGCTTTTCTCAGTATGTGCAGCTCTAATCACACGCTTTCCAAACCATTTTCTTGATTCAACCAACAAAATCCCTCTTTTTCCTGCCAGTGATAGACTGCCTGGGGCGGGCAATATAACTGTCTAAACTAACTGTCAAAACAAAAGGAGAAAGGAGAGGAGAGGTGGAGAGACTCCAGTCTCCTCTCTCTGTCTCTGTCTACTATCTCTATATTCACTAGAGACAAATACTGAAAGGAGAACCTCCACCACTTACACTGTAGCACCCATTCTGGATATGCACAGTAAATAGCATCGGGCCTCTTAAGTAATTCAAAATATATCACGGATTAAAAGTAGTCTAATTTATTGCATTTACCCTCAGAAATGTTTGAGGTCCACTGGCTTAACACAACACGCTGCACTCCTCCCTTCCAAACTTTTCATAGAGTGATGACTTGAGAATAAGTAATGCATTTAGAGGATGTTTAAGTCAGATCCTACTAATTCCCTTAGCATGCTTTAGCGAGTTGAAAATTGATGGAACAAAGCTGGACTGTGTCATTGCGGTCACTGGTCTTCCAGTCTGTCCTCAGAATCCGTAGATGTCCGTACTTTCTCTGCACATAGCGTTTGATTTCATCTCTTTACATCCACAAGTTAATGGTTACTTGCTGCTCTCTGCACACAGGAGCACACTGCAGGCTCTATTACGTGAACCCAGAGGGCGTCCCGATCGCTGTCGAGTGCATCGAGAACAGGGACGTGGAACAATGTAGGATTTTATCCCGGATCAGGATTTAAGTCTGATTGTGTTGAATTTCCATCATCGGTTGAAATGAAAAAATAGCGCCTGTTTTTAAACAGGAATCATCATCTCAGAAAAAACAGACTGATAGACAGCAGTTTTTTAATTAATGCATCCTATATCTGTGCAGAGGGATCAAATTCATCCATCCATCCATCCATTATCTGAACCGCTTATCCTCTTTAGGGTCGCGGGGGGATCAAATTCATGATGATCTTAATTAAGATTTTGTGTCACATCTGTGATCCAATAGACATGTTTATTTCTTTACTGTAAGGTAAATAGATTCCACTATGTTTTGACCTATGGGATCAGACAGCACACATTACAGGTGGGTGCTATTACGGCTGCAACACACATGGCCAATCACATTCAGTACTTTCCTTTAATCACGGAGCACTAATGTCTGTAGAGTTTTCCTCAGAGGAAACTTTTTGTTCTCTAGGATCTGGAAGGGAAATCATTTTCTAAGTTTAGTTTTATGTACTGTAATTAAAAATGTGCACCAGCGGATCTGCGGTGCATGATTGTGTGGCTTGACAGAGTGCAACATTACTATCAGGACCACAGAGGGAACAGGTACCTGCCGCCTTCAGATGGCTGGACAGTGTCACACAAAGGCCGCCATTATAGCGCTGCTGACTTTCATGACAGAGGTTTATTCTGGCTAGCTTCCATTAACATCTGTTTGATGAATCTGCATTATCATGTCCACCATATCCACAGAGACTAAAATAGGACATCTGAGATAGGTAATCCATCAAATTGTTGAAAAAAGTTTTATTATAAAGTAGCATTTACTAGATTATATAATTTATTTGACTAAAAACAGCTTAACCATGTCATAAAATGTCTCTCCACTACATGTTAAGGACAACATAAAATAGCAAATGGACATTTAATATCCAGGGATTCCCATTATAGACACCACTGACTATCTGTGTAACAATTTGGTCTGAATTTAGCACACTGGCTATATACACTACAAGGTTTCCACCTAGTCTTCTTCTGTTTTATTGTAACACCAAGTCTACCAGGGCCGGACCAATGTTTTACAATTCCTGTTTGCTAATAATTCAGAACAGTTCAGAATATTAGCGGAGACATCTAGACACATTTTATAACATTTCAGAGTGAATATTTCTCCTAGTTCTCCCCTGTTTAACCAAGTGCCACAGAACGTCCCATTATTACTGCTCAGATAAATACACACATGTACAGTAACTAATATTGACAAACAAAAACACACACTTTTTATGGCCCGGAGAGAAGCATTAGGATTGATGAAAGGATCTTCTGTATTGAAAAAAAGCAGTTGAATGTAGTCTGCCGTTATTTCCCCTGAGAAAGTCACTCTTAAGATGCATCAATAACACTTCGCACTGCACATCGCTTACAGCAATTTCATTACGTTCTCAAAATAAATAAAAATAAAAATGTAAACAAATCTTGTTAAGCTTTTTTCCAGATAATCTTGCATATGACAAATTCGATTTAGTGATTAGTAAGAACGTTTCATTGCAAATTGTAGAAAGTCAGAGAGAGCAGCAAAGTTCAGAAACATGATTAGCTCTCATTGTTCCAACTATGAATCTAAATGCACTAATCTAGTGCTTAAGTACAATTTTGAGGTATCCTACTTTACTTGAGTATTTCCATGTTATGTAACTTTACAAGTCTACTTTACTTTTCTTTTACCTTCACTGCATTTGTTTAACAATATTAGGAACTAGTTAAGCTACTTTGCAGATTCATGTAAAATACAATACTTTTACTGAAGTAACATTTTTAATGCATGAATTTACTTGTAAAAGATTATATTTACACTGGGCTTTAGTAAATAATTGAATCATAGACACATTATAAATATGAATGGCCCACCATCAAAGTATGGTAAAACAAGTACACTGTTAAAATGCCCCTTCATTGTGAAACTACGGCAGGAAAAAAAAGACTTTGGTGAGCGGCCTGTAGGTAAATAACAGGACACGCTGGCTCTGAGAAAGGAGAGTTCTACAAGCACCATCACACCTGTCGACATAAAGCTCAAAGTCTTTCCAATGTAAGCATGAACGTTAAGAAGACATCATTTTCGGGGGAAACCGATGTGGCAAATGTCATCAGCAGTTGACTGTCTTTGCAGCTTCTACCTGGCATTTACTTTCTTAGCTTTCCACTGGAACACTGTACTTCTACTGAGAGAGACGTCTCACAGGAGGAAGACAAACAATCATTTGGTTTAAAACTGTGGTGAGGAATATTTGGAGTTAAAAGCTCCTCATTAATGATGCAAAAGAAATTGTTGTCAACAATTTAAATGAATGGCATTATTGAATAATGTTTTTTTTTTTACTATATGCTTGTAACAAAGTATTTGATATGCCTCTTTAGAAGATAAATAACAAAAACCTGACAACCTTTCGTGTGAGGTCACCAAATCCAGACAACAGGTCAACCGAGAGGCGCTTGTCCATCTACGGCCAGATTAGATCAGAATATCTGCATTCAAAACAATCCAGATGATTAAAGACATTAGAAATCAAGATAATCAGCAACATCACATTACAAGCAAATTAAAGTTCTTGATGTGCCTCGTGCTCAAAACGATGATATTTTAATCAGCACATTGCACGTTCTTTTCTATAATGTGAAATCCTTGGTTTTTCCACCAGTTCCCAGGTGGCCTCAGATTATTCATTACTCTAAACCTCTTGGAAACGGTTTTCAAAAGTAATACAGTAAGTAGTCATAGATTTGTTCAAGATGATTTGATTAATGTTTTATCATCAGCATAATTTCTCTATCCCTGCCCCCGCCCTTCCCTTCATGTCTGACAAAACAGAACGAGCCATTTGATTAGAGCAGAAAAGAGGGTCCATCTCCTGAAGAGGCTTCGGTCCCACACAACACAACGCTGCAATTAACTCAAGGGCCGTGACTCACAGCCGGGAGGGAGCGAATAAACAAGAACGCATTCCTTGTAAAAAAAGCCGTGTCTACATGCATGTTTTTCTTTGATGACGACAACAGCGATGTGCTCGTGAACCTCTGACCTGCGTGCGATGCCTAGCTGGCTTCTTTTTCAGATTGACAGACGGATTGCTCATTCCACAAGAGGGACATTTTCAAGTTGTATTTCAACAATGTGCTACACAGTCAGCTTGGCATGAAGATACATCTGGTTACTTTCTGCCGAGGGATGGTTCGAACTACTTTTATTTTGTTCACTAATTTTCATTTTTCAAGAAATTGTTTCATTGTAAAATGTATTTGGGTTATTATGGTACTTTCTTGAACCAAGTAGTTCACTTGTGAAAACTAGAATGCCTTCTCTTCATTTGGAGGCTTCTTGATCTGTGAAAGTCACCGTACTATGTTAATTATAGTATGTAAATGCAGAATATGTCCAGAATTGAATATTGTCTCGTCGCAATTTCCCACAACAACAGAGAGACACAGAACCACATTACAAACTGTACCGAGACGAACTTGGCTGAGCACTTCCAGACCATGAGATGAATGTTCAATCTAGTAAAATGAGATGTATGAACACAGCATTTCACCAGATATGCAGAAGAAGAAAAACACGAGCGAGGTGTGCAGCAGATTTATAGATTGGGGGAAAAAAACTCCTCTTATTGGACGATTTATAGGGTGAAGATCTGATAGTCACACAATGAGTTATGCATGGGCTACCAATGAATGCAGCTGAGTGTAGCAGTAGAAAACCAGTCATTTATATTCTTTAATTATTTGGAGAAACTGTGAATGTGACAAAAGACACACAGAGCTCCCCATGAAACCAATCAAACCAGGAGAATAAGTTGTGAGCAAGATGAAAGTCATGTGTACATCACTAAAGCAATCACACCTCTCCCGAAGGACAGCACCAACCTCAGGGGAGACATATCCGATGGCATATCCAGGCAACGCAGAGCACTACAACATCAGTAGTATAGGCTGCACAAGTTCAAATTAAAGTACCACAATGCACACTCTCAACTACAAGAACATCATTCCCAACACACGCCAATAACTGTTAGCACCACTGCACATAGCTCGGCAGATTTGTGTTTGTTTTTTCCATCAGCACATAGTATCATGTGTGAGTGCAGTGGTGAATAAAGGCTTTAGTTATTGTATATGAAGTTGGAGAATCAACAGCAGTTGTATTGTTTATTAATTGTTAGATTGTTAGATGTTAGTCGAAGCAAGTGCCATGTAAATGTAATGCAAATATCCATCTAATGTATAGACACAATGATGTTGATTGCATGTGCAGGTTGGAGAGGGCACATATTCAGCCCTCTAGTGGGCATGAGGGGGATTTGAGAAAGCAGGTAGTAGAATACAGTGGGATACAGGTTAAAATATGTAAAACAGAGATTCTAGCTTCTTCACAGCTGTTATTTATTCATACTTTTCATCTTTATTTCCCCCAAACAGCAGACAGAAGCTGTCTGATGAGGCCTGCAGCTGTACTTCTGTAATGACACCCTTTGGGAGGAGAGCGTCATTTGTTCAGTGGTCTGTTTGACCAAAAGCACTCTCAATGTCTTCGACAGAACGGATTACATTTTAAAACATGGCGGGGCAGGTAAAAACGGCAAATGCTGTGTGCAGCTTCATTATTCATGTGGCAAAGGTGGACGTTTGGAAACATGGAGAGCAATTTAAAAAAAAGGTAGACAGGTGCCAATGACAGAGTGCAAGTGAATGCCCCATCAAAAGTCAAACACCTGCCAATGACACCGTCAGGAAACAGGCTAATGTTAGCCTCATCCACATACTGGAGTGGAGCTGGCACACTCCTCCCATTCTCTCTCACATTGACAGGTATCGGGCTGCCTCTCTTCAGTGTAACCCGTCAACACCTACATCATCATGTGTCCTCTTGAGGTCAGATGCACGGTTAATAAATATCCTTCTTGGGTCTGTAGGTGCAATTTTTAACTTGCCACGTCACAGTCGTGAGATGCATTATTACTTTTGTGACACTGATATCTTTTATTGCTGGTTTTAGATTCATACCCTGAACACTTGCAATGTAACTTTCATTAAAGCCCGGGAAGACCCCCCGGGGGAAGTCCAAGTTTCATGTCCTGAATTGCACAAAGCTAAAGGGCATAAATGCTCCAGAGCACTCCTGTGACCTCGCCAGCAGCTGAACAACTGCAGAATGTTAAATGATTTGGACAATCCCTGCAACCAAATTAGTATCTCTAAATAGACATACCAGGAATAATAGCTAGCAAGTGAAGTAAGCACAGTTGTGTGTCTCCACTCTCCATTACTGGCTGCATATCTAAATCATATGCCGTTCAGCCTTTTCATCAGATGGAACACACTGATTGTCAGTTTGAAAATGAGTTTGGCATTAAAGCTTGAAGTAGAGTCTAACATTTTACTCAGGATTTTTAAACCGATATTAAATCTGGTAAATAACAGCATTTCTTCTGCTTTAAGGCTGTTTCTATCAAGTTCAATCAGACATGAAAAAGAAACCCCACATACCCAATATATTCAGTAGAGCTGTACTTTAAACAGTAAACTCTATCAGCACTGTTTTTATGATCACTTGCCATTTGCCGCACATGCATCAGACACAATACATACTCAATAAACATCTCAGAATGACATTCTATCCCATGTCAGGCTCATTTTGTCAGAAGTCCATCAGCGATCATTGGTGGTGCAGTATGAAGAAAAGAAACCCCCAGAGAGAAATCAATTTCCTTTATGAAATTGCAATGGCCTGTCATACCTAAGCAAAGCCAGTGTCAATTTGCTCTCGCTGAAATGGTCACTGACCTGTGTGTTGATTCTGCTCAATGAGAAAGCAAAACACAGTGACAGAGTGAAAATATTTTTCTTTTCATATTCAATCCACATCCGTGTCCATGCATAACCTGATACAAATTCACGGAAGATATTCTTTCTCTGGCATTTCTTCTACTCTGTGTCGCCACCTTCCTGTCTCATGTCTACTCATATATGTCCATTTATAAGTATCTGTGTGTGCGTGTGTGAGTGTGTGTGTGTGCGTGTGTGCGTGCGTGCGTGCGTGCGTGTATGCGTGTGTGTGTGTGTGTGTGTGTGTGTGAGTGTGTTACTTAGATGCTGAAACGCAGCAATGCATTCTACTTTTAAAGAGGGGTTGAGTTTTTCTTCACTGATTCAAACCACCAAAACTGTCAATGTGTTTCTCACACAGGTGAGTGTGGAGGAGGCGCGCAATTACAGCTGCCACTTTTATTGTGACTCTTTTTTCACAGTAGTGTGTGTGTGTATGTGTGTGTGTGTGTGTGTGTGTGTGTGTGTGTGTGTGTGTGTGTGTGTGTGTGTGTGTGTGTGTGTGTGTGTGTGTGTGTGCGTGTGTGTAAGTGTTTGCAGCATGTGTGCACCTTTGAGTCCTACAATGCCTCAGTGCCTTCAGTTTCTGCGCAAGCAGCAGGCTCCTCCCATGTGTCCAGACCCCTCCCCCTTCCTGTGTGTCAGTATAAAACATGATCTCCTCTCTTGCTCACTCACTCTCAGTCTGAACACTGGAGGAGCAAAGATCAGCATCTTCAGACTCAGCATCTCTTGGTCCATGGCAACAGCTGCAGGTAAGAATACAAAAGAAAACGGATTCTGTGATTCTGTTGAATGAGGACAAATGTTTCTTTGAAGGAGTTTTCTTCTTTTAATCATTTCTCCCTTTTTTGTGGTGGACAGATACATATACAAATTGTACATTTAATCAGAAAAGTTCAGATAAAGAGGTTTTAAAATGTGGTTATCATATTTAGTTTTATTCTTTCTCATTTTTTTACCTTTTCACAATAAATGTCTTATTATTTCTCTCCCAGTTTATTTAGTTAACTGAGTTGTATTTTAAAGGGTAAATATAGCTATACAGGTAATGCAAACAAATGGGACACCACTGACACGTGTTGTAGTTTGTTCAGGACAGAACATTTCATATGTAATGAATGAGTGCACATTGACGGGTGACCAAGCTGTTAATCAAGCTGTTTAAGTTCATCTGACTATCTGAGTGTGCAAATAATCCGATCATGAAGTTGGAATTTTGTGTCACCATCTTTTGTGTATAATATGTTTTGCATATTTTCTATGCATGTTATCATTGCAGCAAATAGCACAGGCAAGATTGTTCAAATTAATAAAAGTAGGGAGAAAAAAATGCAAATCAGAGTCCACTTTTTTTTAAAGAAAAATAAATTCCCTTTCAATTTTAAAATTTTAGATTTTTCTGAGAAGGGGACAGGATTGTGCTTTCACACAAACGTTACAGTAGCGCATCATTACCAGCTCACTGAATAATGAATTAGAGACAATGACCAGCTGCTAACAGGAATTATATTAGCATCAACAGAATGCCTGTTTACACCTCCGCTGTGTCAATCTAAACACAATTATTCAAATGGACTGTTGCATCGAGTGACATTGATAACATTACATTGATATAATTTCTAGAAGGTTTAATTTCAAGGCTGCATGTTGATGAACAGAGCTGCTAGTCATCCTGTCCAGTGAACAATACCTAGAGGAGATAAAGAGTTTGGATTATGTGTCTGTTGAAATATTCACTGAAATATTTTTTAATATGGGACTTCTCCTGGCTGAGCTCACCATTTTACCCACCTGTTTGTGTGTGTGTGTGTGTGTGTGTGTGTGTGTGTGTGTGTGTGTGTGTGTGTGTGTGTGTGTGTGCTTTACTCTGTATAAGTGCATCAAATTACCATTCTTTGAATTGTAAAGAAAAAGAGTTGAAGAATGGACAAAAAGAAAACGCAGCAAGAGAGTAAATAATAACACGTAATGTTCTGTAATAGAAGCATCGGCAGTCAGAGCGAGTGGGTTTTTGAACTGTTGAGATTGAAAGCCTTAGAGGAGCTGGTGCTGTTTGATCGAATTGGAGGATTTCCTCTAGAAGAATGTTCTGGTGCAGAGCATCATTCCTCACAACTAATATGTTGCTTTCCCGGGCTCCAAAATAAATACTATGTTAGAAATTTAGCTAATCAGTCTGACAAATGTAATAACATGCTATATTTTATGCAGTTTTTCCAACAACTGCTCTTTCACAGAAAATATAATGCCCAAATTACAATCGCTGTTGATTATCTAAGCAGATAGATGCAGATGTATTCAAAGGCAGATTTCTAGGGGTTGCAAAACAGATTTTTATTTATGTTTTGACCCTTTTTAACGAGCAACAGAATAAATAAAACGATTTAAAAAACCATGCAGTTCATTCTGTCAGACCTGTCATGTGAACACTGCAAACAAAAAACAAAAAAACAGCATGGAGTGCCAAATGAAGATTTAGAGATAATTGGTTTCCTTTGTGATTCTGTCAATGCTGACAGTGTTCATTCATCCCAACTACGCCGCACACCATCTCTGTGGGTGGGTGTCAAAAACTGACTTGTTCTGAAATGAAAAAAAATGTTTGCGGTTCCAGTGGAGCCATCAAAGGTGAATCTCTACCTCCACCACTGTGTTTTAACAACTGTAAAAAAAAAAATGTATTGCTAGTCTGCAAAACCTACATTGCCTGTGGGTTTTCCCTCTCAACAAGCTGAAAGGAGATAATGAAAGAGAGCAGCAGGCAGTGGAGAGACAGTAAAGAGCAACAAGGGGCCCCATAAGAAAGTGACCACATAGGCGGAGAGGATTTCTTTAAACTGTATTTTGTCCCCCTCTCACTTCCTCTCTCTCTCTTTCTCTCTGTCTCTCTCATTCTCTCTCTCTCTCTCCAGTCATGAATGCA
The DNA here is from genome assembly GCA_023566465.1 of Cottus gobio. Classification (NCBI taxonomy): domain Eukaryota; kingdom Metazoa; phylum Chordata; class Actinopteri; order Perciformes; family Cottidae; genus Cottus; species Cottus gobio. Next base: position 10,236,970 of record CM042221.1, on the reverse strand, counting down.
GGTATCTGCGTGTGTGTTCTCCTGGCTGCTTTGTCCAGCAGTTCGCTGAGTCTGCCCTCACAGTCCATGGTAACACACACACACACACACACACACACACACACACAACTAGAGTCTTGAAAATAATGTAAATAATAAATTATTCTAAAGACAGCACCATTTGCATTATAACTGTCTCCACATAGGTACAACAGTAAGTGGCATATCTTCTAATGCTACAAATGCATTGAGTATTTAGCGTGAGGTGAAGTCTTCTTATTCTTAATGGGTCGAGGTAGATACTCTTTATATATTTCAGGTTTTGATTTGAGACCTTTCCTCATCTCTCTTCTCTCTGTTTCGTCGTCCTCTAAAGTCACAGAGAGCTGAGGGTGAGGCTCTGGTGTCGGACAACATGCCTCCCCCCTCATCCCTCCACACACGCCAGGCCCGCTCGGCCCCGGCGCCCCCCTCAGGGCGCCTGGCCAACTACAACCAACTCCAGGAGGAAGCAAATGCTCGAAACAGCCTGAGCCAATTACTGGCCAGACTCATCTCAAGGAAAGGTGAGAGGTCGGGTGTACAGCATGAGATGAACGGAACGAGTAATTAGAGCGAGTCTTTCCCTCTAGTCATCTCACCTCATTACACACAGAACATTCCCTTGTCTTATTTTGCTCCCGGTCTTGTTATTTCTATCGTCCCAACATCCATCACTCATGCTGAGTGCTAGTCCCACCATCTGGCATTTTACCGCCTCCCTCTAGCTCTTTATCTCTCTCTCTCCTCCCTCCATCTTTCCATATCTCGTCCTCCACCCGTCTGCCTGCATCCTGCCCTCCCTCTCTGCTCTCTCTCTCTCTGTCACTGGGTGTCTCTGCATCTCTTTCAAGTCAACACGGTGTGACAGGGAGACCTGCTGAGCTCACTGGTCTCCCTGAAACACTCATTTACAAAACAAGTCAGCATGAGTTACTTCAACGACCTCGTTCAGAGCTATATATCTGCATTGTAAAAATGTGCCTACATCCTCAGTTTGATGGCGAGTGACGGTGTGTGTGTCTGTCTCTTCCAGGCTCTCCCTACGAGACCAGGTCCTCCCTCACCAGCAGAGCCAGTGGTCTGGCCCCCGGCCACAGGATAAAGGACAGAGACTACCAAGGCTGGATGGACTTTGGAAGACGCAGTGCAGAGGAGTATGAATACCCCTCCTAAACGCCTGGCTTGCTTTCGCTGAAACCTGAGTTACAACCCCTATCACCGCCAATAAAAGTCCAATAAAATAATGAGCCCTTTTCACACTGCACTTATTATAACCAAGGGCTGACTTGACTGGACCCCAGAGTGAGTTTAGCATCATATTATATAATTGGAGGGGTGGGGGGGCATATCCTGCAACCTGTGGACCCTGAATCGCCATGCTGAAGTAAAGAGCACTTGCCAAACCGCTCCCCACACTACGTCAGAATTGTATTCAAGCACAACTGTTACAGATACTGCTGACAATATTCCATGTTGTTGTTATTGTTAGGAAATCCTAAAAAATATATAATAAAAACCAATATGAATATTATATATTCATCTCCCAATATTTTTTGACTTCTCTATCCTTTTGTTCCAATTGAAATCATTAAAAACAGCTCACAGATAAATGGTTTCATTCGAGACAATGAGCTGCGAATAAACTGTAAGTGTTCACAGTAAAGGAAGAGCACGTCACACACGTGAAAAAAAATATAAAGCAGAATATTCTCCTTTGAATATGAATTCCAGCCCTATCCTTATTGTATTACAACTCAAATGTCACTCAAAGTTATTAAAGGACCTCATTCTACTGCAGAGTAGGAATGTATCAAAGGCCTTTATATCGCACCGTAATGAGCCACCTAGGCGTCTTTTGGCAATTGGATCAAAAGTGCAATTTAAGTCTGTATATTTAATTGGCACCTCAATGCATTCAGCTAACTGCAGCCCAGAGCTTCAATTCACTTCAGTCTATTCATAACATACCATCTCTAACAAATGCTGAGATACAGCACGACTTCACAGCACCAGGATGGAGTCGTCTCTGAATTGGAAGTCGCTTTAAACGGCACCAACTCTGAGAGAAAATGTAATAAAATAAAGCTTTTAATTTGCAAACGAAAATAGATGGTCATATATCTCATTTAAATTTGTTTGTAAAACGGATATGAAGCAATATATAAGTGTATGTGTATATAATCTTTTGATGAAACATGGGGAGTTTATGTGTTTATGTGTGTCTGATTATGGGTCTTGATTTATCAATTGCTCTGGCTTGGAATGAATAAAATACTATATTGACTTATGAATAAAACTCATCTGTCTTCACACACGTCTTGCTGCGTCCGCACAGAAAACACACATTACACTTTCACCTCTTAGATGTAGTTAGTCCCTTCACCCACTGAGTGTATCATCAGAATGGTTTACAGGCAGATGAACTGAGATTAAGAGAGAGAGAGAGAGACACACACACAAAACAAGAGCATAAACAGAAACGGAAGATGTATTCAGATAATTTACTTCCCCACAACAAGGTATTATCAAGTATTATTATTAATGTAAACATTTAGTTTGGGATTATTATTACCTCTCCATTGTGTGTATGTTGCATCTGGCTTAAGGGTGTGCTAATATAACTCCTTTCTATGGTATTTCATCTACAGCAAAGCATCATAATCTATAAGATCATCATGTTTGTATTTCAATTCAGTTAATTTAGCCCAAAATCACAAATTACTAATTTGCCCCGGAGGGCTTTACAATTTGTACACATACAACATCCATGGCCCAGAACCTCACATCGGATCAGGAAAAATCTTTCACGAGGAAAAAAGGAAGAAACCTTCAGGAGAGCAACAGAGGAGGATCCCTCTCCCCGGATGGACAGAAGCAATAGATGTCATGTGTACAGAAAGAACAACGTAACAGAGTTACAGCACATTCAATGAATATGACAGAAATCATTCATGTAATGAGTAGTAGGCATGCACCACGATCAGATAACCACGATCCATGTCAGCAGATGGAGGTAGAGAGGAGGGGCATCAGGAGCTCCATGAGCTCAGAATAACAGCCCCGTTTCAGCTCTTTGATGAACCAAGAGGCTTTAAAACAGTTTATATAGCTTAAGGAGGAGTTTTCTCAAGCCCGAAACAAAACCCTAATCAGCCTCTCGAAACATTCAAATTCAACAAAATTGGAGACGTGGTTTTCACTGGACAGGCATGGTATAAAACTTTGAATCTAAAAAGTAACTTATTTCAAAATGTGTCTGAGATGTATAGTGGGAGTAGAAAAAAATTCAAATGACATTAAATCAAAGTAAAAGTACCTTGAATTTGTACTTAAGTACAGTACTTGAGTAAATGTAGACATTCTTAGTTACATTGCACCACTGACAGAATCACAATTTTTTTTTTTTATTAGTTTTTTAATTTCTGCATCAGAACAATTTAGTCGGTGAACTAATGTATGACAAACATTTGTCATGCCACGCACGGAGAGGGGATACAACAGACTAAACACAACATACAGCTCGAAGAATGGCGTGTTGTTAATATGTCATCATCCTCCCGTCTGAAACGCACAATAGTTGTGTTTACTGACCGGCTGTCTGTCAGCTCCTATACAAGAGCTCAAGAGCTCATATTTACTCTGCTGCTGCTGGTCCAGTCTGAAACCCCCGTTGCAGTTTCAGATGGGTCGAACCAACAGCTCCAACATCAGAACATGTGAACAACATGATACACAGCTGGTCGCTAAATACATTCACAAAACAGTCTAATCTAATCACAAGTTAAGTCTAATCTATTGGGACATGAAATGAAATGGTCTGATCACAGTGCCTGGCTCTTTACTGCACCCGTATGGGTACAGAGAAAAGTACACTCACGTTGGGCAATATCATTTTTGCAAACCAAAGAAATCTCCCATTATACTTTGAATGGATCTGTTTATTTCTTCATTTTAAATACATTGATTGCAATCATCCACTCTGTCTTCTGGTGCAGTGACACATGAGAAGTGACATGCACACATTCAAACTTGTAGCCATGTGTCATACATACTGGGACATTAATTATCAGCCATAAACATATATATTAAAAAAGATGAAAAAAAAGAAATCTGTAGTATAAAGTTAATAACAGTTTTTAAAAGTCAGAACATTATATAATTACTCTTCCCCATTCACCCTAAACCAAGCCATAGTGTTGGAAGTCATGACTCCTCTTTGTAGAACATTTAATACAACGGATAGCAGCCTTTTACATTTGATTGATACATCTTTTAAATCGTTTTTCCTATCCACAAATAACTTGTCGCATGATGGGAAACATTTAGTTTTCTGTTCCACCTACAATAACAAGGGTTTATTATAATTATCTAAGCACAAAAACATAAAAAGGTTTGCCACATGTGACAACAACAAAAAAGACAGGTTCAGCTCCTTGTTTGCCTTTTGGTTCTTGAATCAGGAACTACATGATAGAGCTTACAAGTGCAAAAGAAACATTTAAGGTAAACATACTTATAATCATTAGTTTGATCTAGAAACAAACACTGTATTGCTTTCACCTGACTTAACATTTTCTGTCACCGGATTCATTTATATGAAGATGCACAATGGAGTATTTTGCATCCCTCCTTGTTGGCATTTGAGTGAATTAATTTGGAGACACAAAAGTTGAAGTTACGTGCACAGGCATCATACACATTCACACTTATTTACTCAGCTGTACAACCTCAAACATGTAATGCAATAGTGATACGGAAACAACATTAAGTGCATTCAAAGTGAGAGGTCATAATTTACAGCGTCTTGATGGTGCTATTATAATATTATCATCAATGAACATTTGGCACTAATTGTTTTCAGCATGGCTTCACTGGTCCGCTCTGCCTAACGACACTGGACATAGAGTTGAAAGTGAATCAAACTACATGCAGATCAGTCAGACAGTGGTCGAAGCAGCCGCCTGAGGTGGGAGTAAGAAATGATTGTGACACCAGGAAGAGTCCAGTGTGGCCATTTAGTTGTCATGCTGGCAGCGATTTATAAACGCCATCATCGTGGCTTAGAACTGGAGGCGAGCATGGCAGCAACATGTTAATGGGGTTCAAAAGAGTGGTGTAGATTGGTAAACTCTTTTAACTGTTCAGAGATTGGTTATTACAGTCAAAAGTAAAAGTGTCTGCTTATTGCTGGCTGATTTGTCAAAGTCAGCTAGATGATCTAGACTACTGGACACGGCGATGAGATCGTAACCATCCTGTTTTCTTTCACATCCTCCTCACGAAATGCTGGTATGACGACAGACACACACACACACACACACACACACACACTTACTATCATCTTTTTCACATAATATTTGAAGAAACTAGATTTATTCTAAAAATTCTGTGCGCATGCTACATTTCGTTGACAGAACACAGAACATCTCCGGTCTCGTCACTGACAGAACGCTAAACACTGCAGACAACGTCGATCTGCATGGAGCAACAGTCTTTGGTCACTGACGTATAGCTAAGAAGCAACACTTCCTTTCAAGTACCTTAGTCAAGTGTCAAGAGAAGCTTAACAAAGCTGCTAACTGCTAAATATATGATGTGTGCGCATGAATAAGTACCAGTGTTCATTTTATATAATTTCGTAACATTGGCAAATCTGACAGTTTGGCTTCGGACTCCATATTTGTTCCTGCTTTGGTCCCTGTTTTTGGTTTTTATGAAGGTTGCAGTTGCGATATTTGAATACTGTTATAGTTACTGTACATTTAAATGGTGGGTTCTTAATGTTTTTTATAAACTGTGGTCCTAATCCTAAATATTCTTTGTATTCTTGTTCTGCTGTATTAGCGCATAGAGGAAACACTAAGATTTGTATGTAGGTCTTTGTGTGTCAGTGGAAACGTCCCATGGCCTCAGCAGCCTTCACTCTCACCACAGGATCTGAATCTTGGAGCAGCATCACTAAACCTGGGGATGAACGCACAAACACACAGTCAACACAACAGAATTAGTCAACACTTTTGAAGAAAGAAGGCTATGCCGTGAATCACCTTTAGTGATGGTGCCCATGTTGAGGTGGGAGAAATGCTCCTCTGGAAGATTACCCAGCAGAAACCCTGGAGCGCACACACACACACACACACGATGATGATGTCACATCCCAATCAATAGGAACACACCGTTTCTGACCACTCAGGTTCACTGGTTTTAGATGTTCTTGAGCTTTGCAGTCATACCTATAAACATGGCAGCTCCTGCTCTGACCTCAGCCCAGCTGCTCTTGAAGAACTGGATGACTGATATGTGATAAAAGTTCAGCATGCCTGGAAAGTCCTCAATCTGTGAATCACAAAACATGCACTTATCATCAAATGAGTAGGCCCTTATGTCATTTAACTGTATCATCTATTCTAAGTTTGCAAACAATCTGTGAGTTTGATTCTTAAATCCACTTTGTGTTGAGTTTTTTTTTTTCTGCTCAGATTTCCATAACATTGTTTCTTAGCTCCTGGATAGACTTATCCAGGGTGTACCCTGCCTTCGCTCAATGACAGCTGGGATCGGCTCCAGCGCCCCGCGACCCTAAAGAGGCGAGCGGTTCAGATAATGGATGGATGGATGTTTCTTAGCTTTCATGAAAAATAACAGAAAACTTGTAAATCAGTAATTTCACAAAGAATCTTCTGAATATATTTTCTACTTTGTAAGAAGTTCATCCTGTTTAGTCATGCTTATGAAAGACTGTGTGTGTGTGTGTGTGTGTGTCTCTCACCAGGTACTTGGTGAGGTCATTGATAAACTCTCCATAGTGCAAACTCTTCTCATCATGAAGGTGGTTCTGAAACATGGCTGTGATCTTCTCTGATCCCACGACAGGAGCACACACTCGCATCGAATACTTACACGCCTGGACAGATGCAAAAAAGAAAGATCGATCTATATTAGTATGAAACAATAACATAATATATATATTATTTTCTTTCTTTCTTGTTAAGTTTCAAGTTGAGCTAATATTTTCCCAATTTATATTCGTTCAAGTTTTAGTTATGACATGAATGCACACTTCCTACTTACCTTGACCACCTCCGGGTTTGGGTCAACCAGGTGCAACAGCAGGCTGACCAGGACATTGTGGATCTGGTCTTTGAACACTGGCTCTCCTGAGCCAAACTTGGACAAGTTCCCCATAAGATGGATGGAAGCACAGCGGATCTCATCGTTCTCCTGGATGAGGCGGAGCCACGAAGTACTGTTAGCGTTACATGTGTATGTGTGGGGAAACTACTTCGCCTTCTCACTAAGCGCAAGAGACGATCAAACCTCAGCTTTGAATAATTAAAAAGATACTCTTCACGTAATCGTCACAATAAATAACTTTGAAAAAAAACGACCAATGATTTAAAAGGAAACTTACACTTTCTAGGAATGGTTTGATCTTCATGAAGATATAGACCACTAATAGGTGGACGTTCTTCTTGTCCAGATAGAGGAGAACTTTGGAGAGACCCGCCATGGCTTCATGGGTAATCAGCTTACCTGCAGGAAATCAATCAGGAGAGCCAGACTACAGATTCCTGTAACTTAACTTTTACCACTATAAGAAAACTCTACTGTGCACCGTCTACTGACCTGGATCGTCTTTCTCCTCCATGCCTGAACTCATGGCTGCCAGCAGCTCCTTGGCATATTTGTTCACCTGGTGAGAGAATGAAGTGTGAGTGACCCATGAAAACGTAATCCATCAGTGATCTAGCAGCAGAGGCATGTACCTTCTCAGGTGATCCCACCGCTATATTGCCCAGCCCCCGAACAGCCAGCATGCGGACGGTGCAACAGGGATCCGATATCCTCTCCATCATGTTGTTCATCAACACATCTATCAACATCAACTCCGTCACCACATGATGGTTCAATAGCTGCAGTCAGTGCATGAGAGAGAAGGCAGGTTATTCATGTTCTTCATCTGTTCGTCAATAAAAGATAATTTGTTGGCATTCGGGGCTGTTTTCATACACTACTGTATGTCACTAAAGGGTTAAAACAATGTTAGTAGTAATTCAGATGTGGTGGCAACAAATGGGGACATTTATTGTTCATTGCACTAAGCTCCAACACATAAAAACTGAACATGATGCAATACTTCATGGTGTATCACCTCAGAGAAGAAAGCGGTGACGGTGATTCTCTGGCATTCGTAAATGTTGTTCAAGGAGGGACACAGAGACTCCACAATGGCGGGCAACCTGGGACCAGCATGCTTAGCCATTGCCCTATACACAAGACAAACATACTAAAATGTACACATGCTTTATATAAAGAGGAGATTCAGTATTTAAAACATATTTTCTTTATGAGAGAGAGAAACAAGACCAGAATGCAGTAGGGGAATTATATTTTAATCCTCAATAGGATACAAAAGAATAGATTTGTTTCATTTACTTTTTAATATCATGTTTCTAACATATTCCTTTATTAAATAGATTTAAACATTTTTAGACTCCTGATAAATGTATTGAGCATCACATATTTAGTTTTGAATATACAAGTCCCTTTGAATATACAAGTCACTTTGAATATACAAGTCTCTTAAATATACAAGTCCCTTTTATAACAACAATATTGATGAGCGACTCAGCAGAAATGTGTTGATCCAGCATATATCTGTAGTAACTTCTGATTGAGATCTCAAACTGAAACCATCCAGCTCAGTCAGTGGATACGTACCTTGCCAGTAGTGTAACTCCAGTCGTGTGTGAATTTGGTTCTTTCATTGCGTCCCAGGCGTTATCTTCCTCCAGTCTTTTCATCACCTCATCTAACTGGGCCCGTGCTAACAAGATTCGCAGAGCATCTGCTGCCACTCTGAAATCACGAGCGATAACAACATGTTAGCTACACCTGAAACTAACTAACTTTAGAACTACATCTTACTGGTTCAAAGGAGGAATGAGATGCCCACCCTGCAACATGGACGGAGGCAGTTTGTTTAGTGTTGTTATCCTTCGGTGCCGAGACCCCGACACTTGCTCCCAGTCTGACAGTGAGACAGGAGAAGAGCTGAGGAAACATGCTGACTGCCGGCTCCTGACTGTTGCCATTTAATAACAGCTCTTTAAGACCACATGTCATCTGGAAACAAAAAGGACAGACAGACACACACGTGAGAATCATCCTCTTCTGCAGTGTGTTTGGTTTGGAGCTGCAGAAACCAGCTGAAGAGTGCTAGGCAGGACCAAAGTTACATTTAAACAGACGTCCAAACTGGCCACGTTACACTCCTGCTAGACTTGTGAAACCAAGTTCCGAAGTGTATTTCTGTGCATAAAACTGAAGAGCCTACAACCTTCACAAGTGAATGCTACTTTATGTTTGGCCTTAAATGACACTGCTTTCTTATTTCTATTAGTGTGAATTGTGTGAGTTGACATAAATGAATGAATGTATGGGCAATATGGTCGACTGTGGCTCAGTGGTTAGCACGTCTGTCTTTCAATCAGAGGATCGGTGGTTCGATCCCCGGGTCCGCTAGTCCATGTCGTTGTGTCCTTGCGCAAGACACTTTACCCTAATTGCTCACTGTTGTTGTGTCTACGGTCTACTGTATAGCATGTAAGTCACTTTGGATAAAAGCGTCAGCTAAATGAAATGTATTATAATATCCTCATCTTTATCGAGAACTTAATACATACAATGTATTTAGTGACATGTCTGTTACTTACAGCCAGCGGCTGACTGGTGGCCACCTTTCTCGTCCCTCCTCTGATCATTGACTCCCTCTGGTCGACGTAGGGCGCCATGATGAGAAGCTTCTCAATCACCATCTCAATGATCTGATTGGATACAATGGGGTCTGCTCCCAGGGCCATCCACATCTCACTGATCCAGCTGGCCAGAGAGACAGAAAAACGTTGAATCATCTTTCATTGAAAACACAAACACATGGCTCCAAGTGAAGTTCTTAGTCTCACAACTTCAAGAAAAAGGTTAATATACCTGTCAAAAGGAAGTGGTTGGTTAACTAGTGTATTGATAACAGCCTGTAGATGCTGAGAAGCCAGGATTAGTACCGTCTGTCCCACCGCCACTCTCACCTGAACACAGGTAGAATAAACAAACAGCTTTTACAGTGCGCAATCACAAGTTAAGAGGGTATAGCTTACAGATGGTAAATCATTTCTCCATTGATGGTTAACAAGATATTACACAATGAGCAGATCATTATTGCTAAATACCCCGAAAAGGGTGTTTTGGTTATTCAAAACAGAATTAGAATAACAAAAAAAGCTATTGAAAAATGAATATCGTCACACTGGAGTGTGTTCATACCTGCTCTTCAGTGATGCTCTGCAGACGCACATGTAGCACCTCCAGCATCTCCGGGACCTAACATACAAGCAAGCACTGGGTTTGGTATTCCAGAATATTAATCAGCAGATGCAACAGAGTGTGTGTGTGTGTGTGTGTGTGTGTGTGTGTGTGTGTGTGTGTGTGTTACCAGCTCTTGCAGTCCTCCTCCTCGGTTCTTCAGCAGAGTATTTAGGATGACAGATGAGGCTCTGCAGCAGTTTGGCTGACTGTCGGCCAGCCCTTCAAACAACATGAACACCAACGTCGTCAGCTGCTCCTGAGGCAGACGCTTACTCATCACCTGACACATGCAGGAACAGACGCAATAAAACTGTTTTACTGTAAGAATTACGACTGTTCATACCAAACTAACATAAAAAAAGAGGTAACATTGATTGTATGACTATATTATGGTGGACTGAGTTATGCAGAAGAAAAGCAAAACAACAGAAGGGTTTGTCATTGGGTGTCATACTACAGGGCACAATAATCTATCTGGGCAAGGAAACAAAAATAAATCAGTATATGTAAAAAAAAAAATTCTTGCTGAGTGGTAAAAGTGTACCTTGGTGAGGTCGGAGCAGGTCTTATATAGAACTGAATGGTCAGGGTTATCTAGCCGGTCTTTTAGGGTCAACAGACTGTCCACACCATCATCCTTATAATCTAGGGAGAAACCTACACACAAAACAGCAAGCTTTACAAAAAACGTTTACTTTCATTCAAACATAAAAATGTTCATGTTAAAGCGGGACTATTTTAACAATTATTAAATGATTGCCAATAAAAATGACAATCAGGTAAAAGGTCAGGGCTCTGTGTCTCCTTACCTTCGTAGCGTAGCTGTATGTAAAGCAGAGAGTAGATGCAGTCCATAGCAGCAATGCGTACAGCAGGAAGAGGGTCAGAACATCGTGGAGACAGTCGGCCCAGCAGAGCGCCGAGGTTGTGGAAAGACACCATGTTCTACAGAGATGCACGGAAATAAAAAAAGGAAAGGCACAAAATGCCAGTTTTAACATCAAGTGAAGACAAAATACATTCGCACTGAATGAATTTAGTGACCTTCGATGGCTGAATACTTGAGCATTTACATTTAAATGAGTTACAATTCACCCATTATCAAAACTAAGATCTGTGGTGTGTGCAGGATTGTTAAGATGTCAGAAATAAAGTAAACATGCAGATATATCTCTGAGCATGTGTGTGTGTGTGTACCTTGACAGTCAGGTTATCCAGGTAGTAAGCCAGCATGTGAGCAGTAACTGTGGCAGCTCTCTCTCTCTCGTGGTCCTGTCCGGAGCTCAACCATGATTCAATGTGCTGCACATAACAATAGGATACGTTGACAGGCACCTTTAGATGCATGGCAGTTCACTGAAGCCAATTATTACTTTTCAATTAGACAGCTGAAAGAATGAGTCAAATGGATAAAAGCTTTGGGATTCTGTCATAGCTAGCAGGACTACTAATGCAGCCCCAGAAGCAACTAAAACACTTCAATACATTTATGTATAGCTATAGAGTTAAAGATGCTGGAAATGTACAAGAAATTAGTAATGAGTATCTGCTATTGTTCAGCAATATGCTGACATGTGCAGCAAGGGCTGCCACCATTTGTATCCTCACTTTCACTTTCAAATGCACAATTAGAAAATAGAATAATGTGTAGATACAAATATCACTGGAACTGAACCATATGTTTAGCTAAAGAGCTGATTCATCTGAAACACCAAGCTTCACCTTGAAGACACTCTGCAGGCCATCAGGTGTGGGATCTTTGGCCAGAACACTTTTCAGCAGCTCTTGCAGTGCAGCCAACGTGTCTTTGTACAATGCCTGTAGGTATTTACCATGACATGTTAGTTAAACAACATGACAGCATTTGACAAGTGTGCACATTATTCTACAGGAGCGATGTTTAAAGGTGCGAGCGTTAAGACACGAGACAAATATACACCAGATTTGTGAAGTATACCGCATGTTTGTGCACACATCTGTCTGATTCACTTCACCTGTCTCTGCTTGGGGTCCAGGGTCTCCTCTTCTTTCATTTTCTCTGGCGTGTGCATCTCAGGTGGCAGAGAGAACACACTGTTCACACAAACCTTCAGCAAGTCGAAGCTCTCGTTCTCACTCAGCGCAGGGTCCAGAGGCCTGAAGCACTAACGGTCAAAGAACAAACACATGCAAATGACAGGACCTCCGGTGCCAGAATGCAGGGATACCACAGCTTTTTGGGATAAACATAGTCACTGAAGCTGAAGGATACATTAGGTCGGCGCAGGTGGTCATCACAAGATGGCGCACTGGAGTCCTCAACGAATCAGCTGGCTCGGCTTTGATAAAATCCTGACCAGTGTAAACAAAACAGCAGGAAAATCGATTGTTGTATCTGCAATTCAATATTTAAGACTCGTTTTAACAAAATGAAATGACTAGTACAACTACTACTACTGACCAGCATAAAAGTAATGAGCTCCTGTTTGCGTGAGAAGATGTACCCTTGTTTCTTCACACACTCACGAATGGCTTTGGCTATGAGCCCAACACTCTGGATCAAACTGAGTTTCATAGTCAGGTCCTGAAATGAGGGGAAGACACACAGAGGCATGTCGACAAAATATACACAACACAAGATGCAGAAGACAAAGAAACAGAGTAAATGAAAGGGCATACACAGATCATAAGATTCAGGTCAGGAGGAAAAGTAGGCTAAATATGGAGGAAATTAGATAATTGCATTTTGCTAATTGTCAGGAATGCAAACAAGGCCAACTGCATCCTAGTTCAGCAGATGCAACTCAACAAGCGACTGAGTAGAAGCAAACACGATCGAAAATCACTCCAGTAATAGAAAAGTCAAGCAATCAATCCAGTCAGTCCACCAATCAATCCAATAGCGATATTGCAGATTGATCCTCCATGCCTATGGATGGAGAGAAGTTTGAAATCAGAGTTGTGAGATTAGAGATTAGTTGTACGGCACGCCACCGGAAGGCTCTGGTCGAAGAAGTGACAGAAGAGCTGTTAAGAGTTAGCAACAAATCACAAAAGCCCTTTTACACTCAGAGAGAGTCATTTCACAGCATTTAAAAGAACAATCCACCATTAAGCAACGACGGAGAGAAAGAAGGAAGGAGGCAACTTTGTGTGTAGATCATATGAAGACGGATCTTAAAAGGGATGATACTTTTCACCTGAACATGCATCAATAACGCAGCATTGTTGTAAACCAGCCTTATTAACAGAGCAAAATACAAAAAACATAAAATGTCTATCTACAAAAAAAGCGTACCCTTTAAACAGACGTAAGTAATGTAATGGGCATGTTGCTAGTAATGCATGTCAATCAAAAGACATTTAAAAAAAGTTGTTTGCATTATATTTGGGTTCAGCTACGGCGATGGAATCGTGGCTTCTATCAAAACAAATAGTCCTTTACATGCACGGCTGGAAACACCGTCTAGTAACCATGCCACTGGCTTTACATTACTGCAGTCGAGTGATCCTCCACCCCAAATTTAGCACAGAGTATCAAACACTCGCTGAAGGCTATAAAAGGTGACTGTAAAATATATTCTGATACTTTTTCTTGGTGAATTTTGTCTGGAATCCTTTGCAACAGACTCAAACCGCAGAAACTGTTGTCAATCAAAGTGGAAATGACAAACTTGTAAACAGCCACCTTTCAAGCTTTCTGGGGGTGTCTGGTGTAAAGCGACATTTCACAGAGGTAGAGCACTGCCACTTCGTACCGTGAGGACAGTTACAGTCAACTTGCAGCATTAGTGCTTTTTGAGTTTTCTTGTCAATATTGCTCCCAACTGATGATTTTCTGCACAACAGCATTTCAGCAGCTTCAACTATGACCCCAATTGGACTTGTTGGTATTTTATTGATGAATGCCTTTAAGCTACGGTCATGGAAATCTATTGCTCTACCAGTGTGAAATAGAACGAAGATACAGCAAAGCAAAACCTTAAAGCAATTAGTTGCTTTGTTGTATGAAGCTGTGTTCTCTTGGCTTGACGAGTTTCAGTAAAGATTTTAGTGACAGTATCACCACAAGTGAGCAGAAGAGTAAGAAGAGCAAGATGAAAGAGAGGAACAGTTCACTGGCAGGTAAAACAGAGACAGCCCCTGTATTCCTGTGACTATACCTTTGTCTCTACTTTAATCCCCAGAATCTGCATGAAATAGAGGTGATATAGTCATGAGTGCACATACATATACAGCAGTCTTACCTGCAAGGTTCCAGGCACTATTTTTCTCTCACAAGCGCAGCGACAAATACAGAGCAATAGGCGTACTGTGGGCACGTCGCTGAGCAGATATGTGATTTTGAAACGCGGTTAAATGTTCACATTATACCATTTAAAGTGTAAAACATGAGCAGCCTTGTGTCGTTTCTTTTTATCAGAAAGGAGGCTGCGAGTCACGAGATATGAGCCGCTGTAATCCGACGTCTTACGTCAACATCGAGTTATAACTGACCAGTCTAATGTGTGTGTGGTTATTTTGTGGCCGCCTGGAGTTATTCACGTGTGAATTAATTACTGTAAGCACAGTAGGCGGATTTGTGTAATCGTATTGATCAAATCTGTTTGCTCTTGTTCACACCAGACACAGATGCGGTTCTGAGACGTCGGTCCACAGAGCAAAGACCCTCCCACCTGTTTGTGCCTCTCTTCCCACATGAGCTGGACGTTGCACTGCCACAAGGACCCTTTAAGATTAACATGATGCTGACTCAGCCAAGAAGGACAAATACCAGTAGGTCTGACGCAACATGTTTACCACAACTTTCCACCATTTACTCTCAATGTCAAACACACACAAAGGACAAGGGTCAGTGCCGGCTTAAATGTAGCCACGTTTCACACGAACAAGTTGATGGACGTCAGAGGGTCCATTTCACTGCAACAATGGAAAACGCACATGTGGCAAAAAATCTGAATTGAAAAAAGGCTTCGCTTTGCCTACTAGCAACCATGGATGAGCACCGAGTGGGCTGAAGACATACATGGTACAATACAACGGATCGAGCAGGATTTAGTTGGAATACAGAAAACTACAATACGTTTCCATGACAATCGGCCCTGTTCATCTTTACGTCACTTTAAGTCCAACCTGCTACATCTTTGTCCTCATCATTAGTGTAAAGTTTTTTCTCTGAATGCAATTTGTCTGAAATATAACAAAGCAAATTATTTCCATTACCTTAGTATTGAAGTGTTTACTGATGCAGCGAAGGATGTCTTGATCAATGCGGGTCAGTATCTTTTCTGGAGGTGCGTTGAAAGCCACTTGACCATAACACAAGATTAGTGTGCTTTTCACCTTCTCTATCTCAACCTCATTACGTTCCTGAGGAGAGGAAAGGAAGGCAAGGTGAAGAAAGACAACGCACGCTTTAAAAAACAACAACACAAAATCATCATCATTTGCGAATCACGATAACAGCTCCAAGTACCTTGAGCAGGTTGAAGATGCTTGGCGACTTCTTGAAGGCGTCCGACTTGCCGAACTCTTCCAGCTTGGCCAGAGTTCCCTCTAGGTGGCTGTTGGCACACAGACCAACACCCATTGCAACTCCCTATTGGTGACAGGTGACAGACAGGACAAGTTGGATCATTAACTTGTCCAGGTGTGAAACAATCCAACCAATCATTGAGAGATGTTTTCCGTTTTTGTAAACCACAACCCCAGAGAAATGATCACATGACATTTATAGGTACCTCTCTTTCGACGGCATCATTGTGTCGCGCTGCTAAGAGGATTTCCTGCAGCTGTTTTTTGACCAACTCCTTGTTGGAACACTGTTGTAGAGTCACTCCTATACATCGATACAGGAAACTCTAGAGAGAGAGAAAGTAAAATGCTTATTATATTATTCACTGTATGTACTAAACAGTATAAAGGACAGTTTTCCTCGTCAATGGTTCTCATCCTACTGGTTGGCTCCGCTCATTGGGTCATAAGATGTTAGTGTCTTGAAAAGTTAGCAGAAATTCAGAAGATTTGTCAAGGTTTCTTTTTTTTTTTTTATATACATACAAAAACATAAAATATCTACACTTCACCCTGAGATGGGGGAGAGTTGAACTGTTCATCTCTCTGTGTACTCATACAGTTACAGAGTAATGAGGAAGCACGACTCAGCTTAAGGAGGTCATGTGCCCCAACGGATGATGAACACTTTTAAACAGTCAACTTTTTGAGATGAATGATGACCAATCGGGAGCTCTAATTAAGTTTGTTGCGGGGGCAACTCGACAAATGACAAAACTATGTTCATTCATTGAATGTCACTGGGCTCATGGTGGTAACCATAACAAAGCAATCAGTTTGCTCTTGATTTGTGGGTGGAAAAGCTGTTGAAAGCACTTACTTTCTCTTCTAAGGCGTTGTTATACGTGGAGAGGTCTCTTGTTGCCTCAGCTGCCAGCTGACACACCCACTTGTCATCATCAACAGTAGCCAGGGTTTTAGACAAAAGCTGCAGACAATTTGATCATGTTTAGAATGACAACTGAATATTTCCAACATCAACACAGACAATTGAACCATTGATGCACAATAAATGGGAATTATCTAATATTAGCTAAAGAAAAATTAATCTTTCTGTCCATTATCCCCAAATAAAATGCTTTGCATTTTAATGGTTTCATAAAAATGTAAAACATTGACACATTATGTTGGAATGAGATAATATTCCCATAAACAGTAGACAAACACACCTTCAGCATCTTTTCCTCCCAGTGTTTCTTGTCCAGGCTCTCTGTCGTGGACTCTGGAAACAACAACACGCAGTCAGACTTCTATACTATAAAAGGAGGAAAACTACTGTAAATAAGGAATGAAAAGGAAAATGAAGTAGTGCAGACATCAAATCAGAGCTTCCTCCGAAGCTATTACTTTTACGATATTTCCATACCCTCTAGCATGGAAAGCAGAGGAGGCATCTCATTCTCCCACAGTATCTCTGTTTTTGGGTGGATGTTGATGCTGAGGATTTGAAGGAGCGAGAGGGACGGAGCTCCATGACCTCTGCTACTGAACGGGAACGCTGCATTCACCTGGGACACACCAAGGCAAACCGGGCATAATGTAGACAAACCAGTCAGGGATGTTGTGAATTATAAATGCTTTTCACTTATCCAAGCAAATAAACTGCACCACTTTAGAGAGATTACTGGGAAACTCCTTTCATTCATCCTCTATGTTGAAGAAACAGTAAGAGTAGCTCTAAAAGTAAATATAAAGTAATAAAGTAACAGATTCTCGCTGAAGCAATAAAAGGGAAAATCTGACTTGACTGGATTTTTTGGCATGACTAAAAATGTGTCTAAACTAGACGCTGAAATTCATCAATGACAATCTGTTTCTCCAGCCAGCCGGTAGATGTTCAGTGAGTCTGTTTTAAGCTATAGACACAGAAGGAATGTGAGTTTGAGAATGTAGTTATAGACTTTAATTTACTTACCAGCAGCCGGACCATTAGTAATTGAGGGGAGGGCAGATTGACTGGAGGAGATATAAGACACATTTAGCTTGGAACAGAAACAACAAGCAAATTTCAACAGTTAATAATTAATTTGTGATATTTTGTGACACACACAGCAGATCATTTTCACATAGATGCAACTGGTCAGTAATATTCCTCCTACCTTCTTTTGTAAAGTCTATGTTGAAGCTGGGCTCCTGGTTATTTTTCTTCTTGTTGCCCAGCACTATCAGACTCTTACACAGAGGAGTGGTGGCATTGCTGTACTGAGAAGGGGTGAGAAAGTACAGCAGCCTGGGCCATAGTACCTGCAAACCACAAAACAATCACATGTTAAGTTTACACTCTGGACAACAACTTTGTCTAATCCCAACTAATTTGCTATAAAGCTAAAGTTTGATGAATATGCAACTGCAGTGAAAGAAACTTCTGCAACAACATTGGCAGATAAAATTATTTTGGAGCGACAGAAGACTCAGGCAGTAGATACTCTACGTACATCTGCTAGTTGTACAACAGTGGTGGTCAGGAGGTGAAGAGTGTTGTCGCACATCGTCCTCAGTGCCTCGTTAGTCACCTCCTCTGGATCTGTGGGCCTCTGGCCTCGCTGGAGACATACAGACACATCAAGACATGTTTCATATTCCATCCCCTCAAATGTTCTCTTGTCATGCGAAAAGTTTCAAAGTTTGAACAACTTGATTTGCAAGGCCCGGCTTCAGCTTGAGCGGATATGAACGTCGTATGTGTATACGACCTACATGAATAAAATGGTTTTGAGAAAATAACTTCCACACAAATCCACTTTTTAAACATTAAACTCAACAGGAGTTGTACCCGATACGTGTCAGGTAAGGCACAGTGTTGAACGAGGAATCGAACCAGCAGCTCCCCTCCCTCTAGCTCCAGGTAGCCGTGATGAGCCATCGCACTGATCACCTGGACCACACGCTTCTTGACCTGGGACGCCGAGTGTGAGACATAACGTCATGATCATCAGAACAAAACAACTTCTTCAGGACAAACTTAACTGATCAAATATATACTGTTTGTGATTAAGCGGAACAGTCACATGGGCGTCTACAAGTGTGATACCTTGTTGCTGTGGTCAGCCATTGGTTGTCTGATGCTGGCCAGAATCAGCAGCTTCTTACTCTCCATTGTGGATGCTGAAAAAACACGTGAAGACACGCACAGAAAAGATTAGCGGATAAATTCAGGGCACATTGAAAAACATATGTTAAATCAATCACTGATGCTTGAGGAGTAACAGATGTGTGTTTGGGATGAGTTGGGGATGCATGTGTTAGTGTATTGTCTCACTTGTAGAGTTGATGAGGTGACGCAGGACAGCCAGGGAGCCCATCCTGTTTCGCTCATTACTGTTCTCCAACTTCTGAAGAACGAACATGACCAGTCGGTCTGGGAAGGAGTTAGCTAGAGGGAAAGGAGTTGAGAGTGGAGAAAGAAATAAAATACATTTTAAGAACAAGTAAACACAAGAACAAGGTTGAAACGCAGTGAAAGACAAGAGAGAAAGGCTGAGAAGTAGACCATCACGGTTAATATGATTATGGTGTGGAGGACACAGAGTCCGCGCACTAATGGATGATCTCATTACTGCTCTTGTGACTCCATAGAAGTAAAACACATAGAAACGCTTCTGGACGACTTTCAGCTACTATCCCGCCACAGACTTTCTTAATCAATCAGAGCTTCTGTACCTAGCAGGCTGAAGCAGCGCAGGACCTCGTTGTGGTTCTTGACAGTGGGAGGGTTGCTGTAATCAACAGGGGCCGACACCTGGGGCAGAGAAAGGAAACGTTACATGACAGCCATGTTCTAACTTGTGCTCCCTCAAACCCCATGATGAGAGTCCTGGCATTTCAAAGAATATTCCTATAATAGATTACATCTATTCAAGTGGAAATATCTTACTGCAACACCTAAATCTATTCATGCAGCGTCATAATAAATAGTATAAATTATATTGTAAGTTTGCAGAGACAATTATTTGTTTGTCTAAGGCAGCGGCTGAATATGTTACTTGGGCTAAGTTCATGACCAACAGGATACAAGAAATGAGACATTTGTTAGTGACCACCATTTCAAGCAGCTATCATAATTTGGACCTGCCGAACTTCGGTCAACTTCAGTTACACACATGTACATGCACAGTTTAGTGTTAACAAGTGTTTAGTGAGTGTGTGTAAGCTCATCGACATGGGAATGATACCCGTCTGATACTGCTGCTCCATCATCCAGGTGAAATACACTCGGCCCCCACCAGACAATCCAGTTTGTACACACAAGCGCTGGCAGAGTCATTGTGGTAAAATGTTGCAACAGTCAAGGCATAGGGCCAAGTGTCAGCTGAGTCACAAGGTTATGAAAACATCCAACTGCAGCAACTCTCTGACAGCCCTTTGACACGTCTTGAAGTTAGCAGTGCACATAAGATGCAAACGGAGTAATCCAGTCTGTCCACAGATTTGTGGTTTCAAGGAGGGGGACTGATTCGTCACTAAGCAGGAACAACTAAGACACCATGAACATGCATTACAGTTGGTATGACAGAAACCTAGTCTTGTGAAAGTGCTGTTGGGAACCAGCAATGGATAGCAGTCAGATCCAGCTGAAGCTAATATAATGTAGTAGTGTAGGTAAGTCATGTATGTATGCATTTTGCTCACACTAGGCACCACCACTGCTCTTTTTTTCCTCACCATTCTGACATGAAAACAACCCAGAAAGCACGCAACGGCTCTGTGTTGGTGTAGGTTGACAAACTTAACATCAAGTTTGACTCTTGAGAAACTCAGACATGATATAGAACGTTTTGGGAATATCTTGGAATATTTTTGGGGAAATTAATCAAAATTGTTATGATCTGGATGAGTGAAGTTACGGTGAAAATCACCAATCTATTGTATTGAATTTAGTCATTTTATACTCTATGTTCAATTTGGGGGATTGTTCAGTACAGCGTTAAAAGTATCAAGTCAATAAATATATGTAAAAAGAAAAGTGCTGTTACAATAATAACTTAATGGACTTCATTGATGATGGTATTTATTATACAATGCTAAAAACGTATTTTCTACAGTCCCCAAAACAGTGTATCCCAAGTTCAGCTGTCAGGACTATGTCAGTTCTTATTTTAAAACATATTCCAAAATGTTGTGGAGTTTTCCAGATCAATGATAAGGTGCCCTGCCTTTTGCCACTCAGCACATCAACATACGGTTTATAATTCACTTTAATTATGGGCTTAAAGAATGACAACAAAGTGGTTATCAAGGAAATTACAAAAAAATAGAAAAGGTTTCCTCTTATTTGCTAGTTTATTAACCTTTTAAAAGTTAACTGTTGAGCACAGGAGGAGCACAGTCTCAATGAGCAGCATAGACACACCTTTGTGTGAACATCTGTCATGCATCAGTCACCTGGTTCACTCAAGGTTAACGCTGCAGTGTTGAATTTAGTAAGTATGCATGTACCTGTTGATGCAGAGCCAAGAGTAGACCATCCAGCTGTGTCTCCAGCACCCTGCTGCCCATACCGACCGAAGCATCAAGCACTAGGCACAGACTCTGAGTGGAGGCAGGAGAAAGAAAGTAAAAACCTGTATACACGCACGCACATGAGATAACTGACAGAAACAAAAGAGTAACCTCTGTTAAGAGCCAGGAGGCAGTTTATAGGGAGAGTGATGTTTACTGTTAACACAAATTATCTATGTTATGAAATCCCAAACAAAGAGGCCACCACACTCATGAGGCAGCCCACACCTACCTTGCTGATGACATAGTGCTCGTTGTTTTTCTTGTACAGGGACAAGATGGCAGGAATGAGTTTAGGAATCTGTTCCTCCAGCTTATCACTAGCCATCAGGTGGCACATCGACCCCACTGCCTCCGCTACCGTTAGCCTCAACTGAACACACAGAGACAGAAAGACCGGAGGTCAAGTGACAGACATGACAGAGATTCCCCATTTGTAATGAATAGATGAGTGAAATTAATTAATATATATATTCACACTGTGTGTGTGTGTGTGTGTATATATATATAAAAAAAAATAATACAACTTGCAATCATTCATTGTCATTTGGAGTTTGTGGCTATCTCATCACATTTCTATAATGTACGACTGTAGTCTTTTCTAAATTTACTTTTCAGGTGGAAGAATAGACGGATTTAAAGCAAATGTTCCGTCACTGTATAAATATCCTTCTGAGATGTTTCCCCATTGTTTTTGTTTGAACTGAAATCTTATTCAGTCTTGAATGTTGTCCCAGTGGACCAATTAGCTCAAATGGGTTCCCTGCCTTCTGTAATGCAGCACGATGGTACAGTGGTTAAATTGTTAGACTGGGACTTAATACAGCTTCATAATTTGGGATCAGATGAGAACATGTAATTGAAATACTCGTAGGAACCCAATTATACTAAAAAGTCGACCTTTGTAACCTCAGCTTAACTATTTCTTTCAATTCTGCCTGAACATGACTTAGTAAGATGCATAGTTCACTGTATATCAAACCAACCAGCTGAACCCCCGACATTGACCTACAGGGGCCTTACCTTAGACTCCCTGCTTTGTAACCAATTATTGAAGAGGATGTCAAAAGCAGCAAAGATTTCACTGGAAAATGTGTCCTTTCTCACAGTGGGATCTGGAGCCTTGTCCAGGTTGGCGAGGTACTCCAAGATACCGTCGCTGAAATGACACAGAGCTGGAGAAAGAGAAACAAAACAGAGGGAAAAGGACATCAAGAAGCATTTCCATCAACTGGTTTTGAGCGAGTAAGCTCAGCTACACT
The DNA here is from genome assembly GCA_023566465.1 of Cottus gobio. Taxonomy (NCBI): domain Eukaryota; kingdom Metazoa; phylum Chordata; class Actinopteri; order Perciformes; family Cottidae; genus Cottus; species Cottus gobio. The sequence goes on along the minus strand of CM042221.1, from coordinate 10,214,270 downwards.
GTAGTTTGGTACGAGGTTTGCTCTATAGGCTATGAAAGGCTGTAATCTGTCAAGAAAAAGAGGTTTCCAACCGGAAACAAAACAAGTTGGCTTAGCTCCACGTATGAGAGAGGATTGGAGAGAGGTCTCCAGGAATTTGTTTCATTTGGGCAAGTTTTAGTCGTTCTTTCATGTCAGCTTGTATTGACCATGTTTCATACTGGCTGGTGACAAAGACAAGCATTTGCATGATGTGGGAATATCTGAGAAGACATCAACAGCCCAAACAGCTGATTTAACATTTAACGAACATGACTGTTCGTTAAATGTTAAATGCCAGAATTAATCCGGCAAATGAGTTTCCAAAATCCATTTCAGGCAATATCTTTTTTTGGACAAATGCAAAAACCAATTCAAGTGGACATAACAACTCCTTTTTTTCCCCACTTCAAGAAGTTTATTGAATTATTCCATTTACATTCAGCTTTTCTAATAACCTAATAATAAACACATACATATGTGTATGGAAGGAAGGCTAATGTAATGATAAAAGGTAAGAAAGAGAAAAGGGAGAATTGCATATTTTTATGTGCCTGGATGAGAGTACCTGGCGATGGCGTTTAAAGAGCTTTGCAGTTGGGTTAATATACATGAACAATTATGACAAAAAGCCGGTGGAGAGGTTCTTACCAAAGGAGAAGACCCACTTCATGTTGTCCTGTTTGGCCATGCTCAACATTGGCAACATGGTGCCCAGAATAGCATTCAGGAAGGGAACCATGCCATAAACTAGAGAACAAGGGAGAATACTGCATTAATGGGACATTATTGTTTCACCACTTGTAAAGCAGGGAGACATACATTGTAATACTGTACTATAATACTGTAAGAGATCATGTAGAAGCATGGAGGAAGATTTGAGTGTTCACTATCTTTTGTTAAAATCCCATTATGTATCAAAATACTGTACTTTGGACAACCAGGATGCAGCAGGGGATCTTTTAGCACCTGATCCAGAACAGAGCAATTTACTCATTTACTCATCTTGAGTCCTGATTCAAGATCTATATTATTATATGTAATCTAAAGTAGACCTGCATTAGAAGGGCTTAAGCAAGCCCAGTGTAGATATGTTTGACATCGTATTAGCTATGGTTGCAGTCTGGAACTGTTGTGGCAGGAAGGTTTGGACAACTCCGCTTCATCCACAGCACGAAACAAGGACGTAAGTTTAAATTTTGGATTAATCAGCAACACTTTGGAGATAGATAATACACTTGCAAAATGTGGCTGCAACGGAGCAAGGATCAATGTTGTTCTTAGTTCACAGTCAGTGTGGTTATCAATAAATAAGAGTGCAACAGGGCAACTTTGGCCACAGGACATACGGATAGATAATACAGGCTTTAAATATCCAATACTAATCTAATAAAAATGTGTCAGTTCGGTTTCTCTGTGCATCCCTAACTGCGGCAAGTACGAGTGCCAGATTTTGGACAGGTTTAACAGGTTTGAGTATTTCTCAACAACCTCTGAATACCAGTGTGCGTGTTCCTCCTTATGGCCTTCACAAGGCAAATGTGTGCTATCTTTGCCTTTGTGGCTGTAAATATTCTCTTACCATTGGAATCAGACAGGTTGGCCAGTGTCTGGACCACAAAGAAGTGAGGAAGGAGCCCTGGCTGAAACTTGCTTAGTATTTCCTCCATGATGTCATTGATGTACTTGTTACCCACGGCAACCAAAATATTACTGGCTGCCTGCTGCCAATCAGGGACGACCTCCTGAACCGGGAAGACGTAGAGAACAAAGTGAGGAACATCATTCATCATCAGCCATGTGAAATAAACTAAAAATGTAAAACGTTACTTTTGATCGTGTCATCTCATCTGAAGCCAGGGAGATGATATTTTTTATCCTGGGGTAACTGGTCTCCTCTATCCTGCAGCCAACAATCAGCTCAATGGTTTGAAGAATCACAACTCTGTGGCTTACAGCCAACTAGAGGAGCGGGAGGACGAGGAAAGAAACATACAAAATGAATACCAATTACAACAAAGCCAAGTCAAATATATTCAATTGGCTTTCATACGGGTTGGATACAATATGACCCAACACCTTCAATACAAAAGGACATCATTTGTACTAGAGTATGTTGCTGATGTTCCCAAAAGCATTTCTTCATTGTAAAGATCTGTTCATCTGATAATCACAAAGTCAGAGGCTGAGAGAGACGGCGTGATAAGACGTTGCAGCATCATACAGACTCAAGCTGATTCAGAGCCCTACGGGGAAATGTCTGAGAAACAAATGTGTTGCAATTAAAAGAACTGAATATGAGCGATGTTTTCACTTTAACATCAAGCTACAATAGCAACGCTTTTTTCACTTGTGTAGGTGGACTGATCCTTTTCTATTTATTCTCTCGGACCATGCAGGTAAAATGTTGTCAGTGCAGGACAGCAAATCAGGATTGGGCAGCATGTGACACTTTGAATTTTAATGATACTACTGTGGCTCAGTGGTTAGCAAGTCAGTCTTTCAATCAGAGGGTCGGTGGTTCAAACCCCGGCTCAGCCAGTCCATGTCGTTGTGTCCTTGAGCATTGCTCACCGTTGCTGTGTCTTCGGTCTACTGTATATCATGTAAGTCGCTTTGGATAAAAGCGTCAGCTAAATGAAATGTAATGTAATGTAATACTATGGTACATTTTCAGGAAACTAAAATTCAGACTCTCAATGTTTACATCTTGTACATGTGTGAAACCAAACCACATACTATGGGATCTGACAGGGCTTTAAAGTGGGACCAGATTTAACAGATTAGCAGCAAACGATTAGCATGGTTTACTTACTAGAGTCAAGACAAAGCTTTAACAAAACCGCACAAACATTTCTATCATCTAGTACCAATCTGCTCTATGTTCGACATGGGAGTCTTCCCCTGCAGCGTCCACTCTTAATGTGTACACAAGGACACCACATGACATCAATAGTAACACACGCACTCGAGGCTTGAGGATGTTAAATGGTAGTGTTGGTATGCTCATGTGCATGATTATCTGGCTTTTTGACTCAGGCTACAAGAGCGTGACTGATGATTAGTTCCAGGTCACCCTGGTATGATGTATTAGAGTCGGCCTTAGGCTGACACTCACAGTGGGTTGACATACAGTGTAATAAAGGTGTTTTCTGGGTGTTTTACCTTTGGGTGTTTCAGAAGGTAGTCCCGACACATGGTTAACACTCTGTCTGGCTGCTGTTTTCCCAGAGTCAACATAGACTTTCTGACCTGTTCCTGGACCTCTGAGTCTTTATCAGTGGCCGCATCAAGCAGAGCCAGGGTCACCTCTAGAGGAAATAAAACATGACAGAACAGAGAGCAATCTGAGTGGGAAAAGTTAAATTAGAAAGACCAGAGAAATGGAAGAAACACAAACGGCTATACAAAGTTTGAGATCAATGTGAGGACATGTGCATGGCGTACTGCTCAGAACTGTGTCTAACAGAGCAAATCAATTATTGTGGCTGAACAGAGTCAGACCTAAAACTAATTGACAGAAGAGAGAAGAAAGGAGGAGACAAGAGCAGAAAAGAGAGCAAGGCTCACGTTCCACATCCGTCTCGTCCATGGTGGACAGGAGGAGGGCTGGCTTCCTGGAGCCTGTGGCCAAGGATGGAGCTTCCCTCCCGGGGTACAGGTGGGCACAGGCTGCCTGCCTGCCAGACGAACCAGATAAAGGGGAGTTACAGCTGAGACACTACAGCTGCGCTTCACGGTTAGCTACCTGTTGCAGTAACCTTTACGGGTACGAAGCTCTATAAAGAGGACATTCATCCAGGACCCAAATCGCAGTGATAGCTGAGTGAACTCTTTCAGTTATAACATGACATCTGGGTGGTGATGCTGCAGCAGCGAGCTACCCGACGCGTTAGCAGGCTAAGCTAGCAGCTGCTGCTACGGAAGAGCCGACAGCGTCCTCGCGTGACACACTGAAGGAAAACAACAGTCGTGCTAAAAAAAAAACTCACCGAGTCCCCACGAGCGTCCGATAAACAATTACCCCTCGTGACAAAACCGCTTCTTGTCTCGGTACAAACGAAAGGCTGCCCTGTCAGTAACACAGTGGGTATTGACGCTGCGTATCTCTCTGTCACCGCAGGTGTAAACACGCCTGGTCATGTGCATCTCGTGAGGGGCGTGGCCAAAGCGGCAGGGGCGTGGTCAAAGCGGCAGGACCACAGCACTGAGGCAGATAGAGCTGCAACTCAACAAGTCTCATCTATACTGTCTGCTGTAGCTTTGCGTAAGACTATTTTATATTGTGGAGACTGCTGTTATGCAGAACTCAACTATATATTACATTTTTTTTTAAGTGTGTCTCATATTTGCACGTCTCTGTGTATCGACCGTTACTGTTTCATCCAGGCTTAACTCTGCATTATGAAGCAGTGGAGAAATACATATTAAGACTGAGTAAAGTGCCAGAATGTAAACAATACTGTATGTAATACTGAGTATAACATATGTGGCAAAATGTATTTGCAGTATCAAATGAAATACATCCCTACTAAGAAAAATCAGTTGATGTCAATGTGAAAACATATCATTATCATTAGAATTAGCTTTTTTATGTACATAGGTGGAACTCATATTAGATACTTAATATTGTGCTGAGTTGTAACAATCCATATTGTATAATCTGATTGTGTAAAGACTAAGCACAGTAAAATAAACTGTAAGAAGAATAGTAAAAAAAAAGTAAAAGGTAAGCTTAAAATAGAAATAGTCCAATAAAGTACAAGTGCCTCAAAATTCATACTTGTCAATGTGCAGTTCAGTCTCATTTGAACAAATCTTTTTATAAAGGTATTAAACAATAGCGTGTGGCACGCACAATAGCAACAATAGCGTGTGTGCACGCACGCATCAAGACTCTGAAGGTGCTGTGGCACCTTCAGAGTCTTGATTGCCACATCTTTTATCACTCAGTCTTTAATGACGGTCTGACTCAGCTTTGACATCTCTGCAAACCCTCCTTCCTCTATGCACTCATGTCGGTGCTAGACCAACATCAGAGCAGAACAGTGTCATCATACTCGTGATGAGTTACCCAGTGGCTGTAAAAGCATTTCCAAACAGTATCCTAAAACCCCAAATATGCAAATGTTTTTTGTGTGAAAATCTGGTGCAGGAATTCTGGAAATTTAGAGTTCAAGTTCAATGTGCCAATCTGGTATATCTGATTTATCCAATTACAATTATACAAACCAATCATAGCCCACTTATCATTTTGCAGTTTTCCTTACTGTTTAAATGTAAGTCAATTAGAGACATTACAACCCAAAGAAATACACTGATAACCTAAGGTTTGACCAATATTCCAAATCTCTCTATTCAAATGTTTACATTTTTGACAGCCCTTAAAGCAGTTAGCGGTAAAAAAATATTTTTCTGTATGATATGAAGAGGTTAAAACATTAATTTGGTGAGCACCATAGGGATGTTCACCCACTGGCCCTCATTCCACCCTGTTTGTGATGGAGGTTTTGTTGAGCACAAAAGAGATGAAGCTATTTTACAGTGTTTTAACACAAAGATGTAATGACATGTGGATACAGTGTACAGTGTTTAGTTTTCAAAGCAATATTACATTAATATCAAAATACTTCATTAACATGGCCAAGCAATTTGCAAACATGACTAATTATGTCAAAGTATCTCAACATCTCAACAATTACAGGTACTTTAAAGAAGGTTCTGGTAATAAAAGCTGCTTTTAATTAGGTTCCCGAAGTGGCCAGTGTTCATTATTCGCCGACCATTTATAAAAGTTTGTCCACAAAAAAGTGCTCAACAGTCAAGCTGGTTAAGAAGTCAAATATGGCTTCAAGTTCAAAGTCTCTCGTGACATATAATAATAAAAATATCTCTCATGCATGGTTTGACAACAATACGTATTAGTGCGTGATAATTATATAAAGGTTAGATAGATTAAGTTAATGCTGAATACAGTGTCAAATACATTAAAAATGCAGAAGGTAAACATGTGTTTGGGACTTTTAGGAAATATAGCAATACAAAAATAAATGTATAACACCAACACGTTTACCCTGTAAAACACAGACAACACGATTACCCTGTAAAATGAGACTTTGTTGTTTGAGCCAATCCAAAACAAAGCACACATAGCAACACAAAAACCACAAAATGACATCATCTGATGCCCGGAGCCTGTGTCGTCTTTGTGTGAACTGGAAGTTGTGAGATTTCAAAGCCGCCATCCTCCCACTCCAACAGCACAGACGTCTTTCCCACTGCAGTCGTATTGAATGTAGAGATCGCCGACGGTTCTGTCTCAGTCATTAATTCTGAGTGGTTGTTTGAATTGTTCTCTTGTTGTCTATACATCAGCCATGCTTTCTCACACTTCTTCTTTATTGTTTCTCTTCTTTCTGGCCTCATGCGTTGGCGGTGTGCAGGTCTCTGCCCGCCTGTTTTTTCCTGAGGGAAAGACAATAAGACACTGGTTTAAAGAGAAATAAATATATAGGATCAATGATTTTCTCTGTGGGATAGGTGTGATCTTCATGCAGATTAACACATTGCAGATAGAGCAGATGCTCATGAGGATATTCTCTTCATAACTGAATACAATCTTTGATTTTAACATCAATTTCAACATCAAAGTCTTTAATAACATTTTCTGGGGGTCTACTGATCTTTCCAGCAATTGTTGTCTATGTATGGAGAACGCTTTGCTATCAGAGTGAAAGGAAATATAATAGCAGGTATTTAAACTTCTCCACCAATAGGTTTGTTGCATATGGGAATGAATGAACGTACTCGTGTTTGGTAAGGGGCGCTTTGTCGCAGGTGATCTCTGTGAGCGGCCCCCCGTCCTTAGTCAGTGTCTGCACCCCCGCCTCCGAATGTTGCACACTGCCTCTCGGAGTGGATATACCCTTCAGCTTAACTTCTCTGCCGTCAAACAAAGTTTTGAAGTGTGACGACGACAACTTAAGGACGGACAGAAATAGTGAAAATATACTTGAACATACACTAACAGACTTTTCCAACGCCTACTTACCCATTGGTTCCTTCTCCTTCCTCAAGCATTTGGAGGCCTGGGACTTTATGTCCAAAGACTTTCACAGCGATGGACATGAGCAGGCCGCAGCGGTTTCTGTAGCAGCAGGTGGCGTCTACTACCAGGAATACCACCAAGAAGATCACCATGACGATGCCAACCACGCTGCCTTTGGTCATGCTGCTCTTGACTGGAGGACGGAGAGGAAAGAGTCAAGGTGAACAAACTGAAAGTACGGCAAACATCTTTAATGTGGCAACAACACATTTTTGTCACGCCACAATGTCGGGGAGCAGTTAATCTCGGTCCCAGTTCAGAGTTGAAGCCAGTTTAAGTGTATGATTTAGGGAGAGAAAGGCCACATACCAGGCTGATCTGCGATGGTGAAGTTGAACATGGCAGGGATGGATGAACCGTTAGAGTTGACGGATACAACTTCCAGTTTATAGTCTAAGCCGTAAGACAGATCTCGAAGGGAGACAGAGTCAGCATCGGACGGCAGCTGCATCTCTTTCCACTCAGTTCCCTCTTCATCCTGAGAGAGGATATAGGAACAGAAGGATACAAGTAAACAACACGAAAGAAGGAGAGCTATTCATTGAGAAAAGCAGAGACTGGCTCACAGCGTCTCTCACCTGTTTGTATCGTACGTCAATGTGCAGCAGAGGAGTCTCCCCATCATCTGTCTGTTTAATAGGGACAGAGAAGGAGTTGCCCTCTACTTTCATCTCATTGGACAACAAAACTGGGCTGTCTGGTTCCCCTACGAACAGAAGGCAAAGAGAAAAGAAAGAATTGATGACCAGCTTCCACAATACACACAGGTTGACTGGACATGTCAGCGTGTGTTTTCATTGTTTGTAGATCACTGTGGGTACGTTACCTCCTGAGGATGGATCACAGTGGATTATGTGGTGTCATCAGCAGCAGGAATGTCCATCAGGCAGCAGATGACGATGTCATGGAAGTGTTGTGATGCCGGTTGCATGAAAGAAGAAGAAGAAAAATGAGTGATGGTATGGAGGGAAAGCCTTGCTCGCAAGACATCTACACGAGCATGCAGGAATACTTGCACGTACAAAATACATATATTATACACCATATATATGTAAATATGTATACAATGCTCTATGCTCCACACATATAATACATGGATGTGGTGTGTGTGTTGACAGTGATTGTTGGAAATGTAGTGTTTGAACCACTTACGTATTCCCTGGGTGTTGACGGTGTGTTTGTCTGAGAACTCTCCCACTCCCACTGCATTCAAGGCAGCCATACGCACTGTGTACCGCGTGTACGACTTGAGGGAGGTGATGGCCCGGGGACCTATGAAAGCAGACACACCATCACCCAATGTGCATAAATAAATGTGAGCTGATGGTATAATAAGCAGTTGAAAGTATAAATTAATCAATCACTGAGTTTCTCCTGCCAGTCATGATGCACAACTGTAAAAGCCCTTTTGAAAAGCAGATGTTTTACCTGAAACAGGGACTGCGACCTCCTTCCACTGTTCTGCTGCACTTTGCCTCCACTGCAGGACGAAGCTTGTGATTGGTGTTCCTCCACTGATGGGGAGGGATTTGAGGGAGAAGAGGACCGAGGTTAGTCCAGGTGTGACTGACAGGTCGTGAGGGCGACCAGGCTGGGCTGTGCATAAGGAGGCAGGTCAGAGAAAGTGTCATGGTTATAAGTAACGATTAAATCTACTTAACTTCTGTCTTAAAGACAAAGACAGACATTAACTCTTACTGTGTATTGCGACGTCTCTTGATGCATTTCCAGAGGTGCTGACAGCCATGCAGGAATACGTTCCACCATCAGAGGGCACTACCCCATCAATCACCAACGCACCATCAACAACACGGACACGACCAGAGCTAGAGTCCTGACAGAGGGAGGCACAAAAAGGAAATATCCAATCATATATTGGACCAATCTTAAGTCTGTAAATGCTCAAATGTAATGTTGTTGCAGTAGCTGAACAGGGTTGAGACATGCAGCTGATGTTGCGTGTGTGTGTGTGTGTGTGTGTGTGTGTGTGTGTGTGTGTGTGTGTCTAAGTGTGTACCATAAACTCTTACCAGTGTGCGTCCATTGTCCTTGTTGAGCCAGTGTAGCTCAGGCTGAGGATGGCCAGAGACGTTACAGGACACAGACACTCTCTTGCCCACTGAGACTCTCTGCTGCTCTGCCGACACAAACACCTCTGGGGCCTCTGGAATGAAACGTCCCATGTGTCATCATAGCACAACAGGATGTATCCTGTTTACTGTAGTAAACATGTCACTAATAGCAGTTCCATGTATAGTGATCTATAAATTCATTATCATTGTATGTCTTTGTTGTTTGTTTGTTTTGGTGACCCAATGAGGTTGTCAGAGAGGTGGTAAAAGAATCATGTAAAAATTGGACTTACCATAAACATGAAGCATAAAGGTGGCACTGCTCTCAGATATCTTGTTGGTGGCGGTGCAGAGGTACTCTCCGTAGTCGGCCCTGGTAACAGACCTTATAGTCAAATGGCTGCGGTCTGAGTTAAACTGATGATGTGAAGGGTCAAACACCACCGGCCTGGGAGGAGGACAAGCAGAGCAAAACACACCATGAGGAATTTGTTATGCATATTCATATATATGGAAGACTGGGGCATGGCTTATTAATGGAGGATATGAGAAAGAAAGAGGCCAGAAACCACACACACACACACACACACTGGAGAATAATTAGGGAGGGAACTGGTTTAAATGCATTCCACATTATACTTACATAAACACATTATCAACTAACGGATGCATATTGTGTCTTTCTGAACAAAAATACTCAAAAGATGTGTCCACCTCTCCCAAAGTCAGGCCTTACATTATCCAGGTGATGTTGGGTTTTGGCAGACCGTCCACCAAACAGAGCAGGGAAACGTTGGTTTCTGGTCCGGCCATCACTTTTTTCATCTCTTCTCTCAGACGTGCAGTAGTAGGAGCTGCAGGAGGGAATCGTATGTTTTATTCCAAATCATGCTTTGTTAACGTTTCAGATTTATTCTGTCATTATTGTGATCCAAAGCAAAATTAAGTCATCTCTAACTCACTTGTTGTGTTACTCACATCAGGTTTTAAAAGAGCAAGAAGGGCATAAATGATCTGACCACTATTTAATATTTATGTGTAAAAGACACCGACCGTTGACGACAACGGAGATGGAGAGCTCCTGTTGGATGGGCCTTCCTTTGATCTGAGCCTGACACACGTAAGTCCCAGCATCTTGTCTCTTCACATTTTCAAAGTGAATTGTGTTATCTGGCAGCCGACGCACACGGTTTCCTGCTGAAGTCAGAGATGGCAGGACAGACAGAGAGATTGAAAGATTAGAAAAATTTGAAAAAGACAGAAAAGAAAGTTTTGCTGCTGCATGAGATTCTAATATTCAGTCACGTCAAGTTTACAAAAGGTGCAATGCTTTTTGTAAACTACAAAATAACCCTTCAAACACCAGGAGAGCTCCAAGCCCAGGGTGCTGGTCCTACCATTAGAGGAGATCTCTTCTCTGTCTCTGAACCAGTGAACGTCTACGGCTGGCTGGCCGGTCACCAGGCATGGCACCACTCCGCCTGTGCCCTCCAGAAACTCATGGTAGGTTTTGGTGCTGCCAAATGATGGGCCCTCTGACAAAAGAAGAGAAGGTTAGGATGCTTACTTTCGATGCAACAAAGCAATCAAAAGAAGGATATCATCATCAAAATGTGGGTTGGTTGGTTAAACAACTCCTCATATGCTGAATATTAACGATTCTTATTTCTTAGCTAAAGAAAGGCTCAGTTACAGTAGGCAGGTTCAGTAACAACGACCATCTGTTACGCACCATAAACATACAGCTGTGTCATTACGTCATCGTTGTGTCCGTTGTCAAATTCACACAGACAGGTATATCTGCCCGCATCCTGCACTGTAGCCTTCTTAATTAACAACTTAGAAGTAGACTCATCCAGTTTTGACACCATGTCTTCATCGTCGATGTCTTGCCCATCCTTCTGCCACGTTATGTCTCCCTCTCCCCCAGCTAGGACAGATGAGAGGAGCAGCAGAGGAGGAGACAAAGAGAAAATAAATGCTTGAACATGCTTACTTTAAAACATCTAGAAGAGGATCAAACGGGAACATGTCATTGCCATGGAAAAGCTTCATTAGTCATCAAATAAAAATGAAATGACTCACCTTTACACAACAGTAAGATATCGTCTCCCACCTGAATATCTTGTTTACTGGTAATAATGTCCATCTTTGCTTCTATAGGGGAGGAGAAGAGTTTTGTATTTATTTTGCACCTGTTTCTGCTTTTTCCCAAAATGCTTTTAGAACCCAATAGTTAAAGTATAAATTAACAACAAAACTATCAGTTCACTAACAGTAAACATTACTATTCATTATTTTTAACATTAAAAATGAACTAATATGGCACATGTAGCTAACACTAAAGTGTGTGACATGTTAATTGATCAGTCAATATTCTGACACAATTATTATTAATTATAAAAGATAATATGTATGGTGCAAGAAAGACAGATGTGGTTTGAAGCACCTGCCATTAAGATCATTTGATCCCAAAATGTAAGCTTTAATTTCTCAATATCTTGCTTAGTATTTATTATTAAATCTCATTGAATCTATTTCATCATCCTTTTAAGCGGCAGATATGTCAACTGTTTAAACCGGCAGCATCCAACTGACACTTGTCTTTATCTTGTTTATACAGACCACAAACTTTGTATTTGGGAAAAACAGTCAGATATTGGTTATTTCCTGCTTACACTTAAAATCCCCAATATAAACTTACTTTACCTCAAAGTCTCCATATATCAGCCACGCAGTGTGTATCAACACATATCGTTATGCCATTGTCTTTCTTGAAGAAAGCGTAATAAAGTCAACAGATCTTACCTGTGCCCCGCAGCAGCAGCATCAAGGCCATCTTTAAGATGACACCGGAATGCTTCGTCATGTTCACCCGGCTGCTGATGGCCAATCCTGTGTGACTTGAAATCAAAACTCTGCAGTTTGTCTGGTCAGTCTGAAGGTTTTCTAATCAGCACAGCTGGACAGAATGCCCAAACACTTTTGTGATAAAGTAAAACAAAAAGTACCGTAAACCTATATGTGACTATATCTCGCTGAAGAGCAGACTCATTTTCTCATTTTCTTATTTTCTCACAACCTAACATGAGTATGATAAGGAGAGGGTCCGTGTCAGAGGTTATATAGCAGCACAAGAGCAGAGGAGATGAGAGGAAATGAGAGAGGGGTGGGAGAGAGAGAGAGAGAGAGAGAGAGAGAGAGAGAGAGAGAGAGAGAGAGAGAGAGAGAGTACTGCTCTCTCATCCTCCTTTAACCGCAACCAAGTTACTGTTGGACACTCATGAAGAGAAATGGGAGGCACTGACTAAATCTGATTCCTATCTATTTCTCTCTCTTCCTTGACTCACAATTCTCCCTATACCTGTCCTTTGTCTGTCCCTTTTTTCTAGGTTTTTACCTCTCTGCTTCTCTCACTCCACCCTGAAGAGATGGAGAAAGATATTTGTATCATTCCATCGTTCAAAAAAGGGTCACATAGTTCTCAAGCACACACAACAAACTGCTCAGCCAAACGCTGCCACCAGTCACATTTCCTGAAAACGTACGTCCTTTAGGATGCTGAAATCAACAACTTCAATGACACCCATTCTACTGCAAAGAAAACATTTCCCTAACTTAACTTTACAGCTGATACCCAGTGATTGCAAAATAAAGTGTATTTGTTGGTGTTGATCGTCAAACAGGCCGAGAACAAGTCAAAGTCACATCAAAGTAGACTTAAAAGTAAAATGTTGATTAAAGTCAGTGGTGTGTTGAAATGTACAGTGCCCAAGGCTTTTAAATTAGCATGAAAGGGTAAATATTATTTTTAATTATCTTTCACACAGCAGACCTTTGCATGGACAGCACATGCTACTAATAACAATCAGTAGTAAACCATGCAACTGAGCAAGCAGCCTCATAACTTTGAATCAAATATCTTTGAAAAGACCATAGGCCTTTTTAAACAACAGACATGTTGACTTCATAGGAAAAATGTGAGTCTTACTTATAACATTGACAATGGCTCCGTTCTATTGAAGTTTCCCAGTAAGCCATGACAGTGTGACTGTGGCCTAGCGTCACCAGTACCAGGAGCCTGAAACTGAAGCAGCTAAAAGGACAGCATTCTTTACACCTATGCTTTTCCTCCTGTAACATGTCTAAAGGCCTGCTGGGATCACCACAACACTCTGAACATCATGGTTTGCTCATTTGCCAAAGGGCTTTAACATGAATGGGATTAAGGGGTCCGCCAAATGAGTCCTAAACGGAAACACCCAATCACACAGCTACTGTACGTCACTGCTCTTTCATCGTGTGGTGTTATTGCTTGTCCTCTGGGTCCTATCACTTCTATTGGCCAACAGCCAGCCTGCCCCTCCCACCGGCCCTTGATAGCCTCTCAGTGCCTCCACGCCGCCGCCGACCAGCCAATGAAACGGGCAGAGTCCAAAGAGGCCCCCTATCAGGTTGATTATCAGGAGGTGCTATTATGGCTCATTAGATTGGAGTGTGCTCATAATGAGGGCTGATAACGAGGGCCATTAACGAGGGAGGGCACACAGACACACACACACAGCAGCTGCCCTACATCACGTTCCTTTGAGCAACTTCTTGTCAACTCTCGTAATGTAATAATTGATTTTGCTGTCCACACTGTGTTACCGCTGGCCCAACAACTACAACAACAAACTGATATTCAAACATTATGTCGTCACTGAGCGTTTAACAGAGTTGACACAAAGGCTGTATGTGTTGGAGTCATTTTGAGGACCATTCGGGTCTGCTCCATTCTTTAATTCCACGCAGAGGGTTTTGCTCATTTGATATGTATCTACATCCTTCAATTTATCACTTTTAACTGGAATGTGTGGACAGACAGAATACCTTGTCTTCTCCACCCACGCAGTGAAAGCAGCTCATTACAGTTACAGTCCTTCTTTAGCACCTAAACTGGATCTAGGTCACATTAGCTGTTTACTTGTGCATTTCAACAGAGATCAGGAATAATACGGTCGCGTACTTAATAAAACACGTTACTACAAAGCTCTCGACAATAAGGATGATAAAGATTCTTATTTTGCAGTTATGTCTGTAAAACGTGAGTAAGCCTCAAGCAGTTTTGGTGTCAAGAGCTGCATCCGCTAAAATGATTGAGTATCTATTCAATGATTGCATTAACCGATGATCTTTAACAATGATGACAGGACATAATGGTGCTTGATTGTGGACGGTACACATATACTGGGACAAATACACACAGAAAATGCATTGTAAAAACATAATACATAAATACATATATACACATATACATACATACATACATACATACACACACAGTATATATACATATATATCATATAGACACAAAAACAATGTAGACACAAACAGCTACATGTAACACAGACTGAAACAATGATGTGACAGCTGAAGACACAATGACGAGACAGGCAGGAAGAGCGAGCGAGACAGAGACAGACTCTCGTGACTGGAGAAAACACACCCTCACTCTCCCTTTTGTGCAGATAAAACAGACCTGTGTGTGTATGCCTTCAAGTATCTTTGCTACGCAGGCAAGCCTGGCTCAGTGGTTTATTACATTACATTTAGCTGATGCTTTTATCCAAAGTGACTTACATGCTATACAGTAGACTGTAGACAATGAGCAATTAGGGTTAAGTGCTCAAGGACACAACAACAGACAGGCTGAGCTGGGGTTTGACCCACCAATCCTCTGATTGAAAGTCAGACGTGCTAACCACTGAGCCACAGTCGCTTCCCTTTGTGTATCTTGAACCGCAGTAAACTGTACGGTCAAAGGCCAAACATTGAACATTTTCAACCTGAGAGATGCTTTGGGGGTCAGGACAGAACAAAAGTGTCAATAATTGGTTGTCCCCTTTTGGATAAAATGTGTGTGTACTCATGTACTGACATGTTGTTCCTTTGAGTTTGACTGAGCTCAGATCAGTGGTGTTTACAATATTGTGGTTGAAGAATGGACGGACGCAGATTCACTACCCCAGTCCTAGATTCAGAAGAAAATATGAGCCTGGAAACAGGGATTAACCGTCCCTTGTGTAAAGCCTACTGCAGAAATTACATCTCAATTATAAAAAAAGCTTCAATGTCTCCACTTTATAACAACCTAAATAATATGATTGCAGAGGCTCTAACACATATCCAATTTAAGTATTAAAGTCACTAGGGAGCAAACGGGAGAACTTGTTTGGACGTGTGTTCTGCCACAAACAAATCAACTGTTTCAGCACTGTCTCTTTTGATCCATTTATTCTGTGCAGCAATGTTCAAATGTCCAGTCTAAGGATCGCCTCTCTGCTGTTTGCAGATGATGTGGTCCTGCTGGCCTCCTCGGACCTTGACCTCTTGCATTTGCAGCCGAGTGTGAAGCGCCGTGGATCAGAGTCAGCACCTCCAAATCTGAGGCCATGGTGCTCTGCCGGAAACCGGTAGATTGCTCCCTCCATGTGGGGACAGGGTGCCTATACCACAAGCAAAGGAGTTCAAGTACCTCGGAGTCTGTTCACGAGTGATGGTAAGATGGAGCAGGAGATCGACAGTCGGCTGTGGCAGTAAAAACAGGCAGAAAGAACAAGGTCTCGGATACAAGCGGCCAAAATGAGTTTCCACCATAAGGTGGTGGTGTTCAGCCTTAGAGATAGGGTAAGGAGCTCAGACATCAGGAGGGAACTTGGAGTTGAGCCGCTACTCCTTCGTTTTGAAAGGAGTCATCTGAGGTGGTTCGGGCATCTAAATCGGATACCTCCCATTAGAGGTTTTCCGGGCACGTCCAACTGGCCTACTGGTCCAACTCATGACACCCTGGAGGGATTATATCTCCCAGCTGGCCTGGAAATGCCTCTGGATCCCCCAAAACCACCATAGTTTTCGCTTACGGCCACACCTCTCTGATCACGCCCGATCACGGAAATCTGAAAAATAAAAAATACTGATTTCATCAATTAAAAGTAAAACTCTAAAAAGGTGAAACTCAAAACATTAGACTGACTCAGACTAGGTATATCTTCTTTTCACTCTCACGTTTGTTGGGCAGTTGTTTTGGACAAACTCAAAATTATTTTAGGTCTTTAGGTGTTTATATTCATTGTGTCTTTGTTTAAAGATAAATGATTGGACTCATAACTTCCCACTGATTTTAATAAATGTTCAAGCATGTCAGAATAGTTTTCATGATTAGTCCCACTTTGTTGCAGCCTTCGATTTATCACTCTGTATTTATGACAACTGGTTAGCAAAACTCATCTTACCTTTACTTTAAATAAAAATGTATAAAATGACTACATTTACTTGAAAAGTACAAACATATATAAGACCAGAGTCTTTTGGTTATCGCAAAACAATCCTGCAACAGTGCAGTTATTCCTCGCACACAGAGCCATGGTGTGTGCTCATGTCTGTAACATAATCACTGTTACTAAAATAGTGTCAGACCGGACGACTCTAAACAAAAGAAAAACTTCACTTTTCCTCTATATTCTCCATTGTTATCAATTAGAAAGTGACAGCAAGCCAGCGTTCATCTATATTTATCCTGCGTATATTTATACCCAGAGAAGACAGTGAAAGAGACGCCCAAAGGTCATCGAAACCTGTTTACGCCAACCATTGTTGTCACATAAACAACTAATAAACAAACCCTGTGGTGTGTTCTCCTCCTTTGCACCGTATGTTCGTGCATGGTGTGTGTTTTTGCTCTGTTGTGTCTATTCTGGACCGGTCCAGCGTTTTGCCAGACCTTCCCACCGTCTTTAGCCAATAATGGTAGTGACCCGGACTACTTCCTGCTCTGTGCTCCTCTGTTCCTGGCCCCTTAAGCCATACAGGAAACTGATAGCGGATAAGCGGAGGCCCCAGGCAGGTGATAACAGTCTTCTAACATCTGTCTGTCTACAGTGCACAGGCAGGATGAACTTTATTAAGGCAAACTATGGCTATGCAAGCCAAAGGTCAGGGGCACAGCACCCCACTATATGCATTACATTACATTTCATTTAGCTGACGCTTTTATCCAAAGCGACTTACAATAAGTGCATTCAACCAGCACAAACAAGAATCAAAACAACAAGAATCAAGAAAGTACAATTTCTTCAATAAAGTTCAACTACAAAGTGCTATCAGTAAGAGCCATTTCAGTGCTACTAAAGTGCAACTATGGTGCTACTTTCCTTATTCAAGGTATAGTGGAAAAGATGTGTTTTTAGATGTAGAGACTTTCTGCTGTCCTGATGTTACCGGGGAGCTCACTCCACCATCGAGGAGCCAGGACAGAGAACAGTCGAGACTTTGTTGCGAAAGATGAGCAGGAGGAAAAGAGGAGGCCAGGGTGGCAAAAAGGGATATTTTTTCATCTGAAGCCATGTCCCTCATCAAACAGTTGGGCAGTCTAAACAATCCTGAGGTCGCCATGAGATCTTTCATCTGAAAATCTAAGCCAACTCTGGCTGATCCATCTGCAGATGTCCCATCGCTCCGATTAAATGATAGCCAACAACAATCAGAGTGTGAGAACTGAAACTAAACTAAATTTAGAGCTGTTTGCCAGGAATATCTCAGCTTAAAGTCGTTTTTTTATTTGTGTAATGTACGACGGCATTTCAGATCTGTTGACAAGTGGAAGGGAAAAGTGCTAAAATTAGTAAAGAAATGATGAAGTACTCACTCACACACATTCACATTCATTCATCAATCTGTCATCTGAAGCCAGCCTCTGTCATTATAACTGTAAGTTACTGAAATTCAAAATACAATCAGCAACAACAATAGTAGGAAGACAGATGGTAGGCTGGTGTGCAGTCAGCTTGTCTAGAAAGCAAGCTTCTTTACAAGTGTGCTTAGACTAATCAACAATTATTTTT
Source organism: Cottus gobio (assembly GCA_023566465.1). NCBI lineage: Eukaryota > Metazoa > Chordata > Actinopteri > Perciformes > Cottidae > Cottus > Cottus gobio. The sequence goes on along the minus strand of CM042221.1, from coordinate 10,196,190 downwards.
TTGGGGGGGGGGGGGGGTTATATGCTCAGTCCCGGAGGCTGAACCCAATGTTCCAAGATCGGGTCTAAATTAGATTTGTTTTCCATTTAGAATCAGTAAGTTACCAAAAGATGACATAAATAGCATACATCTTATACAATGGCCAAAGCTTCCATTGACATTTTGAAGTGCAGGGGAAGTAGTTGACCACATACCAGCTAAGTAATACAAACAATATTTAGCAGAATGGAGCTCTGTTTATTTGACTTTTCTGTTTATTTTGCATGCCATCTGACGACTGAATGAATGCATGTCAAACACCGCGAGCAGCTGATATTTTATTAGAGTTTCCGTTAAGGATGTTTTCTGCCAAACAAATGCGGCTGTTGTGCTTGTCAGTCATCTGCCTATGAGGGGACAAAGTAGATTTTTATGACTTCATTTTTTTTCTAGTAGGGAACTGACAAGTACAGGATCTTAGGTTGTAAAGTTGAAGCTTTTATAATCTATACGTAATATGAAGATCAAGAACAGATATTTGTACATTGACACATAAGAGGTCAGACAGGGACTCGTGGACTAGAGGTTCAGTGACACAGTGTTGGGTATACTGGCACGTGTAGCCTCTCCGTGCTACATTTGTGCAAGTTATTTGTTAGCAGGCCTTATCAGACAGATTGCAGAGATTGAGAGCATTTTTCAGAAGTGCTTCTATAGGCTTAGACTGCTGAAGAACATCTTAGGATACACTGAGCGTCTATCGCCTCTTCTCTGTCTCCCTTTCTCCTCCTATCTATCTGTCTGGATTAATTCATGCCTTTTCAATGCACATTACTAACTCTACTTCTTGCTCTCCTGAAGGTTCTTCCTTTTTTTCCCTGTGAAAGGATTTTTACTATTTTTGGGGGGAGTTTTTCCTGATCCGATGTGAGGTCCTGGGACAGGGATGTCTTATATGTACAGATTGTAAAGCCCTCCGAAGCAAATTTGTATTTGTGATTTTGGGCTATACAAAATAAATTGAATTGAATTGAATCTACACTTCTAGTGTTGACTGAGACCTTTTCTTTTGTTGAGTTGTTGCATAGGAAGATTTCATACATAAACACATTTAGTAAATCCTCTCTCTCTTTATCTTTTCTATTTGACCAAAACAGATTTGTGTCATCATCATTGAAGCCGAGCACCCTCCGTTCCCCCTCAGGTAAATAGTGTTGGCTCTGTCTGGACGTTTGCCGTAGTAGCTACGAGCCACTGGCTTAGGACTTGCCATGTATCATTGAGGTAGAAACTAAATGCTCCCAATCGTGTGTTTAGCACCATTAATTTAAGGCTTCCAATCGTATAGCTTTTTTAAATACAAAATTACCTTGGTCTGTTTTTCTGTTCCCTTGCAGAGCAATATATACAAGATAAAAGAAAGGTTTGTACAACAAAAAGAAATATACCCACTTTCTTTGAATAACTCAACCTGCGGAAGAAATATATTGAGCATATTTAGCATCATTTACATTCTAAGCTCCAAGACAATCCCATCGTATATGACTACTTTTATTCAGTCTTTGAAATACTCAACATGCTGTATAACAACAACTCTGCCTGAATACGATCACAGCGGACCATGAATGCTACCATCCATGTGCAGCTGCCAGTCTGATGATGCGACCTGCAGCTGGTCAAACCTACGTGACTCTTGTTGTGTCTGAGGGTCATTCAGGGATTTCTGCTGTTTATTTTCTTTGGTCTTTTTTGGGCCTCCCTGATCACATCCTCTTACACTCTGCAGCGCTACTCATACGTCATCCCTGTCGCCCCCCCCCAACACAACACACCCACCCAAACACCCAATAGGCATGTGTATAGTGTCATGCATACAGGAAGAGAGACGGGCTGCTGAAACAATAGGGAGACATTGTTACTGCAGACAAGAGCGCAGACAGAAGCCGCAGTGGAGACGAGGCAGTGGCACATAGATATATGTTGTCATCTTGTTACTCAAAATACATGAAATGACATGTCATTTCAAGGAATACATTTTTCTAATGAATATATTGCTGATTAATTGTTTATTAAGTGTGTGTGTTATAGTTGTGCCTAGTCATAATGAGCCTAGACTGAGGATATCTCATCAATAAAAAAAATAAACAGTAGAGAAACAACAAAAAAGAACATTTAGATTTTATACTCACAGCAGACAATATGTGACACCATAGCTCCTGGTTCCCTCATGTCTCTCGTTTAATTTAAGCAGGTAAATAATATGGATGCACTCTCAGGACATTTGTCTGGGGGCTCTCGCTCTTTGACCCATCCAACTCCTCCTCCTCCCTCCCAGTCTCTCTGCCCGAATGTCTGTGTCTCTACGTGACCGGCCCAGGCTCTGTCAGTGCCAGCTGAGGCCGCCATGGCAGCAGATAACACTAACTAGTTTCCTGCCATTACTGCTAATTGCCCACCAGCCCGGAACTGCAGAACACCCTGGGTGGGGCGTGACTGAAGAGTGTGCGTGTGTGGGCATGAGAGAGAGAGAGAGAGAGAGAGAGAGAGAGAGAGAGAGAGAGTGTGTGTGTGTGTGTGTGTGTGTGTGTGAGAGAGAAATGTAGGTTATTCATATTTCTGCAAATGCTTCCTACCTGTTTACATGGTTGAATTTAACCCTTCATGTCCCCTGGTTGATGTGTTGTGTCAGTATTGTTGGTGCATTCATAGTTAATGGAGAGATGATGAAGAGTATATGTAGCCAGCAGATGGATGGATGGGAGGATGGTATGGAGACAGTATGTGCATGGAATATGAATGGAAGATTGTAAAAACAGAATAAATCTGTTGCATTGCTTTTAAACATGAAATGTCTTATTTTGTTTATTGTAAACCTTTTGCTGTTTAAAGTCCACTGTTTGTTCTTTTATGTGAAACTGTGTATGCTGCCATCTTGGTCAGGAGTCCTTAAAAAAAGAGATTTTGATTCATCGAATGAAATTAAAATAAAAACATAATCTTGTTGAAGTCTAAAACGTCATGACGTTCACCAGAGAAGAACTTGTGTGATCCATCAAAAGGACGGAGAACCATGTCACACAGATGTATAAAGTAATGGATGGTCCTGCAACACTGTATAAAAGTTGACTAATACTGAAGAAACAGACGTAATGGTATGTACTGTATACAACAAGAAAGCATACAAGGGCGATGGTGCATCAGTGTTCTTAATGACTTTCTTGTACCATACAAAAAGGGAGGAGAGGATGTTTGGATGTGGCACTGTATGTTATCACTGGTCACATCTGCAGATGTCTACATCAGCCTATATGACCCTGGGGAGGGCTGGCTGAGGGCTGTATGTAACAAGGACATCGAGCACATGGGATTTAGCTATACAAATGTTCCAGAAACATCATCATGGATGAAATAGTCATCTTAAGGGACTGCAGGTTTAATGGAAACAATATATACTGTATATATGAAAAGATGTATGGCTCATTTTCCACTTTAAATGTAGCTGGAATTAGCAATCAGTTAGCTTAGCCTAGCTTAAATAAGGGGACATGGGTAAACTGCTCTGTCACTGGCGGTAATAAACACGTTATATATTGTTTGTTGAGTCTGCACAAAGGTGTTCAAATGGCAATTCCACATTTGACAAAATTTGACAAACAATTACTCAGCTGGGAGCAGTTGACAGGCAACTAGCGGATAATCTGGAAGTTACTGCTACTGGCCAGGAAATACTCCTGCTCGTATTGTTGCACATTCTGTATAGATTATGTGAGATGTTATACAGGATTTAGAGGCGATTTTGAGTGGATTTTGTTACTTTTGGTCAAAACCTTTGTGGTAAACTGATCTAGGCTAAGCTAAGCAGCTGCTGACTATAGCTTGGTATTTACTGCACAGACATTAGGCGGGAAGTGCAAAGCATTTCCCCCAAAACGTCAAAGTAGTCCTTTAAACCCGGTGAAGAATATACAAAAACGCATGTTACACACAGCCAAAACTAACCCAGGCTTCATGCCAGGTTGGGGCTGACTTTCAAGCAGCTGGTTTGGTTATTGGAACTGGCAACCTCCTTTGATCAATTGCCTGTCCTCTTTTTAAATGTTTATTTTTTCCTCAATTAGCCGAATACATTGTCCAAATTACATTGTATAGCTTGATTTTCTTATTTAGTTTTATCCCAATGCAATGAATTATAGATATAGGCTAAATGAGAAATAAAGGTAGATGCATTGCTCTCTCCATGTGGCAGAAGACCTCAGAGTGAACGTCATACCCGCTGGAGCTGAGCAGCCTATTCCAAACACTGCAACTGATCAAAAACATTTGTCTGCCCCCCTGAAGCTTCATGTGAGCATTTCTCCGGGCGAAGGAAGTCAACAGATTTAAGAATACTTGTGTTACAGTGTTACAGACTAAAGAAAAAAAGATTACAGGATCTTCTGAGGAGTTATTGGCTTTCTTGTGTGAGTGTGTATGTCTACAGTGCTCTGATGAGAAGAGGGCATCAAAGCAGGCTAGCATCCTGTGGGCAGCCCAGGGCAGGACCAGTGGGCGCAAGGCGACGGCGAGGTGGGTGTCCTGGGGCAGGCACCACATCGTCTGCCTCAGCAGACACACGCGCGCACACACACACACACACACACACACACACACACACACACACACACACACACACCCTGCCCCAGGCACAAAAGGCCAACATGTAATTGAAGTAGTGTCAGAACTCGGGGGAGGGAGAGATGGATAGATGGGAGGGAAACACAAACACACTCTACAGTATTAACCAATTCAACCTAGAAATCAATGTTACATTTACAAGGTTGTGTACAATTTGAAGCTAAAATTAATGAATTAATGATAATTGAAGTGAATTAGAGAACATGGACCGTTGTTTTTCAACATCATCCAGATGTGACCTGTAAATTCACATCGTTTCAAATCCATCCTACTGCAGAGCTGACAAATATAAATCCAATGTCCAAAGGTACCCAATGATACACTACATCACGGTGGCAGTAGATCTCCTGATTAATTAGATATATACACGTTTTAAAATCTATTGCTTTATATGAATAGTACTAATGTTCAGACTTGCTTGGCTTGTCAAACAAATGTTTTCTGACATGGAATTTGTCACAAATGTGGGAGATGCAGTGTTTATAAATTAATATATCTTAAAGATAAATGTGTTGAGTAAATTTATTATGGATAACTTTACTGGACCTGTAGTAGGAATAGTATTTTTCTTATAAATAGATAGAGCTGAAGAGAAAAGTAGAACATCTTGCACACAAAGTATTTAAGTGAGCAGGAATTAAAAGTTAAGAAGTGAATCAGGGTGGTCAAACAGAGTGAAATAGTTTATCACTTTTCAAATATTCATTTATTTTATTTAGCTATTGTCAAACTAAGATCAATGACAAACCTGACATTTACTAGACTTAATGCAGGCTACAAGGAACAAAACCTTTGTTTGATTGGTACTGGCAAATTTGCCAGGGTCTTGCCTCATAATAATTCCACAGCGTATCACCTGTACAGCTGTTTAGCTGATCCTAATATTGTCATCATGTAGTGTTTTGTCCAATAAACTGTCTGGAGCATGTTTACCCTCAAAATTAAGAGTGTTTGTTGTTTTGTTTTTTGGCAAGACAGTTTCAACAGCCCAAGTTTCTCGCAGCCTCAACACTGCACAGACTCCCGGGTGCACACACTCTATAAATAAGGATGTGTGTCTGTGTTTGGGTCTATGGATCTGTCAGCCTATGTCTTTGTTCTGATATCATGAGTCAATGCATTTGTATTTTGTGAGGTATTTGCTCCTGCGAGTGAACAGAAACAGTGATGGTGTGAGGCTGCCATCTACTGGTTGAATCAGATATGTTTAAGTGATCTGCTGCAACATTTGTTTGACTTCACAGTCAGTGAAATTATGCTTTCCAAGTCACGTTTCATAACTGTGTGCACTTTCCAAATAAACATGATCATTCAGTGGCCTGTAGGAATATTATCCAAAGCCATATTCTTATTGGGCTTCTCTGTCCCTGAATGTGATAAATCTGAAAGACAGAGCAGGTATACTGTCAATTTTGTTTCCATTTTCCACTAAGTCAGTGGTTCTCAAACCTGTTCCCCCACTTTGGATGAAGAAAAAGTCATGCCCCACCGCCCCAACAAAATTGTAACCAAATGGTCCATGCTGAATTTGTATTGAAATAACCATTTGTGACTCCTCCATCCATGTTCTTTTCAAATAATGAAAATTCCAATCACTTTCAAGTAAACCAGATTGCATCAGACAAAAACAAATAACATGTGCTATTACTTTGTTAAAACAATGGAAATAAAGTTATATTTGTGCAAAAGATAACTGATATTTGGCACAACAAAATAGCTTATTGTGGCTGTAATTAACTTGTTTTGCACTGAATATCTTTTAAGATAACTGCAACCTGTGAAAAACAAAAGAAAACAAGTTTTACTGAGTTTTACACTGCTTTGACCAACAACTACAAATCTTTTAGTTTTGAGAGACGACAGCAGAAAAGCCGATCTCACGGAAAATGTGACGAGTCGCCAAGAAGCTTGGTCGTCGCGCATGCGCAAGCGTAACCTGTTAACCGCGGAGCGTAAACATTTCCACGAAAGGTACAGGCATTTTGCAATATATTTATCAATTACTTATTTGTTTGTGTACTTTGTACTTTTGTAATATGTGAAGTTGTCAATTACGTGCGTGCCCCACAGTTTGAATAATACTCCTTTTAACCAATAGGAGAACGGGAATTTCTTTGGAAATGATTTTCAAGTGGAATGCAGAATACGAAGGTGGAATCAAAACACTCTTAATGTGCCACAATTCACCTGTTGACCTCACTGTTGACTAGAATGTTGGACACAGATAGAGGACACGTGTTACAGTTTTAGAAATACAAAAGCCAGGTTTTAACCCAGCTATACATTGAAGCGACATTATCAGTAGGAGCAGCATATTCCTTCAAGAAAATGAAGAAAACGAACAAAGTGAGAGCAGGAGGACTTTTCTCTCTGGAGGACATGGGCTCTTCATGGCTCTCCAGGACTCGTCCTGCTGAGGACATTCCTGTTGAAGAGCACTTTGAGGAAATAACAGAGGAGATAGAGGAAGATATTGTCGAGGGTCAGGACTATGCACAGGAGCCTGAGGACAGTATTATGGAGGAGGTTCAGGAGCAGCCCTCTGTCTCCACCAGCAGAGGAAACTACAGCTGCACTTCCATCCGTGAGGTAAGAAATAAAATGAGAAAGTCACATAATGCAGCATAATGTTGTTCATACATCTCCCCACCTCCATTGTCTTGAAGGGACAGTTTGTAGTATTTTGTGGGATCAATTTGGAAAGACGGGATAACTATGTTTTCATTAGTGTATAATCAACTGAAACTAAGGATCTTTCGCCATGTTGCACCGCCAAGTTTCTACAGTAGAACGGACAAACAAAACACTCACTCTCTTTTACGTGACCCAAAGCTCGACCTGTAGTTTCTGACGTGCTTCTAAAACTGCGGTATCACGAGCCGAGGAGTGCAAAACCGTTGTAGAGTAGTGCTTTTATGATGAGGATGGCTTCTGAGCAATGTCATCATTTTGTTAATAACAGGAGCAAGGCCAAGCTGAAAGGTGCAACCACCGCAATGACTGCAGAGATCGAAGAGGACAAGAAGTTGATTGAGAAGCTCCAGAAGGACCTGGAAGCGTCCTCTTGTCAGCACAAAAAAAGATCAGCTAAGCGTCATCTGGTGAATTGTGCCGAAATCAAAGCACTGAAGGACAGACTCACCGAGCAGCAGGGGGGAAAGTCTGGATAAAGACGATGCAATTCAATCCCTGCACTTCAATGTGCAGAAGCTTCAAAGTGACATTAAAGCCAGGGACACCATTGTCTCCGCACTGCAGGAGAAAGTGAACCAGTGGGAACTCAACGAGGAACAAACAAAAAACCAGTTCACTCCAGAAGGACTATGAGGCTGCCGTCTCCCAGCAGCAGAAGGAAGCGGAAGAACTGAACCGTGTGATGAATGTGAACCAACTACTTGCCTCTGAGAACAAAAGGCTGAAAAGTGAACTTGTGGCTGCCCTAAATCAAAGCGAGCTTCATCGAAAGCAGCTTCAGGACGAGCGAGAAGCTTGCAGCAGACATGGGGAGGCCATTGAGAAGGAGAAGGCTCTGTCCTTGAACACATTCAAAATTATCGAGACCCAAGAGAAGGATCTCTCTGAGTGGACTCTGGCTTTGGAAAGGAGCCTGATTGGTCTTGAAAAAGCAGGCTTTAGTGGAACGTCTAGAAGTCCTCCAAAACCAGCTGAGAGACGCATCTGTAGGCTCAGAGAGTCTGATGCAGAACATGCAGACTTTAAGGGTGGAGAATGCAGACATCAGGGTGAAATTCTCTGTCATGGAGACCAAATATGACAGATTCAGATCTGAACACCGCTCTCTCTCTCTCTGAGCGCCATGAAGAGATGACGTTGAAGAAAAATGAGAGAGACAGCGAGTGCGATCTACTGGCAGCGACGACTCAGTGGCGAGCGTGTGGCGGTCGTCAGCTGGTGTGTGGCGATCGTCAACTAGAGTGTGGCGGTCGTCATCTAGTGTGTGGCAGTTGCCAGCCAGGCGTCAGGACAGCGACGACCCAGCGGCGAGTCAGCGACGGGTTGGCGTGCCTCAGTGGCAATCGCCATTCAAGTGAGGCAAGCGAACGACACTCGCCGAGAAGCTGTGGGTGGAGCCACATTTTCAGTGGGTGGAGCCACATTTCCTGGCAACACCCATTGTTGTTGCAACAGGTCAGCTGCCGTAAATCAGTTTTATGATCATAGAATGGAGGAGCTGCAGGTTTTTTGCTTGTGTCATTGCCTAAGTGTATAGATAGATAAATAGATAGTATGTCTCTTTTTGTAGACTTACTTACAATATGCAATAAGATAGGATATTGCTGTATAATACTGCTGTACTATATTGAATATTGTTTTGCTACTACTACATTTCACTTCATAATATATTACACTTATATACCATAATATGTATCATGTACCCGCCTTTTTTAATAAAATATATATTTTTTTTAAATATATTTTACCATGTCTTGTCATACTGTTGTATAACAGTATGACAGTATGATGAATATTTTTTCCACCAGGCACTGTTAAGTTCAAAAATCTTTGGGTGGTTGTGTGAAGAGAAGTCCCAGATGCAGAAAGTTATAATAAAAATTGATTTAATAAAAAGATGATGAACAGCATTTCAAAATGAATCACACTAATAACTACACAATATATACAAAATATATCCCATGGGAGAGAGATATTCCATGAGACAGAGATCCAGTGCCCCCCCCCCCCCCCCACCGGGCAGCAGATCCATACATACCTGCCCGGCAGAAGGCACCCAGAGATCTGCTGATGTTCTCACAATGTCTCAGCTTTGCCAGGTTTGGGGTCAGCCCCCCTTCCTCTGGCTAGCCTCTCTTCCAGTCCATTGATTGGACAAGACCTGGTCCTTTTGGTGTTGGTCAATTCAAACCCCCTCTTGCATAAACAACAGTACTCAGGACTTCAATCAACCCCCACTCAAGGACATTCCTGAGCACGTCCTCCTTATCTATCTGCTCCAATCTTCAGGCTGCGTAACTGTTTGTGGGCTCCTGATGTTTTCAGGATTCATTCCACAATCACTCAATACATTCCATAATTCTAATTAATACATTTGTGTAGTACATACAGTGTCATCCATTCAATATTTGATAATCCATACAGAGTTATTTATTTATCTTGATTTTCCAATGTAAACTCTCTAGCTCTCACTAGGAGCACTAAAAAGCATTATTTTCTAACAGCACTTAACCGCACAACTATATAGATTCTAATTAACTGGAGGATACACTTTTTTTCTACACGTAGATCTTAAAGCTATTCATAGGTTTAAGTTCTACGTGTAGAAAAAAAGTGTTGCTGAGTTACAATTTCAATGGATCCCATAAGAATTGGATGGGAAATGTAACTCAGCAACAGTGCAAAAAAAGTTGGACGTGCCTGGAAAACCTCCAGTGGGAGGCGTCCAAGAGGCATCCTGATGAGATGCCCGAACCACCTCAGCTGACTCATTTCGACACGAAGGTGTAGCGGCTCAACTTCAAGTTCCCTGCTTATGTCCAAGCTCCTTACCCTATCCCTAAGGCTGAGCCCGGCCTTCTTACAGAGGAAACTAATTTCGCCCACTTGTTAGAATTTTTTTTACAAGTTGGATAAAATCACCACTTGTCCTCTCCTTATATGTAGTTAGGTGTCGGTAGGTGCCACGAGCTGCCAGTGCCGGTAGTTGCCACAGAAGTGCCACGACGCATCAGAGACTTGCCACCAGTAGTCAGACAGGTGCCACCAGTAGTCAGACAGGTGCCACCAGTAGTCAGACAGGTGCCACCAGTAGTCAGACAGATGCCACCAGTAGTCAGACAGGTGCCACCAGTAGTCAGACAGGTGCCACCAGTAGTCAGACAGGTGCCACCAGTAGTCAGACAGGTGCCACCAGTAGTCAGACAGATGCCACCAGTAGTCAGACAGATGCCACCAGTAGTCAGACAGGTGCCACCAGTAGTCAGACAGATGCCACCAGTAGTCAGACAGGTGCCACCAGTAGTCAGACAGATGCCACCAGTAGTCAGACAGATGCCACCAGTAGTCAGACAGGTGCCACCAGTAGTCAGACAGATGCCACCAGTAGTCAGACAGGTGCCACAGGAAGTCAGACAGGTGCCACCAGTAGTCAGACAGCTAAGACTAACAGTGCCGTCTCCTCAAACTAGAGTCTCATAATGGTGGTATAAAAGTATGACATGACATACTTTAAAAAATAAAAGTATGACGACTGCCACACACAGGCTGACTACTGCTGACGACTGCCACTGGGTGCCAGTGCCACGAGGGGGAGCTCGCCCTTACTGAAGAAAATGTCGACTTCCTTGTTCCTCTGCTTCAGATCCTGAGCCCTTTCCCCCTCCACTGTCACCAGACAGTGTTACGTAGTGCGACGCCTCAATCAGCCTCAAAAGCGCCACGTGGCCACATCCCCCGCTTGAAGCTGAACTCCCTCAATAGACTTGTGATGGGGCTCAGCTGATCAAAAAAATATTATATATAAGTACGACTATGAGTGAATCTACAGCTGCATTGTATTAGCACCCACACTACACCCCCTAAATAATCTGTAAACCATTATTTAGACTGACGCAGCAGAATAAAAACAAGTAAAAGATAAGAGACCTAACTTGTAGGTTTAAAGACAGGAAGTAGTGTGCACCACCAGGATTCTCACCTCCTGGTACACACACACACACACACACACACACACACACACACACACACACACACCTGAGAGATCCTGGCCTGCTGTTCGAGGCTGAGAGGAAGTTGGTCTTCATCTTCACCGAGTCTCCTGACACACATGAGACTCTTTGGATGTCGGCCTGCATTGATTTATGTCATTTTTTTTACAATGAATGATAAGATTAATGAAGACGACACTGAGACTAATCTGACAAAGTACACTAGCTAGGGCTGCAGACCTATAGTTATTACTATTATGAATGTATCCTGAACAACAGGAAGTAACACGTTCCTACTGCTTGGAAGGAGGAAGACAGTAAAATAAGTGGTGAAAAGGAGAAGTGTATTTGAGATGTCTCCCAGTAACGTGATCAGTTCACAGTGAAATGTCCGCACACAATTAGACACGTTTTAATTTCCCGCCATGTCTTTTCTCTCCTCCTGTTTTCTTGTAGCACCTAGTCAAAGGAGTTCACTACCGCTGGGGGTTCTTTGTACCGAGCGGCCCTGCCTTGGATGAAATTAGGGAAATGGTGGATGCAGGACAGGTACAGTACCAGATGTATAACTGCTTCAGGGGCTGGCAGTGAAGTGACACCAGCTAGTGGGTCACCGCGTGCACACCAGGGGATACATTGGGCTCTTTTGGCTCGAAGCATCAGTTTCAGACTCGTCTCAAGCCTTTTCTTGGGCTTCATTAATATTCGTTAGATTAATGTCTCACATTTCACCGATGCCAATGAGAGGAATTTAATTCACTTTGTGGTACAGCATATACAAAAAGGTTCTAGTGAAACATCCCTAGCTAGAAACACTGGCGTTCACATCCACAACACAAAGTCTCCCGGTTTTCATTGGAGCTACTTTCTGCTGCAGGAGTTCAACAAAGGATTGGTGATCCTGTGGCGTGATCGATTACATTGTGATACAGTATGCCGTTAAACTGGGGATTACCCCTCTATGCAGATAACCTCTCTATCTGTCTTCAGTTCATTTATTTCATTGAAGGCGTCGTCTGAAAACGGCTTCCCTCCCTCATATTGTAATGCACAATAGTTGAGAATGGGGCTCGTTTGACCTCTGTTTGACCTCTATGTGCTCTCTACCAGATTCGGGCTGTGGTGGAGGACACGTTCAGCTTTTCCCAGGTTCCTCAGGCCTTGGAGAAGATGGAGAAAGGTCACGCTCGTGGAAAGACAGTGGTGCAGATCAGCAAAGAGGGAGACGGCTCATAGCACTGACTGTACATCTTTATGTACTCGTGGAAGGGAGTTCAACTCATTTGAATTGTTTCCACTTATTGGATCCACGGTTGCAAACAAGGTGCCAGAACAAGGTTTTTGCTTCTTATCAGTGTGGGTGTTTGTCTCTAGAAATGTGTGTAAGAAGCTTTTGTCTGCCTTTTTTCACTGGCTTGAAAAATAAAATAATCTGATTACAATTCTGTGATAATGTACTTTTTTTAGAGCAATTAGTCAAATTTGACCATGTAAAACCTGATTATTCCCACATCCAGTTCCCGGTTTATTAGGTACACCTAGCTTAACTAATTCTAATAAAACCGCAACTGCAATAAATCCTATACCCTCATGCCGCTTATCATTCTTGTTGAATCTGTTTTGGAGAAGTGTTGAAGCAGCTGTGGGGCCTTCTGGTGTTACTCCTTCACACAGCACATACATGTACTGCATGTATGTCCACCACTCAGGGAAGCTGCTGTGAAAAGCAACCCACTGAGTCATGTTATTTCACGGCACTGGAGTCTGTGGGAGACGGCACAAGAACAGGAGGCTCAGTGAGGCTGAGACGAGTGAAATGTAATCCATCTACTGTCACATAGCAAACATCTGTTCTTCTACGATGATATTTTGTGTGCCATGCTATACTATATATTGTATAGCTTTTTATGACATATAATACTGATGTTTTCCATGACGTTTTATGACATACTATATTATGATATATGGTATGTCATTCATTTTAATGACTTTTTTATTTATTTTTTCAAACATATGTCACCATTTCTCACAACATTTATTTATTAGGACTTTTTAAGGCCTACTATACAACGTTCATTTGTAACATTTTATATCAGTTGTGTGTTAACGTTACGTTGCAGAAAGATTAGTTTTGTGGCCGTATCATTTAGTTTTGTGTGAAAGCGATCAGTGAACTCCACCCCCCTCTCGCACGATGACGTCACCAGCACAGCCGTGACCTCGGCTCGCTAGCTAGCAGGTAGCTGAGCTATAGGCATGCGCACATGGAACATGATCTTCTCTGATGGGTTTCACCTCCGACTCTTTTTAAAAAAGGAGCAGGGCCCGTTGTTCGTGGGAGTACATCCCAGTACACAACACACAGGCATCTTAGTTTCATCCACAGACGTCACTTTCACAGCTTTTAGGCGTTTAGTCTTTCTAATTACAAACCTCCAAGATCTTATACTCCCACAGTTTTAACACATAATTGTGTTGCTTGACGTGAACAATTATTTGTTAATTTGACAAACATTATGTGCAATTCATGGCACAATTCAAACAGAATCAAATAGTTATTGGTCTCATCACTGACATATTCTTAAGGAAATAAGGAGCCATGGCGGTCCAACAGAATGGGAGGGTCTATGTGAACAGTGATGCAACACTTAGCTTCAGCACCAAAGTTCATCAACAATAAAGTCAGCGACTGCAAATCTGAAGTGAACAGTGATTCCAGGCAGCAAAGTGGTTTTCACCAAAGTTGCATTCAGGTGAATCTTTGAAACTTTTGTTGAAGAATCTTTTTGGACTGGTTATAGAGTGAGATGGCAGCTGGAAGGAAGGAGCTCCTGGAGCGGATCTGGATCAGTCTCTTACTGGAAGTGCTGGACCAGGAGGTGGTTTGTGCAGGACCCTGTTCTCCAGCACCACCTCTGATGGTTCCCAGAGCAGAACCCAGTTATGAGATGCCCTTATCTCATAATTTCATTTTTGATATCGTGCAATGACTCTCAAATGTTTCATGGATCTATTTAGGCCAACAATATGTACCTGACAACACTCTTTGAGCCGGACCTGTTTGTTGCAAAGTAAAAACACAAATGTACCGTGTAGTTATTTTCTATGTATTTCTTTATTTTGTTATAATCTGTGCCTCTTCAGTGTTGGTAAGTTCTATATGATCATTTTAAAATAAGCTACAACAGATGTTATAAAAATGATAATGAAGTTCCCACATGGTTTCCCCCTTATATATCAACGTCACATCGTGTTCCCTTGCACCTACATGTATGCATCATTACCTTCTGTTCTGGTACACAAGCACTAGAGATTACAATTGTTTAGGAGTTAATTTGAATACAATTGGAAATAATTATACTGCACGTTGCTGGCCGTAATCTAAAACATTCTCCATTTTATTTATATCAACATGTAACATTACAAGCATAAATACTGAACGGGAATAACAGTATTGCCTTAAAGTAAAATGAAAATACAAAATATATGAAATTAGAATTTCAACAATATTTATTGTATATCAGATAGTTTCATACATTGTCAGATTTTATAACATCAGAAATATGATATTGTTTCTAATATGAAGACATATTTAGAAGATTTGTTGAACATTTATTGAATTGTGCTACTAAGTAAATAAACGGTATAAATACTGTACATAGAGTTTACATGAACATATTTTATTCTATGACAAATTGAATACTTTAAAGCTTTCAGAATGATTATTTTCTCGTTCAGCCTGAACCGTCAGTCTCCTTCTTGATTTCTGAGCAGATGAAACAGCTTCCTGTGTGTGGGAGGAGCTTCCTGAACCCACCAGCACAGAAGAGGCAGATGGAGACAAACTACGTCCTCTGTGCCGGTGGGGACGGGACGCTCCTCGTCCTCTGGGCTGCTGGGTGGAGCGGGTGGCGTCGGGGTGGAGGGGCAGGGAGGACCGTGCACACTGGGTCTCGAACTCTCTGGGGTGCTCAGAGGTCTGCTGTGGGTCTGGGTCGTCCTGGGATGACGGGTTGGTTGACGTCCTCCCTCAGCTGCCCCAAGAGTGAGACGAGAGCCCAGAGGAGTCCTGCCCTGTGAGACACAAACACAAGAGATGAATACTTTTGAACTCAACTACTCCACCTTCACATTGTTGTGTTGAATCTGGCTTCCAATGATGGAATCGTATTACTGATACTTCTGTAGTGTTGAGAGGGATTACTTACTCAGCCCACTGAAAGAAAGGCGACCGCCGCTCTCCATCTGGTCCTGTAGTCCTCCATCCTTCTCATCTGGTCCTGTAGTCCTTTGCATCTGCTTCGTCATAAAGGAGACCCTGGATGCTGCTTCTTGAGTCACAGCCATCGATACCTGAGTAAAAGAGACTTGGAGACTTTTCTTAACGTTAGTAGTTTTTAATCACACATCCTTCACCTAACTATACAAATAAATAGAGAGTAAAATGAACAATCTTGGATTACATCATCAAAATGACTTGTCCGGCAAATATCAAAAATGCCAAATATCAGCCAAATATCCCAGAATGCATTTCGCACCAGCAACGGGGAACAATGGCGGAGGAGACAACTGAAAGTTGAAATTTGACTATACTACAGTAATACTACTATAGTATTTTTTTAAGCGAGAAGTTAGTTTAAGCATCAAATCTGTGGTTGGTTTGTCAAGATTCAGCCGGAAACTCTTAACTGCTGTTCGGTGCTTAAGCACAAACAGTCAGATCTTTACTCCTCGCAACCCGCAAGCGCAGGGAGGCGACCCTCTCGTTCTCCTGGGAAAACTCCAACACGGCGGCGCTCATCCGGGGGCTCGTGAATGTTTCCCTGGTCCAGGCGAGGTAGCTAAAGTCAGTGGGCCGTTATCCATCAGGGTTTTTTGAACCACTCCTAGTCTTGTGAAACGTCATAAGTCACAGCCCAAGTACTGTTACAATTCAAAGTCCCCCATCTAGCCAACCACAGTCCAAATGCCCGGATGCGACTTGCTCCGGTCACCTTACCTGGGAAGTCGTAAATGACTTGTCTGTACGTGGGACAGCCAAATACCCCAGAATGCATTTCGCACCAGCATCAGGGAACAATGGCGGAGGAGCCAGCACACAACTGAAAGTTTACACTTTTGAACTAGTAACAGCTGAGGTGGTGATGTCATCAAGTAAGCTGCTGTTCCAATTGCAGAATGACCGTACTGCGTCCTCCTGTCCCTGAGAGTCTGGACTCCCAAGTCCAAAATCAACTGGGGGCGGAGCTTCTTCAGGACGTTCCGCACAAAAACCTCTGTTGCAGGATGCTACCTATTGCCAACCCCGCCAGACGCAAGGGAAGGCTGTCTGGTGCTTTATCAGTCCTGCCAGACATAAAGGTTTTCGAATCCTGCAGCAAACAGGCTGGCGGTCCAATCCGAGTCGCTGTCCTCATCCCAATGACTGTCTTCTGTTTGTGGAGGATCCAAGCGAGGCCTGACGTGGAGGGTGCAGACTCCCCGTAGTCCTCTTCTCTGGTCCTCTGGTCAGTTTGTCAAGATTCAGCCTTCTTGAAAATGTGCTCCGACAATTTGGTGGTTTAATTGTAAAAATACTTCACAGTGAAGTACCGGAGTAAACTCATTAGCAAGAACAGCTGAGGTGGTGATGTCATCAAGTAAGCTGCTGAGAGTCTGGACTTACAAAGTCCAAAATACACAACTGGGGCCGGAGCTTCTTCAGGACGTGCCGCACAAAAACCTCTGCTGCAGGATGCTACCTATTGCCAACCCCGCCAGACGCAAGGGAAGGCTGTCTGGTGCTTTATCAGTCCTGCCAGACATAAAGGTTTTCGAATCCTGCAGCAAACAGGCTGGCGGTCCAATCCGAGTCGCTGTCCTCATCCCAATGCCTGTCTTCTGTTTGTGGAGGATCCAAGCGAGGCCTGACGTGGAGGGTGCAGACTCCCCGTAGTCCTCTTCTCTGGTCCTCTGGTCAGTTTGTCAAGATTCAGCCTTCTTGAAAATGTGCTCCGACAATTTGGTGGTTTAATTGTAAAAATACTTCACAGTGAAGTACCGGAGTAAACTCATTAGCAAGAACAGCTGAGGTGGTGATGTCATCAAGTAAGCTGCTGAGAGTCTGGACTTACAAAGTCCAAAATACACAACTGGGGCCGGAGCTTCTTCAGGACGTGCCGCACAAAAACCTCTGCTGCAGGATGCTACCTATTGCCAACCCCGCCAGACGCAAGGGAAGGCTGTCTGGTGCTTTATCAGTCCTGCCAGACATAAAGGTTTTCGAATCCTGCAGCAAACAGGCTGGCGGTCCAATCCGAGTCGCTGTCCTCATCCCAATGACTGTCTTCTGTTTGTGGAGGATCCAAGCGAGGCCTGACGTGGAGGGTGCAGACTCCCCGTAGTCCTCTTCTCTGGTCCTCTGGTCAGTTTGTCAAGATTCAGCCTTCTTGAAAATGTGCTCCGACAATTTGGTGGTTTAATTGTAAAAATACTTCACAGTGAAGTACCGGAGTAAACTCATTAGCAAGAACAGCTGAGGTGGTGATGTCATCAAGTAAGCTGCTGTTATAATTGCAGAATGACTGTACTGCGTCCTCTCGTCCCTGAGAGTCTGGACTTACAAATCCAAACTCCAAAGTACACAACTGGGGGTGGAGCTTCTTCAGGACGTTCCGCACAAAAACCTCTGTTGCAGGATGCTACCTATTGCCAACCCCGCCAGACGCAAGGGAAGGCTGTCTGGTGCTTTATCAGTCCTGCCAGACATAAAGGTTTTACAATCCTGCAGCAAACAGGCTGGCGGTCCAATCCGAGTCGCTGTCCTCATCCCAATGCCAACCCCGTCAGATGTGAGGTAAGGTCCCCGTAGTCCTCTTCTCTTGTCCTCTTGGCGGCGGATCCAAGGCCTGACGTGGAGGGGGCAGACTCCCCGTAGTCCTCTTCTCTGGTCCTCTTGCCGGAGGATCCGAGGCCTGACGTGGAGGGGGCCGACTCCCCGTAGTCCTCTTCTCTGGTCCTCTTGCCGGAGGATCCGAGGCCTGACGTGGAGGGGGCCGACTCCCCGTAGTCCTCTTCTCTGGTCTTCTTGGCGGAGGATCCGAGGCCTGACGTGGAGGGGGCAGACTCCCCGTAGTCCTCTTCTCTGGTCCTCTTCTGGCAAGAAGTCTGTGGTGGGTGCTGGGTGAGAGGGTCATCATCTTCATCGTCATCTTCGGCCATGGAGCCGGAATCTTCCCTCTTGCTGTCTTCCTTGTCGTCGTCCTTCTCCTCCTCCTCCTCCTCATCATCATCATCCTCCTCGCTGTCTTCCTCGTCATCTTCCCACTCTTGCCTCTTGGACCTGTAGCTGTATCCAGGATCTTCCACCTCCCAGTAGGACAAGCCGTCTCCCTCGCAGTCCTCACCGTCTCCCTCGTAGTCCTCCTCATCTTCGTCTCCCCAGTAGTCTCCCCCGTAGTCCTCATCTTCATCTCCCCCGTAGTCCTCCTCATCTTCGTCTCCCCGGTAGTCTCCCCCGTAGTCCTCATCTTCATATCCCCCGTAGTCCTCTTCTCCCTGGCCGTCGTCAAATAGGACCTGGGGAAGCAACCCACCTAGACCCCGATCCACAAGCACGACCCGACCTTTAGCCATAAATGCGTTTGCATACTCACCTTGCTTACCTTCGTCGTCTACGGCGATCCTGATGGGGTCCTGTGCAGAACGCGCCATGATGTAGTTCACACCAGCTGAGAGGGAAAGGTTAAAACCGTAAGGATTTCTCATAACATAAAATATTTCTGGATTACATTGAGCAATAATCAAAGTTTAAAATAGAAAAAGCGACAGCATATCCTTAAACTAACAACAGACAACACACAAGAGGCTGTGCCTTTAAACATTTAACAGTAACATCAAACATAGTGCAGTTCTGTCTCTGTTAGTTTAAACAGATGAGGGAATCAGAAATATGACACTTAATGATAAACATTGTTGTTATTACATTTTGATAGTATTGAAAAAAACGTTTTCACAAAGATGGACTATTTGACTACATATTTAGTTATTCTAATGTCAATAATAATAATAATAATTTTCGTTATTGATATTGTCAGCAGTATTACTATTTGTATATGTCCCAAACAACAATATAGGGTTCATAATAAACAAGCTTTAATCTTAGGTTGCACACACATTTCGGATGCGCAGACCAGGTGCCTTTCACGCATGGCTTTTTTTCTGCTTAATTAACCGACAGTTGAGTTCTCGGCAAAGACATTTATTCTGCACCAAACAATTGTAAGGACTTCAGTGTTTGTGTGAACAAAACGTTCAATGGTTTGCAATAAACAGCGTGGACGTATTTAATACACATGCACTTACGTCATGACGCACAGTGAAAGATGGCTATACTAATCCAACATGAGCACAGTAACCTCTGTCGTTTATAACTCATAATTCTCACAGTTTATGAGGTGCATATCACAGCGAGATGCTGGAGGCAGCACGCGCACATGCAGTCCCATACAGTTATAACAGATGGCGCTCTTGTCCCCCGAAATCAAAGTACCGCAACAACGAGCATGTTAAATAAATAATGTATTTAATATGATAAAGTAAAATAAGCAGATGTTTGTACAATAAGTCACGTTTCAACAGTCAAAACAAACCAGCAGAGGGTCGCCTGCAGGTCAGGTGACCGCTGGAGACCGAGGTGTATGACGTTTATCATTTAGAATTC
The DNA here is from genome assembly GCA_023566465.1 of Cottus gobio. Classification (NCBI taxonomy): domain Eukaryota; kingdom Metazoa; phylum Chordata; class Actinopteri; order Perciformes; family Cottidae; genus Cottus; species Cottus gobio. The sequence continues at coordinate 10,176,153 of CM042221.1, read as the reverse complement.
CATAAAAATGGCTTGGGCGCCATCTTTTTTTTGCAATTTTTAGGTTAAACTTCGACGTTTTGATGCCTTAAACCCAAAATAACAGGAGTTTCGAACCGCTACACAAATTGTTAACACATTCCACACATCTCCCGACATTTTGACGACATTCTGCCGCTCAAATACCATTTTACAGGAGAAATCATGAATTTGTGTCTTTTACCAACAAATCTGACAACATTCTGGGGCTTTTTAACATTGAAAACCTCTAAAACTCTAAAAGTTTCACTGATTTCTAACCTGAAAACACTTTTAAGGGTCTAGGGGGGTACGTTGATAATAAAAAAGCTAAATTAAATCTAAAAGTTGTCTTACCTGCACAGTTCTCGTCCAACTCACAGCCCAGTCCCTCCAGCAGGGGCTCTCTCTCGATTTCCAGACGGCTGAAGTCCTTTTCAGGGTCTCGCGATAGTATATCCAGTAGTTCTGTGTCGTTTCCAGCAAATCGTCTCAAGCAGTTTTAAAGAGTTTTCTTTACAGGTTTGGGTTCACAAGAGGTGTTCAGTTCATGTCAAAGTCCAAAGTGCAAAGGGAAGAAGCAGAACGTTCGCGGACTTTAAGTAGCCTCGGTCTGGTTGCCATGGCATTCACTGACGTGACTGCGTCCGTACGTGCTCCCGTACGTGCTCCCGTGCGTTCTTCCGTGCGATTAAGCAATACAGAAAGAGACATAATAATATCTTTTCTCATATTTGTCAAATATATATTTGTAATGAATTCATACTGTAGTTATATTATTCGTCATTGATCTGTTGTTATTCAGTACAGCTATAGTTACAGTACAGTGCACTTATTGTAAGTCGCTTTGGCTAAAAGCGTAAGCTAAATGTAATGTAATGTACAGCTATGAGTTTGTAAACCTACACAAACTGTCTCTGCAATACTTATTGTGATTCAACACATTGGTATTGAGAGAGAGATTAAGTAAACAACAAATAATATCAGTTGTCCAACCTTTGTGTCTAGATAGTTTAAAAAAGTATACTTTATTAAAAACAACACATAAATGACACACATGCAGAGTATATTGGTATTTGCCCAACACGCAACAATATTCATGTTTGCCAGCTATGTTTATATCTGTAGCACCATGTGAGAAAGTAGTCAGAGGGTTATTTGGCCTTCTTGCCTTTGCCCTTGTTCTTTAAGGACGTGTGAGTACTGGAGCCTCTCCACCAGGTTTGGGAGGATTTAGCAGCTTTGGTCTTAAATCCAGCTCCCTCGTCTCCTCCCTTCCCTTCTCTTCTCTCCTCTCCTGATCTGTTGGCCAACTCTTCCGCTGGATCTGGTTGCACCATCTCTGGGCAGGAAAAGGTTTCTCCAGCTTCCTCTCCTCCTCCCTTTCATAATCCATTCCATTCAACTCCAGATCGGCCTGAGACAGGTGATGGTGGCAGTTATGGTGTCGAGGTGAGAAAGAGTGAGAGGTGGAGAATGAGCAGTGAATAAATACTCTAATGTTTTGCTGATTAAAATGTGCCAAAACCAATTGAATCGGTCATCTGATACACTGAAGGCCTCCGTCCTGGATTTCAAACCAGAGACAGCGTGAAGGAAAAGGACCGATGTAAATAAAACTGAGCTAGAAAACATATTTGTTTAATATTTGTTTAGTGGATTAACAGGAAATAAAATGGCAACTATTTTGATAATGAATTCGTTGCTACAGTAAAGTAAAAACAATAAAGTAAAAATGGCAAACTCTAATGTGAAGTTGCTGTCTGTCAAATAACGCTGATTTCCTAGAAAAAATTCCCTCGAAGGATTTTGTGAAAGAATAATGCTGAGAAATGGACGGAAGTGGAAGGAAAATTTACACTAAATAAAAAATTCCTCTGCTCCGACTTTGTCGGTGCTCGGGACCAAATGATAACAATGTTCTTATTTGAGTGAATCCAAATGAATACTACTGAGATGTAGAGTCTCACTACGGACACTGGAGTGCAGTATTTAGCCTCCTAACGATCACACCTCACTCCAGTAAAGAAATACTTCCGGTGGGACCCTTCAAAGCAAAACTATCCAATGACATGGCTTTATGTGTTTCTAACATGTTTTCTAAGAAGAAGAATATGATGCATATATCATACGTCTGTACTGTTCCAGATGTAATATATGTGAGCAGAACAACAATGTAATTCATATAAAATAATAAACCAATAAACCGAGGCGACGTCACTTCTTACGTCCGGCTTTGGACTGGTATCATGTGACTTGACGTTCCGGTCTTGTCCGGGAGCGGAGCCGTAAACCCCCGTCCGGCGGGGAGCTGCAGCATGGCGCTGGAAGCTTGGTACATGGACAGCTCCGAGGAGGACCAGAGAAAGCCGCACAGGCTGAACCCCAACGAGCCCGTGTCGCTGGACGAGCTGAAGCAGCTCGGGGTGTTTTACTGGAAGGTGCGCGAACGTCACGGCCACGTTGGCTGCTGCCTTTACCGCGAAGAAAAGAAAAATGAAATGTATCGCAGAGTAGCTCACTAAAGTCAGCCTTTGTGTTTTGTATACACTTTACTCTTTTACAGAACACTCGTAAACACCTTTTTGGGTTTGATAACTGTGACCCCCCACCCCCCACTAAACAACTTTAAAATGACAACAAACATGCCGACATGTTAGTTTCAGTCCTTAAACTATACTTAGTTTATTAAGCCCCCCCTTTCTTTCAATCCTAGAAACGGCCCTGGTTCACAGTATAACTGTAATCTTTCTCGATCAAACAGGATTTGTTTTTTTTGTTTTTCTCATCCGAGACGAGGGGCTAAGGATATGTGTTTTGTGATTGTATGATTGTAAATAGTTGATTTGTTATACTGGATATGTAAAAACTGCCAATGACAAAAAATAATAAACTTCACTTTGTACAGCCAATTATGTTTTAACTTTGCCGTTTTGTGATCAAAACGTTGGGTTCAAAAGCATATGGACACAGCAATATACAATGTTTGAATCAATATTCAACCTCCCGAAATTCTCACACACCACTCCGCTCCTCCGCGACCTTCACTGGTTACCGGTGGCCGCCCGCATCTACGAACAGATCTGGTCCAGTCTACATCCAGGACATGGTAAAACCTTACACCCCAACTCGTGCGCTCCGCTCGGCTTCTGCCAATCGCCTTGTAGCTCCGTCGCTGCGAGCTAAACACTCAACAAAGTCTCGACTGTTCTCTGTCCTGGCTCCTCGATGGTGGAATGAGCTCCCCATTGACATCAGAACAGCAGAAAGTCTCTACATCTTCCGTCGCAAACTAAAAACATATCTTTTCCGACTATACCTTGAATAAAGGATGTAGCACTTTAGTAGCACTGAAATGGCTCTTACTGATAGCACTTTGTAGTCGAACCTTTGACGAAATTGTACTTTCTTGATTCTTGTTCTGATTCTTGTTTGTAACCGTAGAATGCACTTATTGTAAGTCGCTTTGGATAAAAGCGTCAGCTAAATGACATGTAATGTAATGTAATGTAATGTAATATGTGTAATATCAAACATACTCTTGTGGGGCAAATATTATCAATCAGCAGCTTTTGGAATATGAGTACAGTAAAATGTCAATAGATAGCTTTCGCCATAACGCACAGACCAGCTTGCTGACTTTAAATAAGGGAAGCTGTTTTTTTTATTTATTTTATCATTTTATTTTGAAGGTTAAATGACCCCACATCCGTTAGTAGTTGCATAGTTGTGTAACTTCATACAAAGGGGGTGTGGTGGGGGATCTATTAGTAAAGTAATGGTTTAAGAAGATAATATGAATTAATAAACTTCTGGTATTGCTACTACTACTCAACACCTTTTTGTTTTTACCCTACATGTAGTATGAATTGAATGTGATCACAAGACAATATATTTGTCTGGGAAATGTAATGTCGGCATCTTGTGTTCAGGACAGTTGCAAGAAGCTGTTCCTTTTCTTTTTACTTTATTTTAAAATCATATTTCATGAATGCACCATGTTTCATAACATACATCCCAATGTAAAACTGGAAATAGTACCATTGCTGAGATAGAATAATTTAATTTGTACTGTATATTGTCATATTTAATTCCAGTTCAACAGAAATCTCTAAAAACAAATTTGAAGTGACATAGCTAAGGTGGTTATATGCCGTATATGTTCAAAGTTTAGGTGTATAAAGATTGTTATGTTCTTTTGCAACGTTTAAAAAAGAGAGAGATAGCAGTGGTGACACTATACACACAACCAGAGGATGTTCCAGTTTATATATCATGGTGAAAAAAACTGAAAGCATGAAATAAAGAGGAAATTAAAATTGGTCTCAATGTCTGTTTCTATACAAGGACAGACATTATTTAACTCAAACAGAATGAATCCCATGCAAATAATGATACAATAAAGAAAACCCTTTCCTTTATGGTGGTAACTTCCAAATAAAGTCAAAAATTGTATTAAAAAGAATAATCCACCACCAGTTAAACCCAGCAACAGAAGCCATTAGACAGACATAAAGCAAGCCGTGCACTCCTATTAAAAAGTGCCAACATATTAAGTTCAAAGCTAAAATATCACTTAATGTCTGTATTACAAAGCTACAAATCTCTCTGGGGATCTGTGAAAAGATACAGATCTTGCACAGGGCATACAGACCAGGGCCTTTACCGGAGTCTACCACACCCACCCCGACCACTCCCTGTATAAAACGGATCAGATGGGCTTTGTGGCCACCATTTTGGGTTCCCTGTCCTTCAACTAATCCTACCACAAAAAGCTTGCTTCATAAAATTGTTGTAGAAAAACAGCTTATGCTTCCTCTTCATTCCAGTATAGTTGTAGTGTTTGAGCCAATTATGTTACAACAAAAAGAGGGCACAGCTTGAGTGGCAATGGAGATGAAACAGAAGATGGAGGTCGATACAAGTTAGCAGCTTCAAATGTGGAAGTCCTTCGACGGTCGCTTATTGGCTGGCAGGCAGTCATCACGATCTTCATAGGGGTCGTCCTGTTGTATAGGCTACACATTTTAGTGCACTGTAAATAAGGCTGTGTTTTGTAGTTACTGACAATAGAATTGTTTTACCTGAATTTAGCTGATCAAATATACAGTATATTGCCTAGATGTTGGCTAATAAGGAACCCGATTGCCATTCAGAGATGCCATAAACAGCTTCAAACTGTGTTGCCACTCCATGTTTGTCCAAGAGGGGGCACATTTAGTTCAACTTTAAGAGTTGGGAACCGTTTGTTTAAATCCAGTAAGGTAGCAACGTGCCGAGAGTTGACTTACTTTTTCCAGGATCGATAGTCCTCACAGAAACTGACACTTCCTATCGGTTGTTCTTGGGTCGGCCGTATTATAGTATCTGCCTAAAGGGCAGATCTTCTCAAACTTTTTCTGTCGTGCCCTACTTCGGAGGAAGAAAAATGTTCATGCTCCACGGCCAACAAAACTGTAACAAATTGGTCCATGCTGAATCTTTATTGAAATCATTTTGAAACTCCATCTGTGCTTTTTCAAATAGAATACAGAAAATGTAAATCCCTTCGGAAAGCAAACATTCCCACGAAAGTACAGGCATTCATTTTCAGACATTTCGCCATGTATTTATTAGTACTTCGTTCTTTTGTAATATGTAAAGTTCTCATGTAGCTCACGGGGAGAGTGGTCATTCTGAAACCACAAGGTTCGATCCCTGGTCTCCCCACAGTTTGCCTGTTGAAGTGTCCTTGAGCAAGACCCTGACCCCCCATTTGCTCCCCTGGCCCTCACAGGAGCACACTGCTCCTTCATTACTAAGGATGGGTGAAATGCAGGGAATAATTTCCCCACTATGGGATTAATAAAGTATTATAAAGAAGAAAAAAAGAAATCTGCATCCCCCCCTTTCCCCCACGCCAGACCTGTAATACCTCCGCGCCCCACACTTTGAAAACCACTGCACTAAGCTGATATCGAAAGACCACGAGGGACAGGCCGGACACCATGACAGTCTGTGCTTTACCTTGTATGTCAAAGCACTTTGTATGCTCCAGAGCGGACACAGACTTTGTTATGCAGAGTAATGAGATCAGTAAAACTCAGCCATGCAGTTACTATGCAAGAGCACATGGCTAGTGAGTTTGTCAGTTCCTAGCAGAGAGACACATCTGGGCTGTTTCTGAAATCGGGTGGAGAAATAATTAAACAAAATAAGACATACAACAAAATATTTTATTGCAAAAGTGAACCTCACATGAAGTAATAAGCCGGCTTATGATTATTACGCAAGTCTTCTGCACATGCATTGGGGAATGGGTATTTATTTTATATTTCTTACTGCCTTCCAGGCCTTGCCTCACACGATGAGTTAATTGTGAGAAAATCAATAGAGAAAATAAATGGGTGATTAATAATACAGGTGTGTCATATGGTCTCCGCTTGCACTCCTCTACGTACCATCTTAAATTGGTGTATTGTGAGTCATGTAGATGGAAGCTACACTGGCACAACACAAAGGGGTGAAGCACATGCAATACTGAAAACACACAAAGTCAGGTAGCACACTGTGGCAGCGCCATACAGGTTCACCACATATTAAATGGGCTTTTAGGGGGATCAGGCTTCAGACACTGTTGATCAGATGTCCACATATCTTAAAGAAAAAAAAAAAAAACACACCTCGATAAATTAAACCAAAGCAGAACAAAGGGCTGGGCCCGAAAGGAAACAGGATTCCTAACAGATGAGGAATTCCATCTCACCGGTTTTGTACGCCACGGTAAAACAATTGTGGTTTGTATTAATTCAATCAAGCTCTACAGCGTAGCGGTGTAAATAGATAGTGCACCTTTCTAGTTTTAATCATGTTTAGTGTCTTTTATACCAATGAAAAGGGCTTTTGGTCATATGCCCAATATTCAAACTAAATACAACTAAGAATGTTGGTGCAGTTGGCACCATTTTCCTACTTGACTGGATTATATTTCTAGCTTTTTCCTCTCTGCTCCAGTTAGTGATCAATCCATGCTCCATGGCAGAGAGGAGATCTCGCCCTCCATCTCTTTGCAAATTGCCGATGTGAATCTAGTCAGTTGCTTTGGGCTAAAATGGTTTTTCCAGTCTCCCGCAATACCTAATACAAAACCAAAAAACATGGAGTCAGACATTTTTTGTTGAGACTGAAAATCCACCGACATGATTAAATCTCACTCTTTCGTCCTGATAATCCCAATTTGAGCCTCACCTTTTCTGAGGAAAGGAGACGTGTCCGAGTTCATGTACTTCTTAGGGACCAGGCTGAAGTTGGACATGTTGTTGTTCTTCATGGTCTTGAAGGAGCATTGTTCCGCTATCTTCTGAATGGCTTCTTCGCTCAGATTACGTCCCAGGAAAACGGAAATGCGCCTGAGAGCTGCAGGGAGGTCCTAGAAGAGCGGCACATTTATGTAAAGCAACAGGTGTTCGCTTTCATCTCATAATGCAGTCTCTCATGAAGAATCTTCTGCATGATCTCTACAATGAGGGCTCACTGTGAAGCCCATGATGAAGATGATACTGTTTGACTGGTCATATCTAAGAAGTATAATTGCTGTGGCTTTATTTATTTTTACAGGAGGCATTTAAGCTGTTTCTTTTCCAGTCTGACTGAACAATAATTTTCCATTTTAAAATCAATATTGTTATCTACACCGGCCGCGGAACATTTACACATGCTATACATGTAAAGCCACAACCAGAAGTCTGATTTTACAATTCAACTTTATTTTCCTAGAGTAATAAAATGCCTCCTGTGCAGACAGACTGATGCTTCTGTGTTATGTATGCAATCCTTTCACTGTTGAGACATTTTGTTCAACTTCTTTTTACGAAGCCACTGAAACAATAAACAGTGGTGCGTTACTGACTTTTAGTCCAAATATTAGTAATAATTGTAATGCAGCAATATAGCTTACATACTGTACTTTTATGTAACACTTTTATATAACACTTCCATTATTTTAAGTATTTAATCCCAGACAAGCAACCTGTACAACCTTTACCTTTTGGGATTGTTGCTCTGAACAAAATGTCAAACGCTTAGACAGCAGTTTGCCACACATTAAGTCACCAATTTAAAACAATATTTGGGATAGGATGCAACAAAAAGAAAATCCTGTCAGACATGCTTGGGGTTCACCACACGGCTGCTGATCCAAGAGACGATCCGTTTAGCAAAATGGTCAACCAGACATTTGATGTTCAGTCAACAGCATCTCTGGCCTGGAGAAACGTTGTCACAACAGAAGCCCATGAGAGCGTTTTACCTGAACCATTTCTTCGTATGTGATGTGCATTATTCTGTCTCCCAGATCTGTGCCTCTCCAGCCCTTCACGTGGTCTGTCCATTTTCCAAACATCACTGCAGACAACACGGACAACAGACCACAGCATATAACCATCAACAACCCACTGCTTGCATCCAACATTTGTCCACGTGGTAATACACCAGGATGCTGACCCGCTCAGCTGGAGTTACATTTTTAATATTAAACTCTACATGTGGAACGAGACCTCAGACCTTTGCCCTCAAGGAATTTATCCATGAAGTCATCAAAGGTAGCTGGAGTCTCGAGGAATTCAGCCATCTTATGGAAGTGGTATGAAGACACCAGGACGTCCTTCGGGTTCCTCATGACATAGATCACCTACGGCAGAGACACAAATTTATACATAACAGGTGTCATTTGTATTAAATACGATTTATAGAAATGAGGCCAGGACAAAGGTAGTGTTAGCAACATATACAGTAACACCACAGCTCCTCCAGCTTGTCTGGAAGGAAGCTAAATGACACTCCAATTAAGGGTCCATTTTGGTGAGGGAAAAACCTTTGGAAAGTTTTGACCTGCGCTGGATGCACTTTATCATGTACAATTATGCACAGAAGAGATCACACAAAGCCTCCGCCATTGTACCTTGGCTTTGGAGTTGTGGAAAGAGGGGGGCATGAGGTGGTAAGGAAAATGTGTGACCAGGCCCCGCGGAGACTCCAACTTATCCACAACCAATGCTAATCTTTTCTCCTCCAGCCAGGGGACCCTGTCCCAGTTAGGAATGGTTTGGATCGGCGTCAGATCCCCCCCATTCAGAATCAGTGGGAGGATCTCCTGCATCCAGATGGTACCTGCAAAAAAGAATGAAACGGCAGATAAAACATGCTGCAAGTAAAATATACCAACATGCTTGATGAAGCAACAATATAAGATCTACACCAGACCGAATTAGTCTTTCGCCCCTATACCCAGGTCGGACGACCGATTTGCACGTCAGGACCGCTACGGGCCTCCATCAGAGTTTCCTCTGGCTTCGCCCTGCCCTGGCATAGTTCACCATCTTTCGGGTCCTTGAGCAACGTTTTTAGTTTACATTTTGGCAAATTGGCACCCTTTAAAAAGGTTGCCGAATTAGCAATTAGCAGTTCCTGTTTGCATTGTGTCCACGGATGTGCAGACAACCATCAGTGGATTATTTTGATGCTGGAGAAAACTTAAACATGTGATGTTTTGCAAGGAGAGTTTATTTGTGATGGCCATTGAAGACAATGGCATCCTTTTAAAGCCTTGGTCGAGCCTGAATAGCAATAAGGAGGTATGGAAAGTAAATCAATGAATGTGCAAAAGAGCACATTCCTTTTCAAGCACACTAAACCATGTGCTTGTCTAATGAGGGAATTCCCCTTGGAAACGGCCCTCAGTCTGCAACTTGTTCAGCCTTTGTCTTTCTGTGAGAACCCATTGCAATGCAGAGGGTTCTACGCTGAGCAAGCACACAATCGAGCGCAGTTAAAAAAATAAAATAGCCTCACAAATTGTTAATAATGTCAGTGTGGCTCACCATAACTGTCACAAGCAATCATGTCATAATGGTGAAATGGAACCACATGGCTGAGCTTAAATCAATTTGATTGTGTAGTGACTGCCTTCATTCACGCTCACACGCGTTCACGCGGGCTGCAGAAGGATGTTGCCTTGTCAGTCAAAACCCTGAGCATGTGCAGTTGTATGTATCCTGCTAAAGTCTCTGTTGAGCAAGAACTTTGATAACAACTACCTTGAATAATTAACTTGTTCACCCACTTTGCCTTTACATTAACATGAATCATTCCATACAGATTGGGAATTTGAGGGAGACAGCCTGTACTAGAACAACATGCATAGAATATAATGTACAGCAATTGGATAAAATATAAAAGGATTACCATAATTAATAATAAAACAAGATGGGCCTAATCATTTGGTCACAATTTGTTGGCAAATCAAATTAAACTAATTGATCAATTAATGAAAATTAAATAATAAAAAAAAAAGGTGGGTGTAAATGAACAATAGTTTTTACACTGCAGAGACCCAACAGGCTCCAAGCACTGCAGTGGGTATCCACTGTTAAAAACATATCTCATTATAACCACATGAAATCATTTTTGATTACAATAAAACCTGCCATAGAAAACGGCATTGAGATGGATGGGACCGCTTTGGGGATCTCTACTCGATCTAATGCCAAAGTTCCTGGTTTGCTTGTTGTGTTGTCCTTTACTGAAGTCTTCATCTCACTGCTAGTCCTCTTCATCACTGGACATCAGATGGCATGTGGGGTCACGCTCCTCCACCATGCCACCACCGTTACCATTCTTCTGGGGAGGCCCGTCAGCGAGACCTTTTTAGCTCAGTGAAGAAAAAGGAAGCTTCTTAAAAGCGTGGGTTAAGGAGTTGCTCTTTGAGCCTCCATCGCCGGTCAGTCTCCCCGTGAGTGACCGCTTCACATTTGTTCATCAATTTGGACATCTCTGCCCTTGGGGATGCGCATTTCACTGGAACGTGAATATTCAAACAAGAACTTTGAAGGCCGAAGTGGAGAATGTTTAAAGGTTTGTTAACCTCAGCTCTGAATATTGTTTCCACCGCCAGACCCTGCTTCAGGGAAATTAGAAGTTTTCTTAATAGACGAGCTTGAAAACAATACTGCTTTTCGTCCACAGGAACTGCCAAAAGAAACACCATGAAACTTCCTTATAGTAGCTTTAAGTCACATGTGTTACATAGGATAGTAAATTAGATAGTGGGGTTTGTTGGTCAGTGTTAAGTTCAAAAATCTTTGGGCGATTGTGTGAAGAGAAGTCCCAGATGCAGAAAGTTATAATAAAAATTGATTTAATAAAAAGATGATGAACAGCATTTCAAAATGAATCACACTAATAACTACACAATATATACAAAATATATCCCATGGGAGAGAGAAATCCCATAAGACAGAGATCCAGTGTGTGAAGGAGATAAAAAAGTGGTTCAAGTTACCCTGGAGCGTGTTTTCATTTTATTAGAATTACAAATATAGACACACAACAGACACTCGGCTACAATAATATCATCCGTAGCCGCACAACAGCGTCTGAATGAGGCCGCTGCCAGCGCTACTTCTGGCGGACCAGCAGCCGTTTGATTCACACCGGCAGGACGGCAGTCATTTTTTACTGTGTGAACGCGACGCACATTACTCTACACACCTTGCTGCAAGAGCCGCAAGAGAGCGACGAAAGAGCCGTATGCGGCTCTGGATCACGGGTTGCCGACCCCTGCCCTAGACGTTGAAGTCAGGTAGGACAACAAATCTTTTTCTCCACAAAGCGCGACCAGTTTGTTGTAGTGAAATACTGTTGAGTGGTATCGGTTCTTGGTATCGGCAATTGAAACCGATACGAGTATTTTAACGCAGTATCGGCCCCCGATACCGATGCATCCCTAATTATATATATACATATAGTACAGATAGAAAACACCACACGTTTGCTAGGTCTACAACAGTGCCATCAGTATGGAGATCAGGGACACAGAGTCAGAGAAACCAGCTGCAACACACACACACACACACACACACACACACACACACACACACACACACACACACACACACACACACACACACACACACACACACACACACACACACACACACACACACACACACACACACACACACACACACACACACACACACACACACACACACACACACACACACACACACACACACACACACACACACACACACACACACACACACACACACACACACACACACACACACACACACACACACACACACACACACACACACACACACACACACACACACACACACACACACACACACACACACACACACACCTTACTGCCTGAGTGTCTCTCCCTCTTCACGGCGGTGAGACTATACACTACTGCACAGAAACACCTACCTGACTTCGGGTACACGGCAACCGCGACGTCGTCGTCTTCAAACGTGAACTCCTGCGCAAACTTCAAGCTCTCCTCGCAGTGGGTCTCTTTCGGAAGCATAAGTCCGTGATACAGCATATACATTTCGTCAGAAGACATCGTGTTGCTAAAACAACACAAAGTGAAGTGAAAAAAGAAGAACCAGCACAGCGATCAATCACGGAGAAAAGGAGGCTCTGCTGGTGCGTTTAAGTACCTGGGAAATATCGCAACTGACAAATGATCGTATGCGTAAAGACTCAAATAATTCGGAAACTTCACGACCAACCAATCTTCAACTTCCAAATATTCCTATTGTGTATTTCTTATTATGGTGTTGTGCCATTCTGCTGAGTTCGTGCATTTGTGGGCGATTATTTGAAGTACAAAGTATTTACCAACTAATTTACTTTAAAGTTCTGCCGCATCCACAAATGTGTAGAGATGCATCAGTAAAGCGTCCGTTTTATTAATTATACCGGAGCAAAAACCAAGTGACTGCACAATAATAATAATAATAATAATAATAATAATAATAATAATAATAATATTTAAATTTTATATAGCGTTTTTCAATCCACTCAAAGACGCTTTACATAGGCAGAGACAAACAGAACAAAACAAAATCAGAAAGAAATCAAGTAAAAACAGAACATGTGTAATACAAAAAAAAACGGGAGAAGTTGTGTGGAATGAGTCCTGTAGTGGAGGGTAGAGGACAGGGGTTAACAGGTGAAGGGCAGGGAGCAGGGGTTAACAGGTGAAGGGTAGGGAGCAGGGGTTAGCGAGTGAAGGCGTGAAGGGTTTTGAAGGTTTTCTTAAATAAAGAGGGTGGAAATCAGATAATACATTTTATCCAAACGATATTATACCCCCGACTTTCCAAACGCGACCTGATGGTGGCACAGTACTTCTTGCTGATCAGATACTGAGGAAAGTTTCTGTTGCTTCTCCAAATGTAATAGGAAAAACTGATTTAAAGCCACCAACTTGCATACTCCACTGTAGTTGTGTGTAAAAAAAGATTGAAAGCCATGGACTAATTTAAAAGAATAATGAAATACATTCAGACAAAATGTGTGTCCTTTTGGTTACATCCCTCCATGCACTGGAGACATCCCAAGTAAAAGGCAGTGGTGAAACAAGCCTCCAGATAGAAACCACAACTCAACTAACAGCTCTAAATGTGCAACACAGAATTCTGTTGTCTTTCTCAGGCAGCTTTGATGCTGATGTTGCATCTGTATGTTCAAGATGCTCTGAGCACCCGATGTCCTGAAGGCCAATATGTGGTGCTTGAAAGGCTGTCAGTTATATGAAGCCCACACAGACTTTACTATTGCATAATAACTGATCAGAAATATAATAATAATAATAATACTATACTGTACCTGACTTGGGATAAGTCACAGCAAACACATCGGAGTCTTCCACGGAGAAATTTTCAGCATACTGCAAGCTCTCCATGCTGTGAGCCAGAGGAGGTAAGAGAATGCCGCGGTACTGAATGTAATCAGCTGAGGACATCATGGTTGTGCTTGGCTCAAGGGTTTCAAGAGGATTGATAGCCTACGTGTTGCTGCTCAGTGGGAAGTTCTCAGATTACTTCTGTAGGCCCTTTTTTCCCGCAAATCCTCAGCTGTTTTGTAATTTAGGGGTTGAACTTGAGCTGAGGGACGGGTTTGCTTGCTCACACAAGCCTACACAAGCCCATTTTGGGGTATGTAATGTGTCAGTGTTGCATGTTCTTCCCTCCCCCCTTGTTTTCCCTTCAGGTGCCAATCAATGATTCATTGCAAGGCAATCCTCTTGCTCCTGAAGGCAAGCTGGCCAATCAGCCGAACCCTGTATATTTGTGTAATCACGTTAGTACTTTGTGTCTAGAAACAATAGGTTAATGGTCGGTACTCCCTCTGGATTTGTTTTGGTAGAACATTGTATAGAGAAGCATGTGAAGCCATTTTGTTTGTTTATAGGTAGTTAGCCGCCTAGTTTCTATTTCATTAGCACGACCACAACTGTTCCAACCCCTCTCACATAATGGAGAACCTTTTTTTTTTGTTAGCCACAACCGGGTGTGAATACTTCTTGTTTAAAAACGCTACTCCGATTTTTATTTCACATATTCTTTTCCTAGACTGGGTATGATTACATTACATTACATTTCAATTAGCTGACGCTTTTATCCAAAGCGACTTACATGATATACAGTAGACTCAGGTATGATGGTGCGCCTGATGTCCTGAAAGCCCATAATACTGTATTAATCTTGTTGGTAGTGTTAAGTTCAAAAATCTTTGGGTGGTTGTGTGAAGAGAAGTCCCAGATGCAGAAAGTTATAATAAAAATTGATTTAATAAAAAGATGATGAACAGCATTTCAAAATGAATCACACTAATAACTACACAATATATACAAATATATCCCATGGGAGAGAGAAATCCCATGAGACAGAGATCCAGTGCCCCCCCCCCACCGGGCAGCAGATCCATACATACCTGCCCGGCAGAAGGCACCCAGAGATCTGCTGATGTTCTCATAATGTCTCAGCTTTGCCAGGTTTGGGGTCAGCCCCCCTTCCTCTGGCTAGTCTCTCTTCCAGTCCATTGATTGGACAAGACCTCGTCCTTTTGGTGTTGGTCAACCCAAACCCCCTCTCGCTTAAACAACAGTGCTCAGGACTTCAATCAACCCCCTCACATTCCTGAGCACGTCCTCCTTATCTATCTGCTCCAATCTTCAGGCTGCGTAACTGTTTGTGGGCTCCTGATGTTTTCAGGATTCCTTCCACAATCACTCAATACATTTCATAATTCTAATTAATACATTTGTGTAGTACATACAGTGTCATCCATTTAATATTTGATAATCCATACAGAGTTATTTATTTGTCTTGACCCTCCAATGTAAACTCTCTAGCTCTCACTAGGAGCACTAAAAATCATTATTTTCTAACAATCCCCCCTTACTCACTATTTATAGTGAGTATACAAAAATCATGCAAGACACTCTCTGATTATCATAAACTTAACTTGCTGTTACAATTCCCATAATCGTCATTCACTTACAGACTAAATCATGTCCCCCCTTGATAAACCAGTGCATCAATCAAAAGCTTATTTCTTCATCTTCAACTCTTAATTGATTCCCTTGAATGTTTTTTACTAAATGCAGCTTCAATCAATCTCTGCAGAAGTCCATGGATGCAGCAGCATCCTCAGGGGATCACGACTGTGGTGGCAAGACAAAGTGAGGTTATTATGGACAGAAATGCATCTTCCAAACATACTGTCCAACCAGCTTGTGATGGGATCATCAATCCCAGCATTCTCTGCAAGGTTCTGACTCAATGCCGTAAGACCAGTCAGCGCTTCGGTCACTGATCCATCAGGAGCTGTGTTGCTTAGGATGAAAGTAAAACAGGCAAATCCAAACATTTTACAGAATCCGCCTTTCTCAGCATCACGAGTATAATTAACAATTCCTTTTGGCTATTGTCAATCGGAACGGAATGTTCCCAGCCGTGGTCTAAATGGCTCCATATCTAGTTGTTAACCAGTTTCTTCTTCTAAAATCAACACTGAGCTCCCCTTGATAAACAGACACTCCTAAGCCTCTGGGTGTTTGATGATTTCTTCACTGGGTTGAGACAAGTGCCCCTATTGGTTTCACCTCCCTTTGTAAGATGACCCTTTTAGATGGGTGCCCGCTTAGGAGTCCTCAGTAATGCAGTTTTCTGCAGACAACCGGTGCACCTTCTTGCTGTAGGTGTGATGAATCCAGGATGCTCTATCTTTGATATGCGGACAGCAGTTGATGTGCTAATGATAGTTGAATGGTCCTTCCCCCCTTGGTGCATTCCAAGTCTTTCTCTTTACGACCCAAGTGGTCCAAATGGTCGGGGGATAACAGAAGAAGGCATCTCAATTCTTCTTACATTCCTGATATCATGCTGCTTTGTTCTCCCCTTGTACTCATCCTGCCAACAAACATCCTAAACTTTGTCAACAATATGCTCTCTGCTTAAGATTTACTGGACAGTTTCTAAGATAACTTCAACTGTTTTGCTTATAGTCATGTTTAAGGATTTAGGATTACAAATGCTGTTCTTACCAAATGGTTCTATCTTTTTGCTCTATCAATTTAGTTTTCTACTTTCAGGTGCTAGAATGACAGATCTGCATGCTCCGGAAACACTCCAAAAAAGTCACTTCACATCCCTCTACTTCTAAAGTTCTAAAAGCTTTACATCCTGAATTAACAGTCTGTGTCAGTTTATCTGTGTGTGTGTGTGTGTGTGTGTGTGTGTGTGTGTGCCTCTCTTCTCTCTAATTCTCCCTTCCCATACCCGTCTCTCACTTGCGTCTCCACACCTCAACCAACCACATTTGTACTTCCCACAATCCTTCTCTCACTTCGTTTTTCCCTCTTATTCTTTGTTCAATCTGATGAACCAAATATTGACATCATGTGACTGTCAATCTTCCACTAAAATCATTCTTGTTTTTATTCAACTTGAAAGGATATTTAAAAGCATCTTTATCATTATTCTTATTCTTATTTATTATTAGTTCACTAGGACACATCTGTTGCATCTCAAATTAATTTCTCATGGAACAGAATTCTCACCGGGTGAGGTTCCCTCTTGATTTCACACTCTTACTTCATCTAGCTTCTCTCTCTTAAGTTCCCTTCCCCCTTAACACCGTCTCCCTTTTATGACTCTTTGTTAGACCGTTCGACCCTCTATGTTCAACCGTGTCTCAATGCTACAGAGTACGACCCGTCAGTTCACTTGGCCGTCTCCCAAAGCATTATATACTGAGTATGACCCGTCAATTCACTTGGCCAACCCAAAGTATTATATAGAGTACAACCCGTCAATTCACTTGGTCAACTCAAAGTATTATACAGAGTATGACCCGTCAATTCACTTGGTCAACTCAAACTATTATACAGAGTATGACCCGTCAATTCACTTGGTCAACTCAAAACTATTATTTAGAGTACAACCCGTCAGTTCACATGATTGACCCAAAAACTATATATCCCAAACTATATAGAGTACAACCCGTCAGTTCACATGATTGACTCAAACTATTAACTAGAGTACAACCCGTCAGTTCACATGATTGACTCAAACTATTAACTAGAGTACAACCCGTCAGTTCACATGATTGACCCAAAAACTATATATCCCAAACTATATAGAGTACAACCCGTCAGTTCACATGATTGACTCAAACTATTAACTAGAGTACAACCCGTCAGTTCACATGATTGACTCAAACTATTATATAGAGTACAACCCGTCAATTCACTTGGCTGACTCAAACTATACACGTGCTTGATATGAATATTCTCAAAAGCAGAGGACTTAGTGAGGAAGAGGAAGGAGGTGCTCTCATTCAATCACTCGCACAGTTCATACGGACGGCACCGTTGCCTCCAGCGAAGCTTCCAACAAACATACACTGACGTCATCTTTCATTCAACATACATCTATATGCTGCACCACTTTCATTATTCGAACATTATCCTTATGTAATTTTTACATTAAGAATTTAGTACCTCGTCAGACCAGCCCTCCCCTGCTCACAACTAAATTGTCCTAGGTCTACCTAAACAAGGTTCGGTTATCAACAGGTCCTTGCCATTACCTTTTTAGTGAGGCCTCATGTGAGCAGAGAGGAGGGATCATCCAAGGGGTCCCAGAGAAAAGTCTGGTCCTTTGTTCAAATCACTATTCTTCAACCACAACTCACCACAAAGATCACGTCGGGGTCACCAAATTGTTAAGTTCAAAAATCTTTGGGCGGTTGTGTGAAGAGAAGTCCCAGATGCAGAAAGTTATAATAAAAATTGATTTAATAAAAAGATGATGAACAGCATTTCAAAATGAATCACACTAATAACTACACAATATATACAAATATATCCCATGGGAGAGAGAAATCCCATGAGACAGAGATCCAGTGCCCCCCCCCCCCACCGGGCAGCAGATCCATACATACCTGCCCGGCAGAAGGCACCCAGAGATCTGCTGATGTTCTCAAAATGTCTCAGCTTTGCCAGGTTTGGGGTCAGCCCCCCTTCCTCTGGCTAGTCTCTCTTCCAGTCCATTGATTGGACAAGACCTCGTCCTTTTGGTGTTGGTCAACCCAAACCCCCTCTCGCTTAAACAACAGTGCTCAGGACTTCAATCAACCCCCTCACATTCCTGAGCACGTCCTCCTTATCTATCTGCTCCAATCTTCAGGCTGCGTAACTGTTTGTGGGCTCCTGATGTTTTCAGGATTCCTTCCACAATCACTCAATACATTTCATAATTCTAATTAATACATTTGGGTAGTACATACAGTGTCATCCATTTAATATTTGATAATCCATACGGAGTTATTTATTTGTCTTGACCCTCCAATGTAAACTCTCTAGCTCTCACTAGGAGCACTAAAAATCATTATTTTCTAACAATCCCCCCTTACTCACTATTTATAGTGAGTATACAAAAATCATGCAAGACACTCTGATTATCATAAACTTAACTTGCTGTTACAATTCCCATAATCGTCATTCACTTACAGACTAAATCATGTCCCCCCTTGATAAACCAGTGCATCAATCAAAAGCTTATTTCTTCATCTTCAACTCTTAATTGATTCCCTTGAATGTTTTTTACTAAATGCAGCTTCAATCAATCTCTGCAGAAGTCCATGGATGCAGCAGCATCCTCAGGGGATCACGACTGTGGTGGCAAGACAAAGTGAGGTTATTATGGACAGAAATGCATCTTCCAAACATACTGTCCAACCAGCTTGTGATGGGATCATCAATCCCAGCATTCTCTGCAAGGTTCTGACTCAATGCCGTAAGACCAGTCAGCGCTTCGGTCACTGATCCATCAGGAGCTGTGTTGCTTAGGATGAAAGTAAAACAGGCAAATCCAAACATTTTACAGAATCCGCCTTTCTCAGCATCACGAGTATAATTAACAATTCCTTTTGGCTATTGTCAATCGGAACGGAATGTTCCCAGCCGTGGTCTAAATGGCTCCATATCTAGTTGTTAACCAGTTTCTTCTTCTAAAATCAACACTGAGCTCCCCTTGATAAACAGACACTCCCTAAGCCTCTGGGTGTTTGATGATTTCTTCACTGGGTTGAGACAAGTGCCCCTATTGGTTTCACCTCCCTTTGTAAGATGACCCTTTTAGATGGGTGCCCGCTTAGGAGTCCTCAGTAATGCAGTTTTCTGCAGACAACCAGTGCACCTTCTTGCTGTAGGTGTGATGAATCCAGGATGCTCTCTCTTTGATATGCGGACAGCAGTTGATGTGCTAATGATAGTTGAATGGTCCTTCCCCCCTTGGTGCATTCCAAGTCTTTCTCTTTACGACCCAAGTGGTCCAAATGGTCGGGGGATAACAGAAGAAGGCATCTCAATTCTTCTTACATTCCTGATATCATGCTGCTTTGTTCTCCCCTTGTACTCATCCTGCCAACAAACATCCTAAACTTTGTCACCAATATGCTCTCTGCTTAAGATTTACTGGACAGTTTCTAAGATAACTTCAACTGTTTTGCTTATAGTCATTGTGGCAGTTGAGGGAAGCACCCACACGGATAACACGTCTCTTACGGGTTCCAACATGCTTTTATTTGCATTCACACAACCCTGTCTCACACTCAGCATGTCACACCCCCCACTGCTCTCCCTGCCGGGCTTAAAATAGCCCTGCTCGAGCGCGCTCATTGGTCTCAGCCGCAGCTCTAACGAACTGCAGCTGATCCCAATGAGCGCGCTCCTCTCTCTTCTGTCGCAGGTGCGCTAAACCACGCCCCTGCCTCCACACACCCCCACCGCCCGACCTAGGCCGGGGAGCCGCCGGCCTAGCCAACTCCCCCCGCCCTCCCCCCCTCGGAGCGGGAGAGGAAGTCAGCCCCGGCCATCCGCGTCCCCGACCCATGGACCACCGTGAGGTCGCCGAAGTCTTGGCCCGATGTCAACGGGTGGTCCGGGCGTTGACATCCCTCCCGGTGGGTCGGTGGAGCGGGACGGGGTCCGGGCGGCGTGCGACCCGGCGCCCGGGAGGTCTCGTCTCCTTCCCCGGGCCAAAACAGCCCTCGCCCGCCGCCCGCCGCAACACCTGCAACACAAGAGAGAGAGAGAGTTAGGGAAAGAATAGACCGGCGAGCCCCAAATTACAGCCCTGTTCCCCGGTCCGCTCCCCGGCCAGCTGAGCCTCCGCTCGGCCCCGAGCCACCCGCTCCTTCTCCAGCCTCCGGCCCAGCTGCCTTATGGTCCGCCGGTTCCGCCGCCGGTCCTCCCTGGCGTAGCGGAGCCGGCTCTGCCACCTCTCGAGCTCCCGGCGCAGCTCCCCCCGGTCGGTGCGCCGGTCTAGGGTCCGGCCGCTCCAAGCGACCCGCCATCCTCGTCGCTCCTCCTCCTCCCGTCGTAGGAGTCCGGCCGGTCTGCCCAGCCGGTCCGGCCATCCCGGCCGTGGCTCCTGCGGTCGCTGCTGACCCCGTCTCCTCTTCCCCCACCACCAGGACGGAGCCGGATAGTCGCCGGCCCGCGCCGCCAGGTCCACCTCCATTACGGGGCAGTCGAGCTGGACGTGCCCCGGCTGGCCGCACGTCCAGCATACCGGTACCGGGGTCCGCCGCGGCGGCTCCAGCCAGGGGTCGCGGCGCTCCCAGGCGCTTGTCGGCGGCCACATCGGGCCCCAGTCCTCGGGCCCCGGTGTCGGTCGCCGCCTCCTTCGTCGCCGCACTGGTGCTCGCCACGGCCCCGCCTTGTTGGTCGGCGGGCCCGGGTCTTTGGTGTCCGCCTGGGCCGGCGCCTTCCGGCGCGCCGGTGGCGGCTCTGACGGCTCTGTTTGCGCCTCCGCCTCGGCCCGGGTGGTCTTCTCGGTACTCACCGCCGCTTCCCTCCGGGTCGGTGGGGCCGGCCACTCGGCCGCATCGGCGGTCTGTACCGCCACCTCGCGCCGTTTTGCCGGGCTGGTCTGCGCGAACCTCTCCCGCCGGATCACCCGGTCGGTCTGGACCCCCGTTCCCTCCCGTGAGGTCGGGGCCGGCCGGGTTAGGACCGCCGGCTCCATGGGCGGCTCCTCGGGTAGTCCTAGTGCCTGGTAGTCCTCCGCCAGCACCACGGCGGTCAATAGCGTCGCCGGCTGGCGGCCGCGGACCCACTCGGCCATCCGGGTCGGCAGGCCCTCCATAAATTGCTCGGTCGCGACCCGTTCTACCGCCTCCTCGAGCCCGCCGCTGCCCTCCGTCCCCAGCCACCGCCCCGCCTGGTGCAGCACCTCCTGGGCGAAGACGTGGGCCAGCCCTCCGGGCCCCAGCCGCAGCGCGCGTAGTTCCCGGCGGCAGTCTTCCGTCTTCACGTTCCACCGGTCCTCTGCCGGCGCCGTTGGCTCTGCCGGGCCGTCGGCTCTGCCGGGGCCGTCGGCTCTGCCGGGGCCGTCGGCTCTGCCGGGGCCGCTGGTGGCGCGGCCGCCTCCGCCGGCGCGGCCGCCTCCGCCGGCGCGGCCGCTGGTGTCGCTCCTGGCGTCGCTGCTGTCGCTCCTGGCGTCGCTGCTGTCGCTCCTGGCGTCGCTGCTGTCGCTGCTGTCGCTGCTGTCGCTGCCGCCCCCGCCCCCGCCCCCGCCCCCGCTTTCCGCTTCTTCCGGGCTTTCGCCCGCCGTCCCTCCGGGACCTCCTCCGGCCCGAGCGCCCTCACGGCGCCCACCATCTGGCCGTCGTTCCCTCCCGTGCGTGTCGCCGCCCGCTGCTCGAGGTACTCGCACCACTCCTCCAAGGTGCGGTACGGCGCTGGCTTCCCCTCCCCCGCCGCCGGGGTCCTGTCAGGCCCCACGTTGGGCTCCACTGTGGCAGTTGAGGGAAGCACCCACACGGATAACACGTCTCTTACGGGTTCCAACATGCTTTTATTTGCATTCACACAACCCTGTCTCACACTCAGCATGTCACACCCCCCACTGCTCTCCCTGCCGGGCTTAAAATAGCCCTGCTCGAGCGCGCTCATTGGTCTCAGCCGCAGCTCTAACGAACTGCAGCTGATCCCAATGAGCGCGCTCCTCTCTCTTCTGTCGCAGGTACGCTAAACCACGCCCCTGCCTCCACAGTCATGTTTAAGGATTTAGGATTACAAATGCTGTTCTTACCAAATGGTTCTATCTTTTTGCTCTATCAATTTAGTTTTCTACTTTCAGGTGCTAGAATGACAGATCTGCATGCTCCGGAAACACTCCAAAAAAGTCACTTCACATCCCTCTACTTCTAAAGTTCTAAACAGCTTTACATCCTGAATTAACAGTCTGTGTCAGTTTATCAGTGTGTGTGTGTGTGTGTGTGTGTGTGTGCCTCTCTTCTCTCTAATTCTCCCTTCCCATACCTGTCTCTCACTTGCGTCTCCACACCTCAACCAACCACATTTGTACTTCCCACAATCCTTCTCTCACTTCCTTTTTCCCTCTTATTCTTTGTTCAATCTGATGAACCAAATATTGACATCATGTGACTGTCAATCTTCCACTAAAATCATTCTTGTTTTTATTCAACTTGAAAGGATATTTAAAAGCATCTTTATCATTATTCTTATTCTTATTTATTATTAGTTCACTAGGACACATCTGTTGCATCTCAAATTAATTTCTCATGGAACAGAATTCTCACCGGGTGAGGTTCCCTCTTGATTTCACACTCTTACTTCATCTAGCTTCTCTCTCTTAAGTTCCCTTCCCCCTTAACACCGACTCCCTTTTATGACTCTTTGTTAGACCGTTCGACCCTCTATGTTCAACCGTGTCTCAATGCTACAGAGTACGACCCGTCAGTTTACTTGGCCGTCTCCCAAAGCATTATATACTGAGTATGACCCGTCAATTCACTTGGCCAACCCAAAGTATTATATAGAGTACAACCCGTCAATTCACTTGGTCAACTCAAAGTATTATACAGAGTATGACCCGTCAATTCACTTGGTCAACTCAAACTATTATACAGAGTATGACCCGTCAATTCACTTGGTCAACTCAAAACTATTATTTAGAGTACAACCCGTCAGTTCACATGATTGACCCAAAAACTATATATCCCAAACTATATAGAGTACAACCCGTCAGTTCACATGATTGACTCAAACTATTAACTAGAGTACAACCCGTCAGTTCACATGATTGACTCAAACTATTAACTAGAGTACAACCCGTCAGTTCACATGATTGACCCAAAAACTATATATCCCAAACTATATAGAGTACAACCCGTCAGTTCACATGATTGACTCAAACTATTAACTAGAGTACAACCCGTCAGTTCACATGATTGACTCAAACTATTATATAGAGTACAACCCGTCAATTCACTTGGCTGACTCAAACTATACACGTGCTTGATATGAATATTCTCAAAAGCAGAGGACTTAGTGAGGAAGAGGAAGGAGGTGCTCTCATTCAATCACTCGCACAGTTCATACGGACGGCACCGTTGCCTCCAGCGAAGCTTCCAACAAACATACACTGACGTCATCTTTCATTCAACATACATCTATATGCTGCACCACTTTCATTATTCGAACATTATCCTTATGTAATTTTTACATTAAGAATTTAGTACCTCGTCAGACCAGCCCTCCCCTGCTCACAACTAAATTGTCCTAGGTCTACCTAAACAAGGTTCGGTTATCAACAGGTCCTTGCCATTACCTTTTTAGTGAGGCCTCATGTGAGCAGAGAGGAGGGATCATCCAAGGGGTCCCAGAGAAAAGTCTGGTCCTTTGTTCAAATCACTATTCTTCAACCACAACTCACCACAAAGATCACGTCGGGGTCACCAAATTGTTAAGTTCAAAAATCTTTGGGCGGTTGTGTGAAGAGAAGTCCCAGATGCAGAAAGTTATAATAAAAATTGATTTAATAAAAAGATGATGAACAGCATTTCAAAATGAATCACACTAATAACTACACAATATATACAAATATATCCCATGGGAGAGAGAAATCCCATGAGACAGAGATCCAGTGCCCCCCCCCCCCACCGGGCAGCAGATCCATACATACCTGCCCGGCAGAAGGCACCCAGAGATCTGCTGATGTTCTCAAAATGTCTCAGCTTTGCCAGGTTTGGGGTCAGCCCCCCTTCCTCTGGCTAGTCTCTCTTCCAGTCCATTGATTGGACAAGACCTCGTCCTTTTGGTGTTGGTCAACCCAAACCCCCTCTCGCTTAAACAACAGTGCTCAGGACTTCAATCAACCCCCTCACATTCCTGAGCACGTCCTCCTTATCTATCTGCTCCAATCTTCAGGCTGCGTAACTGTTTGTGGGCTCCTGATGTTTTCAGGATTCCTTCCACAATCACTCAATACATTTCATAATTCTAATTAATACATTTGGGTAGTACATACAGTGTCATCCATTTAATATTTGATAATCCATACGGAGTTATTTATTTGTCTTGACCCTCCAATGTAAACTCTCTAGCTCTCACTAGGAGCACTAAAAATCATTATTTTCTAACAATCCCCCCTTACTCACTATTTATAGTGAGTATACAAAAATCATGCAAGACACTCTGATTATCATAAACTTAACTTGCTGTTACAATTCCCATAATCGTCATTCACTTACAGACTAAATCATGTCCCCCCTTGATAAACCAGTGCATCAATCAAAAGCTTATTTCTTCATCTTCAACTCTTAATTGATTCCCTTGAATGTTTTTTACTAAATGCAGCTTCAATCAATCTCTGCAGAAGTCCATGGATGCAGCAGCATCCTCAGGGGATCACGACTGTGGTGGCAAGACAAAGTGAGGTTATTATGGACAGAAATGCATCTTCCAAACATACTGTCCAACCAGCTTGTGATGGGATCATCAATCCCAGCATTCTCTGCAAGGTTCTGACTCAATGCCGTAAGACCAGTCAGCGCTTCGGTCACTGATCCATCAGGAGCTGTGTTGCTTAGGATGAAAGTAAAACAGGCAAATCCAAACATTTTACAGAATCCGCCTTTCTCAGCATCACGAGTATAATTAACAATTCCTTTTGGCTATTGTCAATCGGAACGGAATGTTCCCAGCCGTGGTCTAAATGGCTCCATATCTAGTTGTTAACCAGTTTCTTCTTCTAAAATCAACACTGAGCTCCCCTTGATAAACAGACACTCCCTAAGCCTCTGGGTGTTTGATGATTTCTTCACTGGGTTGAGACAAGTGCCCCTATTGGTTTCACCTCCCTTTGTAAGATGACCCTTTTAGATGGGTGCCCGCTTAGGAGTCCTCAGTAATGCAGTTTTCTGCAGACAACCAGTGCACCTTCTTGCTGTAGGTGTGATGAATCCAGGATGCTCTCTCTTTGATATGCGGACAGCAGTTGATGTGCTAATGATAGTTGAATGGTCCTTCCCCCCTTGGTGCATTCCAAGTCTTTCTCTTTACGACCCAAGTGGTCCAAATGGTCGGGGGATAACAGAAGAAGGCATCTCAATTCTTCTTACATTCCTGATATCATGCTGCTTTGTTCTCCCCTTGTACTCATCCTGCCAACAAACATCCTAAACTTTGTCACCAATATGCTCTCTGCTTAAGATTTACTGGACAGTTTCTAAGATAACTTCAACTGTTTTGCTTATAGTCATTGTGGCAGTTGAGGGAAGCACCCACACGGATAACACGTCTCTTACGGGTTCCAACATGCTTTTATTTGCATTCACACAACCCTGTCTCACACTCAGCATGTCACACCCCCCACTGCTCTCCCTGCCGGGCTTAAAATAGCCCTGCTCGAGCGCGCTCATTGGTCTCAGCCGCAGCTCTAACGAACTGCAGCTGATCCCAATGAGCGCGCTCCTCTCTCTTCTGTCGCAGGTGCGCTAAACCACGCCCCTGCCTCCACACACCCCCACCGCCCGACCTAGGCCGGGGAGCCGCCGGCCTAGCCAACTCCCCCCGCCCTCCCCCCCTCGGAGCGGGAGAGGAAGTCAGCCCCGGCCATCCGCGTCCCCGACCCATGGACCACCGTGAGGTCGCCGAAGTCTTGGCCCGATGTCAACGGGTGGTCCGGGCGTTGACATCCCTCCCGGTGGGTCGGTGGAGCGGGACGGGGTCCGGGCGGCGTGCGACCCGGCGCCCGGGAGGTCTCGTCTCCTTCCCCGGGCCAAAACAGCCCTCGCCCGCCGCCCGCCGCAACACCTGCAACACAAGAGAGAGAGAGAGTTAGGGAAAGAATAGACCGGCGAGCCCCAAATTACAGCCCTGTTCCCCGGTCCGCTCCCCGGCCAGCTGAGCCTCCGCTCGGCCCCGAGCCACCCGCTCCTTCTCCAGCCTCCGGCCCAGCTGCCTTATGGTCCGCCGGTTCCGCCGCCGGTCCTCCCTGGCGTAGCGGAGCCGGCTCTGCCACCTCTCGAGCTCCCGGCGCAGCTCCCCCCGGTCGGTGCGCCGGTCTAGGGTCCGGCCGCTCCAAGCGACCCGCCATCCTCGTCGCTCCTCCTCCTCCCGTCGTAGGAGTCCGGCCGGTCTGCCCAGCCGGTCCGGCCATCCCGGCCGTGGCTCCTGCGGTCGCTGCTGACCCCGTCTCCTCTTCCCCCACCACCAGGACGGAGCCGGATAGTCGCCGGCCCGCGCCGCCAGGTCCACCTCCATTACGGGGCAGTCGAGCTGGACGTGCCCCGGCTGGCCGCACGTCCAGCATACCGGTACCGGGGTCCGCCGCGGCGGCTCCAGCCAGGGGTCGCGGCGCTCCCAGGCGCTTGTCGGCGGCCACATCGGGCCCCAGTCCTCGGGCCCCGGTGTCGGTCGCCGCCTCCTTCGTCGCCGCACTGGTGCTCGCCACGGCCCCGCCTTGTTGGTCGGCGGGCCCGGGTCTTTGGTGTCCGCCTGGGCCGGCGCCTTCCGGCGCGCCGGTGGCGGCTCTGACGGCTCTGTTTGCGCCTCCGCCTCGGCCCGGGTGGTCTTCTCGGTACTCACCGCCGCTTCCCTCCGGGTCGGTGGGGCCGGCCACTCGGCCGCATCGGCGGTCTGTACCGCCACCTCGCGCCGTTTTGCCGGGCTGGTCTGCGCGAACCTCTCCCGCCGGATCACCCGGTCGGTCTGGACCCCCGTTCCCTCCCGTGAGGTCGGGGCCGGCCGGGTTAGGACCGCCGGCTCCATGGGCGGCTCCTCGGGTAGTCCTAGTGCCTGGTAGTCCTCCGCCAGCACCACGGCGGTCAATAGCGTCGCCGGCTGGCGGCCGCGGACCCACTCGGCCATCCGGGTCGGCAGGCCCTCCATAAATTGCTCGGTCGCGACCCGTTCTACCGCCTCCTCGAGCCCGCCGCTGCCCTCCGTCCCCAGCCACCGCCCCGCCTGGTGCAGCACCTCCTGGGCGAAGACGTGGGCCAGCCCTCCGGGCCCCAGCCGCAGCGCGCGTAGTTCCCGGCGGCAGTCTTCCGTCTTCACGTTCCACCGGTCCTCTGCCGGCGCCGTTGGCTCTGCCGGGCCGTCGGCTCTGCCGGGGCCGTCGGCTCTGCCGGGGCCGTCGGCTCTGCCGGGGCCGCTGGTGGCGCGGCCGCCTCCGCCGGCGCGGCCGCCTCCGCCGGCGCGGCCGCTGGTGTCGCTCCTGGCGTCGCTGCTGTCGCTCCTGGCGTCGCTGCTGTCGCTCCTGGCGTCGCTGCTGTCGCTGCTGTCGCTGCTGTCGCTGCCGCCCCCGCCCCCGCCCCCGCCCCCGCTTTCCGCTTCTTCCGGGCTTTCGCCCGCCGTCCCTCCGGGACCTCCTCCGGCCCGAGCGCCCTCACGGCGCCCACCATCTGGCCGTCGTTCCCTCCCGTGCGTGTCGCCGCCCGCTGCTCGAGGTACTCGCACCACTCCTCCAAGGTGCGGTACGGCGCTGGCTTCCCCTCCCCCGCCGCCGGGGTCCTGTCAGGCCCCACGTTGGGCTCCACTGTGGCAGTTGAGGGAAGCACCCACACGGATAACACGTCTCTTACGGGTTCCAACATGCTTTTATTTGCATTCACACAACCCTGTCTCACACTCAGCATGTCACACCCCCCACTGCTCTCCCTGCCGGGCTTAAAATAGCCCTGCTCGAGCGCGCTCATTGGTCTCAGCCGCAGCTCTAACGAACTGCAGCTGATCCCAATGAGCGCGCTCCTCTCTCTTCTGTCGCAGGTACGCTAAACCACGCCCCTGCCTCCACAGTCATGTTTAAGGATTTAGGATTACAAATGCTGTTCTTACCAAATGGTTCTATCTTTTTGCTCTATCAATTTAGTTTTCTACTTTCAGGTGCTAGAATGACAGATCTGCATGCTCCGGAAACACTCCAAAAAAGTCACTTCACATCCCTCTACTTCTAAAGTTCTAAACAGCTTTACATCCTGAATTAACAGTCTGTGTCAGTTTATCAGTGTGTGTGTGTGTGTGTGTGTGTGTGTGCCTCTCTTCTCTCTAATTCTCCCTTCCCATACCTGTCTCTCACTTGCGTCTCCACACCTCAACCAACCACATTTGTACTTCCCACAATCCTTCTCTCACTTCCTTTTTCCCTCTTATTCTTTGTTCAATCTGATGAACCAAATATTGACATCATGTGACTGTCAATCTTCCACTAAAATCATTCTTGTTTTTATTCAACTTGAAAGGATATTTAAAAGCATCTTTATCATTATTCTTATTCTTATTTATTATTAGTTCACTAGGACACATCTGTTGCATCTCAAATTAATTTCTCATGGAACAGAATTCTCACCGGGTGAGGTTCCCTCTTGATTTCACACTCTTACTTCATCTAGCTTCTCTCTCTTAAGTTCCCTTCCCCCTTAACACCGACTCCCTTTTATGACTCTTTGTTAGACCGTTCGACCCTCTATGTTCAACCGTGTCTCAATGCTACAGAGTACGACCCGTCAGTTTACTTGGCCGTCTCCCAAAGCATTATATACTGAGTATGACCCGTCAATTCACTTGGCCAACCCAAAGTATTATATAGAGTACAACCCGTCAATTCACTTGGTCAACTCAAAGTATTATACAGAGTATGACCCGTCAATTCACTTGGTCAACTCAAACTATTATACAGAGTATGACCCGTCAATTCACTTGGTCAACTCAAAACTATTATTTAGAGTACAACCCGTCAGTTCACATGATTGACCCAAAAACTATATATCCCAAACTATATAGAGTACAACCCGTCAGTTCACATGATTGACTCAAACTATTAACTAGAGTACAACCCGTCAGTTCACATGATTGACTCAAACTATTAACTAGAGTACAACCCGTCAGTTCACATGATTGACCCAAAAACTATATATCCCAAACTATATAGAGTACAACCCGTCAGTTCACATGATTGACTCAAACTATTAACTAGAGTACAACCCGTCAGTTCACATGATTGACTCAAACTATTATATAGAGTACAACCCGTCAATTCACTTGGCTGACTCAAACTATACACGTGCTTGATATGAATATTCTCAAAAGCAGAGGACTTAGTGAGGAAGAGGAAGGAGGTGCTCTCATTCAATCACTCGCACAGTTCATACGGACGGCACCGTTGCCTCCAGTGAAGCTTCCAACAAACATACACTGACGTCATCTTTCATTCAACATACATCTATATGCTGCACCACTTTCATTATTCGAACATTATCCTTATGTAATTTTTACATTAAGAATTTAGTACCTCGTCAGACCAGCCCTCCCCTGCTCACAACTAAATTGTCCTAGGTCTACCTAAACAAGGTTCGGTTATCAACAGGTCCTTGCCATTACCTTTTTAGTGAGGCCTCATGTGAGCAGAGAGGAGGGATCATCCAAGGGGTCCCAGAGAAAAGTCTGGTCCTTTGTTCAAATCACTATTCTTCAACCACAACTCACCACAAAGATCACGTCGGGGTCACCAAATTGTTAAGTTCAAAAATCTTTGGGCGGTTGTGTGAAGAGAAGTCCCAGATGCAGAAAGTTATAATAAAAATTGATTTAATAAAAAGATGATGAACAGCATTTCAAAATGAATCACACTAATAACTACACAATATATACAAATATATCCCATGGGAGAGAGAAATCCCATGAGACAGAGATCCAGTGCCCCCCCCCCCACCGGGCAGCAGATCCATACATACCTGCCCGGCAGAAGGCACCCAGAGATCTGCTGATGTTCTCAAAATGTCTCAGCTTTGCCAGGTTTGGGGTCAGCCCCCCTTCCTCTGGCTAGTCTCTCTTCCAGAGACTATTTATTAGTTATGTTGAAAACTGTGAGTTATGTATGAAAACTGTTATTTTCTAACAGTAGAGTCACTCCCTAATTCTCACTGGAATTCACAAGGTCAGGCCAATGTTAACGTGCCACTGCAGCCTTCTCTCTGTCAACAAGCAAGCGGGGTCTTGCAGCAGCCACTGTTGAAGAAGATGTAAACTTGCGCACCAAATAATATGCTAGAATGCAAATGAATGTCAACCACATCAATTGTACAAACATGTGACATGTCAAGGACATTCAATGACCAGCCAAGACTTCAACTTGACCTAAACGACTTGCTAAAATCTGATTGGTGGTAGAGTGACGTGAAGGGATGTGTATAATTCAGACTTAGGGAGTCTGCTCTGGAGGAAATGTTGAACTTGTAAGATTGTATTCTTGAACAGAGTAATAAGTGTCTCTCCCCGCTGGTTGCCCGGAATGTGAAACCTGTCTCCCGCTTCATTTGCCACAACAGCGAGCAGCAGCAGTATAGAGACCGTAGTGTGTCTGTGTATTACGCAACAGCAGGGCCTCTTGTAGAACGCAAATAATGACAGCTTTGTCAAGATTCCAGGGACACCAGCTGAGAGGAGGGAAAGGGGAAAACAATGAGATGTGTTAACAAGAGGGTTGTGTAAAGAGGAGGAAGAATGTTTATTATTGGAAGCCCAACCCTTGTGAGTTCAACTCACAAGGAGGCGACTGTGGTTAGCAAGTCAGTCTTTCAATCAGAGGGTCGGTGGTTCAAAACCCCGGCTCAGCCAGTCCATGTCCTTGTGTCCTTGAACAAGACACTTAACCCTCATTGCTCACCGTTGCTGTGTCTACGGTCTACTGTATACTGTATATCATGTAAGTCGCTTTGGATAAAAGCGTCAGCTAAATGTAATGTAACTGGTTTTATTCACTAAACAATTTAGATTTTCTTTTGGAAATACTATTTTCAGTATTTTCTCCTCCTCCGAAATAACTCACAGAACACGGCCCCTTTTAACTGGGTTGCCACTTTTATTAGCCACTACATTTGATTTTTGAAACGAAATTATCTTGATCAACATCTTTGTCCACCTGTTCAACATTCCTTTTACATGTTTTCATTATCTCGGGTGTAATGGTAGAGGTGTGGGATGTGATGGGAAGTCACCTGACCTAATCTTTAGAGTCTTTAAGCTGAAATGACAAATATCGTAAAACAGAACTTATCAGAAATAATTTATACGTGTGTAGCCATCTAATGAATTGTGCCTCCTGGCCTACTCCTGGCCTCTCCTACTTCCTGGTTCCCAATTTGTTTGAGACACCACATACATAGGCCACACCATTACCTGCCTCTTTCCCTCTCTTTGACTCCCAGGCTCCGGGAGGTGCGGACATTTGTTTCCTGAATTGAGGCATATTTGCAGTGGCCTTCATCTGTTTGTCTTTTAATTTAGGTCCAGTTCCTGTGATTGACACTTCCCACATTGAGCTTCCAGATGGGGTGGCGCAAGGACGCTGACTGGCACTGCTGTTTTGTTGGAGTCATTCATTTACTTATATTTATGGTTTTGCCTTGCTTGGTTTTGTTTTGCTTGGTTAGTTTAATTTAGTTAACATGTTATGCATTTGTACTTAAGTAGATTTGATATATACTTGTTTTGTTTTTAACCTTTTAGACGTGCTGGACGTCTTATATTTTAATACTGTTAAAGTGTGTTGTATAATAAATATTGTCCTTGGGTTAATCCTTTTGTTCCATTAAGCCACCCACCATCACGTGTCCTTATAGGCTGCGAGCTCTCTGGTTTTGAGCAAGTACTAAAGGTGCAGCGGAAGTATAAATTGAAATTGGTCCGGGCCTCGTTGCGGCCCGTGGTCACATTCGCAAGAGACAGTTATACAGAGTAGCAAAGAGTGTGTGTGGAAGTGAGACCTTCAGAGTTGCAGTCTCACTCAGTTGTATAGAGAGTGAACACAGGGTGAGGGGATGTGTATGGGGGGGGGGGGGACTGTTCTCCCTTTGTTATTTGACGACAGGAAAGAAGATATGCATGAACGGAGTGAGAACTTCTGACAT
This sequence comes from Cottus gobio, assembly GCA_023566465.1. Classification (NCBI taxonomy): domain Eukaryota; kingdom Metazoa; phylum Chordata; class Actinopteri; order Perciformes; family Cottidae; genus Cottus; species Cottus gobio. Next base: position 10,143,588 of record CM042221.1, on the reverse strand, counting down.
ATCTATAAATGGAAGAAATACACAATGGGCCACAATAACTGTGGATACGGAACGGTGCTCCAGTGATAGTTTTCCAGGTTTGAAAAAAATAAATAAAAAAAACGTTTGTAAATCTGAGCGCAAGAGAAGACAAAAAAGACGGTTATTATTTTTAATGTCAAAATCACAAAATGCTTACAATTCAACATGATGTGGTCATAATGCTGACAGGACTTCTGTTTATTCAGACAGCAGGCCTGTTTTTTTTTATTAAATGTTTAAATCTTGTATACAAAAAAATTTGAAAAATCTTGCTACAGTTATGTTTCAACTTCTAATATTAACTTGTATATAAATAAATTGATAAATTGGTGGGCACACAAGGAACTATAACTATCACGGTCATTAATTCACTTTACGATCTAATCTGAGCTTTTACTCTAGCTCATTACAACACATAGAAAAGTTTTACATCAAGTCTCACTTCATTTGTGGTCGTTTTGGAACAGAATTCACCTCTTAACAAAACCAACACAGCAATCATATTACAGATGTTTCCTGGTGTTACCACTCAACCTGCAGCTTTAACTGGTGGACCGACAGCAACATAAGCTTCAGGGCATGTCTTCCATCAACGATCTCAATAAATGGATAAAACTAACTGGACAAACTGGTTAGCTTCAGATCAGCTTAACTACAGATCAGTCCCGATACCCAATATTAACAAGCACTTTTTGAGTAGTCTTTGGTGATACTCAGACTGAAAAAGATATCAGGGCTTCAGATTCATGACAACCTGGGACCAGTCTGGACCACAGAGACCGTTGCAGGCTAAATCCAGGCTGCTGAGATGTACTTAGTTGCTGTGGACCAGAGTGACGAAGAGAAACAGTGAGCAGAGCGAGATGGCCCCGGTCAGCACGGCTTTCACCAACAACACTGTCCAACTGCCCAACAGGAAGACATGGACGAACAACCTGAAGGCCCGACAGGGAGAAACACAGTGTTAGGAACAAAACTAACCGGAAACTTTAGAACTCCATCTCTTCCACTTGATGAGGAATCTGTAAGCCTACGTTTTAAAATGATTTCAGGTAAATAAAGCACACAAGTAAACAGGCATGCATTTATTCGGTGGTGGCATTTTGTTTACAATATATGTTTTACGACATGGATTCATTAAATGCTCCACTCCTCCTAATGATCTCTTATTTGGAAAACCATTAACCGTATAGAGTTTCCATGATTTAATTAGCAATGTGAGCAAATAATACAATTTAAAACAGGCAAAATAGGAGAAAATGTGCAAGCAATTTGTAGTTTATTTGCACCTGTATTTTACTATTCATATGTTGTACAATTAGAATTATTGCTCATGTTATTGCTGTTAACTGGTGCCATCCTGTGGTTCACAAAATAAAGTGCAGCCACCAGACAGGTGGACAAATCAAACCAAAACTGAATTTTCCTTTAAACAAATACTACACCTTTTTTGGAAATGTGCTTATCCACTGTCTTGTCCAAAGTTAGATTAATAAAATAAGATTAATAGCCTCTCAACTCTTGTGTGTACTTTATGTGTCAGACTTACTCCATTAAGAAGGCCTTGTAGACACAGAGAGCCAGCAGCACAGTGACAGGAAGCCTGAAGCTCTTAGGAAGGTCATAACGTGTGAACATCCACACCACTGCTGCCATCGCGATGTAATGGACCTGTAAACACAGAAAAATAACTACCGTTTTTAATTTATTTTCTTTTTACAAACTCAGGTCCCAAAAGCCCATCATACAAACATTTACATCACACACACAAAATGGCATTAGAATATATCAAGCAATAAAATATATGTTTCTGGACACGCACACAAACTAATTATGCCATTGTAATTGTTTCTATAGACATTTGCGATTTGTTTTTTCACACGGTGAATTTTTTTCTTTTTAAATGGGACAGCCCCTCTGAAATCACAGGATGTAGGTGAGATGAGAGGAAAAGAAGAGGCTGACATAAAAGACAACATGGAGAGCGATTGTCAAGGACAGACGATACAAAGGCAGACGGAGTGTAATAGTGAGAAAGCAGAAGCTACTCACCAAACTAATGTTAGAGTCAAAGCTCATCTGGATGTACTTCCAGTCAAACTCAATCCCTCTGGCTCCAACCCACAGAGGAAGACACCTGGAGGGCCATAACGGGGCACAAACAGTGAGATTCATTGTTTCTAATATGTACATTAGTGTTGCTGACGTGAAGCTGATGTTTCTTCTGCAGGAGCAGCATTGCTGCTCACCTGGACATCACAAGTTCGGCCGTTGCCCAGCCCATGGCAGCCACCATGATCTTGTACTCCCCTTTACCGGCATTACGGGACATCACAAGGTGGAGACCCAACAGGTCTGCCAGGTCCACTGTAGACTTCATAAATTCCTGGAAAACAAACCAAAACATTACAACCTCCCACACACACTGGTATTCTACTGGCTTGCGCTGCATATTTAATTATAATACTTCACGAAATCCGACAAAGTGTGAGAAAACGTTACTCTCTGCCGTTATTGTTATGACCAAGTCACAACACTCACCCCGACAAAGTCATATACTCCAGCCCCTCCTTCCCATGTGGGGAAAAATGTAGCAAGGAACAGCATCTGAAACACAAATAAAACCCAGTTTACACCCTGCAGAACACAAAATGACAGCATAGTTTGTGCTTTTTTTTATGCCTGCTCAATGTTATGATGAAGGATCATTTCACTCACCTTACAGAGTTGGACAAACAGGTAGGTCGCTCCAGCCTGGACACATCTCCAGAAGGCATTGTACTCTGAACTAAACACAAAGAGAAATGGCGGAAATGTAAAATAAGGAGGCACAGAGACCAGGCGGTCTGGCAAGAATTTTGCAGTTTGGGACACAATGCGCTCAGATTTTAGTGCATTAATGGTGAGAGAAACAAGTTAATTTGTTCAGTAAATCACAGTCAAAATCAAGAGAAACACTAACATTAACAGACTTCTTAGTCTGTTAATAACTTTGTCTCTGAGCATGTGTTGCTACAACATGGGAATACAAAGAAATGATGGAATAATGATTTTTTGTTTTCTCCAACGTGTTGCACCAAAGTGCTTTACTTTCCATCTTGTACTAAAACTAAGCTTTCACTGGCCATTACTAGTCAGATGGATATCATACAGTATACACAACATGCAGTCAGTCACCACACATGTTGCAGATCCCTGATTCAGTCAAACAGACACTTACAGGCCACTGCACTTGTATGTTATGAAGTAAGGGAAATAGGCCAAGGCGAAGCAGTTCCCGAAGTGAAACAGTGTCATGATGTCTGGTCACAAAACTCAGCTCCCTGGAGAGAAAGAGGGATGAAGGAGATATGACTTAAAAGACAGGTCATGCAACAGGACACTTTTTATCAAATCTGATTTTCTTTTATACAGACACATTTGGTTTAATGTCAAAAGTAGTTAAATACACAACTTATTAGGAGGCCAAGGTGAGAATAAAAAAGGATTGTTTTGACCGACTAACAGCCCCAAACCCTGTATTCCACTCACTGTCACCTGAGACTGACAAAGCAGCAGATCATTGCACTTGAGAAGCTAAACAGAGATAATGTGACAATAGAAGTTTGACAAACTATATTAATCGATGACTTGATTAATTGTATCAACACTTGTGTTAGACACATTAAAGTATTGTTGTACTTATTGATTTGACATGTTTATGTCTAAACAACAACTGTAGTTCCTACTTTCTTCGTAAGACATGATCAACCCGGTACCGTGTTACGCTGGAGCCACATCGATGCAAACAGGCTAACAGGCGCATGTACAGTGTTTGCAAAGCAACAGCAAGTCTGTCACAGTCGAGTAAACGTGTTTAGCAGGTGTCTTTGTGACTTAATTCACGGAGCTAATAAGCTAAACCACGTTAAAGACATTGAGGAAATTAATAATCTGGACATAAACTGGTCGTTAAACCAACGATATCATCCACTAGACACGGTGGGCACGTGCCCGTATCTTAAGGACACGTCTATCTCTGTCGTGTTTCACCACGAAGCTGTCGTCTTCATTGAGCTACCGTTTAAGCCTCATGGCAGCAATCGTAAAACAGCCTTTTGGTGTCAGCACTTACTGTGTTTGAAGGGCTGGAGGAGGCAGGCTGTCGTGCTGCGAGCTTGTCGAATGACAAACGGAAGTACGGCTGGCTCAACTTCCAAATGCGTCCGACTTCACTCGTAGTAATGTACCATAGGTTCCACAGAGGCTTACGCGCTTAAACACACACGCGCACACGCGTTCACACACACACACACACACACACACACACACACACACACACACAGACATAGGATTAGGTGAAGTGGGAGTCAGTTAGCGTTACACGTCTTGGTTAATATTGTTTACCTTCTGTGATGCAATCAGGAAGCTTCAACATCACAGTTGTGGTCAGAAATCCGACCCTCAAAACAAGCCCCATCAGTGACAATTTTGGGACTCGTGGGGTTCAACCTCTGGGACTGAGCATTTAAAAAAATATAAGAAAAAATCACAAAAAGAATAAAAGATGTCAAATCCTGGCCTCACAAGTCAATATAAGTTAATTGTGTCATGTGTATAACACTATTACACAATAAATATAAACATAAACCATAAGAATGACTCAAAGTGACTCAAAATGACCCCAAATTGACTCAAAATGCATCCTGAGATTAAAAGAAATGCTGATTAAAAAGGTTAGGAAATAGCTAGAAGGCGGTTTTGGAATCCTTAGAGCACATGTGTCAAACTCAAGGCCCGCGGGCCAAATGTGGCCCGCCACGTCATTTTATGTGGCCCGCGACAGCTTGGACCCGTTTTCAGTCTGTCGCGGATCCGTTTCCGGTTCGTCGCGGACCCGTTTTCAGTCTGTCGCGGATCCGTTTCCAGTTCGGCGCGGACCCGTTTTCGGTTCGTCGCGGACTCGTTTTCAGTGGGTTGCGGACCTTTGCATGGGCAATATAAAAATCCTGTGATTTTATTTTGAAGGGAATTTTGAATGCAGCAGAGTGCGTCTATTCACTGCGTTCACTACACACTTGCATGAGTTTACACACACACTATTTGTGATAGTTCACTTCATTCCCGACCTTTTTATTATGTTTGTGCATGAAAGCACTGCTGAGTCTGTTAAAGGCTGAAGTTATAAAATGATTATGTGTGTTGTATTACTTTGTGTCCTTAAGATGCACTTTGGGGTTTTTTGATTGAGTGTAAAAGGGAATATTTCAAACTAGTTTTTTTGTGTTGGCATGTGAGATTCTGTACCATTTCAGGCTCAAACTGCACCATCTTTTCATTAAATCCATTTGAGAAGTTGAACATGTTCCTTGCTTTGGATCTCGGTTCATTCAGGGGTGATGGTGCAGCCAGACCAGTTGAGAACCACTGCATGTTCTTATTGGCTAGTTATGTCCTTCTCAACTGTGACAAAAAAAAGCTTTGAACAAAGTTAATATAACAATGATTGTTTGATTTTTGTCATTGTTATTTTCTTCTGTTTTAAGTTTGATCTTTGATAGAGTAATGTGGGTTTATATATATATATATATATATATATATATATATATATATATATATATATATATATATACACATTTATATAAATGCATGTACAATATTTTTACACTTGAATAAACAATACAAAGACAGTTATTTAACAATATGCTTGGTAGTAGTTACATTTATAGTGTTACAGTTACAACCGGCCCTTTGAGGGCGACCATGATGCTGAAGTGGCCCGCGGTGAAAATGAGTTTGACACCCCTGCCTTAGAGCCTACAGAGTGCACCAATACCAACCATTCCACTCTCACACAAAGCATCGCAAAGATACGCACAATAATGTAATTTCTGTCCAGCAAAAAATATGAAAATTGACTTACTTATGGCTGAAATATGAATATTCCAGGCCCTACCTCCTCACAGCTAAGGCCACGGAGCACCCAGTTGCAGTGAAACGAGTCTAATTTAGGGACCACCAAGGACTGTGGGAACTTTCTAGCTTGAGCAGAGTTGACATGGGTTCTCCACATGTCTGAACTAAAATAATTATTAAAAATATTTAACTTCACTTAATCAAAGCCAAACTTCGCACAGATACTCCTGCAATATTGAGCTATTTTATTTAAATAAAAAGTGTTCGTTGATATTGTTAGGATAATAAAGTTAACTTTTAATTATTTTCTTTAGGAGAAATATTTTTTTTTTTCTGTGTACTGTCATAAACCAATATACCGCTAACACAAATATGGCCTTATTATCTATCTTCACTGGGGTTTTCTGTATATTATAGTTTTTTAATCTTTCAAATAGATCTTGTGAATGAGGAGATAATCAGGATTTAATATGAGATAAAAAGCATTCACAATTTTGGCTGAAAAATGGGTGGCTCCGTAAAGGTGGAGATTTTTGAGCATTGGCCGAATAACTGAATTATGTCATGGTCATGTAATATGGTCAGAAACTAAACATACAGGGCCACAATAAATAACAAAGGGGATTCAATGTTTATTGAAATGGATCAGCTTCAAATTTGTAGCCCAACATTAGATTTATTTGTAAAACATACAGAGGGAAAATAATGGAAACTGTGGGATGAGAAAATCAATCTATCTTACGAAACACCTGTCACAATACATTTGTAAAATGCTCATAACCACTTAAACAGGACTTTAAACTGTGGGGAAAAAAGCTTTGCAATGAAGGTGTGTCATAATCAAAGTCAGAAAAGGGCACGATATCGGGTGAAGGGTGAAAAAACTAAACAAACAACAAACTGGTGCTCCATGTAACGTAGACTTTATTTGAAAAAAAATCTAATTTTGACCAATGTGCCCTTTTTACAGCATGTCATAGCAGGGTAAACACAGATTAATTATGGTCCCATTCTATTTCCTGTGTCATCCATGCAGGGCAGCGATGAAGAAGTTATACGTAAAAACACATTTATTACCTTTTTTTTGTGCTAAGTTTAGCTTTACTTAATGATTACTGAAGTACATTTTGAAAATATTTAAGTACATTTTGAAAAAATAAATGTAATTATGAGAGTTTAAATGAATACAATATTGTGTATATCGTCATGATATGTCTTGCCCATTTGAATTTCTACAGATTGCACAATAATGATAATGTTTGTGTGTTGGGGGATCACACAACATCTATTTTTTATAAAGGTAAAAGGACGCCCTCACACCCTCTAATTATGTCTCACTCTTTGGCTAAATAAACCAGGAAATACACAATTTTCATCATCTATTTTCAGAAAACAATACAATGACAACAAACGATGTTCCTACATAATATAGACCAGGTGTTATTGAGAGATATTTGTGATTATAATTATGAGAGTTATTGAGTATGGAAATTTACTGACAAAACACACCTTGAGAATAGCATTGAAAGGCTCAACCCCTAAACTTGCCCAGTGGTCGTCGGACTTGTTTGGTTCTACACTATATGAGAAAGACCTTTACTTTGTAGCAGACGAAGTTTCTTTGCTCCGAGCAGTCCCTGGTGATCCAGTTGTTCGTGTCCTTTTTGGACAGGGCCCCGCAGTGTTTCTCCGGGGACGGACAGTCTGGCAGCATCCCCTGGTCTTCCACCTTCAGTCCATCCACCCACCACCACTCCCCTCCCAAGAAGCGCAGGCCCGTCCAGACCTGCGGAACACAAGGCGAGCCGTGAGTGTCACTCCCTAAAAGTGTTGCCTGTGTTGACTGACGAGGATTAAAGCTTGTAAACAATAAGGTCGTTCTCTGCAAATCCGCTTTCTCACTGAACTGTGGTGCAATTGAATAACCTTATGGAAATTGAAGTATGCTGTGTGAAACCATAACGAGTAAAAAACATTTCAATCTATTCAACAATTGCCATATAAATGGGAGCATGCCACCATTTAGTGTTTAATGCGAAATGTATGTGCATTTAAAAGAGCCGTTGTCATTTTGAATTATAATTTAATTTGTATTTAAAAGAAAAAGCCAATTCATACATAAAATTACTTATTCTGTCTTTAAATTAATTATTAATGACTGAAAACCTCAAAAGCTTTTAAAGTTTACTTGTTATTCTATTTACTAATGTGTCATGATTTCCACAATGGGCCGCAAGATAAACAGAGATGATTTCCTCTGACTTTCTAATAAAAACAATGACTATAAATAGATAAGGAACACAATCACTCGTTGCCACAGGTTGAATGTTGCAAGCATCGCATCGCAAGTCGTAAGAAAAAGAAGAACAACAATTAGTAACTTGATTAATTTCCAAATCAAGACCGTGCTCAGTGAAGATGACTTGGTGCTGATGTTGAACCCCCTCCCCTCTCCCGCTCTAACCTCGTCGGTCTCCGCTCGGGAGAGCCGGCCTCTGACGTAGCTGTAGTCCGACGGGAGCTCCAGGCTCAGGAGCTCGTATCGGTATCTGCAGGGGTTCGTTGCGTCCGCACAGGGGCTCTCCATGCTCCTGCAGTGACTCAGGGCGCCTTCCCAGGTCTTATTCTCGGTCACCACCACCATGTTGTCGTCATAGCAGGCGAACCGACGCTCCTCGGAGCACACGTTGCTGTGCCACTTTTCGGTGCCAGAGTCAAAGGAGCCACAGTCCGCGTTGATTGGCTCTCCGGGGACCCAGTTTCTGTAGTCAGAAGTACCATCTCCGATCCAGTTCCAGCTGTCGCTGCCAGTTCGGTACAGTCCAATCCAGCCGACTTTTGTTAATTGAGCTGTGTTCGATTTAGTGATTGTGGCTAGTGTATAACCCCAACGCTCACAGACATTAACAGCGCCGTACCATGTATGCTCTACCATGACATGGTCCACATCTAAAGACCTTTGGCGGTAGTAATAATGGTTAGACAGACAATTCGCACTGTGCCACTTTAAATCTTGTCCCACTAATGCGCATTGAGTGCTCTGCTGTCCATCGGCCCAGTCGGTACTTCTGGAGAGGTCGCTCCCTGAGATACCCTCTCCACTTCTGAAAGAAAACAAACCATAATATACCTCGTTATGCAACTGCACTTTGCCTCGTTTATTTATTTTTTTGTTGCGATATTGATTTAGGACACTCACATCAGATTGATCCACCTCCACGCCGACCATATCTCGGGGTCTCTGCGCAGACCGATCCAGGCTTCGTCGACCCCAGCGCTCTTCAAAGCCTGAGTCACCTCGGATTTCTTCACCATGTCCCAGGTGACCAAGTCGAGGTGGTTGTTCTGGCAGTACAGTCTCGCGTCGGTCCAGTTCCCGCTTTCGGGTGGACAGTGGGCTGTCGTCCGTATGGTGAACGCGTCCACGCAGCGAGCGGCGACGAGCAGGAGGGAGAACGGGAGCATGTTCCGCGAGCCCGATCCCGTCTTCATGTCAAGTCAAAGGGCGGTGTCTGTTTGTGGAACCGCTCGGAGTCTGGGTCTGCTCTGGTGCGCTCGGTGGCTGGCGGGGAGCTGTCACTCTGCTCTTATAGCATCTACCTGGTCACTCCCACACAGACACACCTTAGGACCTCTCCACGCCAGTCCAGCTGTTTACTGTGTATTGTACTTTAAATTAAGAGGAAGATGATGCGTAATGTCTGTGCCAATATTTCGGGTTCGGGGTAGACAGAATAATGAGAAAAAAATATGACATAATTTTGTAAAAAGATCCATTTGTGTTAGGAGACAAATGAACAGCAGGATTACAAAGTGGTGCGATGGCAATGGTCAGTATGGTTTATAATGGGCTGACTACACAGGACTTGTCTCAATCAGTCTCTGACCTGCACCAATGGAATCACCTTGAAGTGGCTAGAGTACTAGAATAAATGGAAATTTGACCACACATTCTGAAAAGAAAGAGACAAAGCCTAAACATAAACAGGACCGGTATATATGGTCTGACCGCAGACACAGATCCATCTCCGCTATCGCATAATCCCATAAAGCCACAGAAGGGCCACAGTAAAGGGCTACTTGAGTTAAACAGGGCTGAGGGGGTTATTAGACCAGAAAGGTCAGGAGTGTTTGCATCCATCTCGGTTTGTTCTGAATGTCTGTGTGGTCAGAATGCAGCAATGTGAATGACAACTATAAAATATGTTTTTGTGGTTATGGATAATGAGAGAACATGTGTATGAAAAACTCAAAGGGTGGAGGAAAAAAATAAAAATAAAAAAAATAAACCCCAATATACCAGAGTTGACTTTGCTTCAATTTGCTTTCTGTCACAATTAAAAACAAATGACTCGTAAAACAGGAGGAATAAAAAACAAATAAAGTGGAAACAAATGAAGTCATGCAGTGAAAGACTTTGTCCCTCGCAGCCTAATTCAAATGTTCTACATTCAAAACTGTCCAGTCTCCATGCATGATGGGGAAATCAGGCAACAGGCAAATTATAGGATTTGAATCCTTTTATTCAAGCCAGATCGTGTTGACCACATACTGACCTCTTTCCACCTGCCTCTTACCTCTGTTATTATATTAATAGTAAATATCCATATAGTTCAGTGGACTTGTGAAACGTTGTTCCTAATATAATCAGTAAAAGAGTCAATGGCTGTAGCGGCGTTCCGTCGGCATTATTCTTATTACGCTGCTATGGAGCTGCAGGTATTGAGTTCCTTTTCCTCACGCGAATGAAATGAGATTGTATCCTTCTTTTCCTTTTTGTCTTCATTTGATGCAGCAAAAACGTTGACTAAATAAATAAATAAACTTTGTCACACGGTCATACGATACGATACGGTAGAAAAATGGTGTGCCCTCAAGCCTAATGCAGCTCTTTGCTTTCCACCTGTTGCCATCATGACGTCATTAAATCTCCGTGCAGTCCGTCATTAACATAAATAATTCCTTAATTCAGAAAGTAAATTATAAATCTTCCTGAAATACTAATTTATCAAATAATACACTTGTGGCTCTTACATGTCCGGCCCGTTAAACTTGACGATTAAACCATTATCAAAACAACTTAAATTCAAAGAGCCATCAATTTAATCAAATATAAACCTAAACATATATTCATAAACACTGCTAATCTAACAGTCGTTTTTTACATTTCTTCATCATCTGCTCTACTTGTGTTCACGTTGCTTCTTGCAGTAAACACAGCTTATTAACTGGTCTCTCCAGCATGCTGGTTTTGATCTGCAGCTTTGCTCTGCGTGCAGTTCCACTGGAGTCCGGTATGGTTTGGATTATCCTTCCCATTATCCACGTGTTTGTGGTGACAAACTGTCAACTACTAGCACCACATCTCCATGCTAGAAGTTTCTCTTCAACCTTGACCACTTTTGCCGCTCCTGGAGGAGAGGTAAGTATTCTCGAGTCCATCTGGTCCAAAATAGACCTGCAAGATACTGTACTTGCCTCCAGCGTCTCCTTGCATACTGGTCGTCCTTTTTGAATGTTCAAGGTGGCATGTTGGGTTGTACTTTCATCAGCAGCAGATGATTGGGAGTCAGAGGCTCCATGTCACATGGGTCATCGGATGGGCTCGTGAGTGGTCGTCCATTAATGATACTTTCAACCTCACACATTAGCGTTTGGAGATCGTCACCAGTGAGGATTTGTTCTCTCACAAGGGCGTTAAGGATCCTCCGTGCAGTACGAATCTGCCGCTCCCAAACTCTTCCTTGGTGGGAAGCAGCTGGGCTGTTGAACATCCATTTTATGCCCTTCTTTTGCATAGTTTTTTCAATCTTTAATTGGTTCAGGCTTTCAACTGCCACTCACAACTCTTTTTCTGCACCAACAAAATTAGTGCAATTGTCAGAGCGCATGATTGAAACCTGGCCTCTTCTTCTTAAGAAACGGCGTAAGGCATTGATGGTGTCCAGACTGTCTGCTATCGCTATATGCACTGCTCTAATGGCGAGGCAGGTAAACATAACACCGTACCTTTTGACAGTGCTCCGGCCCCGTTTGGCTTCAAAGGGACCAAAATAATCTACGCCTACATTGGTAAATGGTGGCTGATCTGGTATCTGGCGATCTTCCGGCAGATTGGCCATCATTTGCTCTCCCACTCTGCCTTTGAGCCTCCTGCAAACTGTGCATCTGGAGATAAGTTTTCAGATGACTGAGGTTGCTTGCGGATTCCCAAACTTTTGTCTTAAGTGCGACAACATATAGTTTTTTGGCAGAATTAGATGGACACAACCACTTTCTATTGGAAGCGGGCTGGTGGACTTCAAACCAGGGTTCCACCAGTCGAAAGTGTTGACAGCTGTCTCAATGACAGTGACGACAGCGATGAAGACTACAGACCTACACCAGGTGATGAAAGCAGCAGTGATGAAGAATCCGACAGCAATCATGATGAACCTGACAGAACCAGCGCCACTGGCACAAGAAGGAAATCAGCTGCTACTGCAAGAAGTAGGCACTGTGATGAAGACTCCGAAAGCAGTCATGATGCACCTGCCAGTACCAGCACCACTGGTTGCAAGAAGGAAATCAGTTGCTACTACAAGAAGTAGGCACTGTGATGAAGACTCCGAAAGCAGTCATGATGCACCTGCCAGCACCAGCGCCACTGGTTGCAAGAAGGAAATCAGTTGCTACTACAAGAAGTAGGCACTGTGATGAAGACTCCGAAAGCAGTCATGATGCACCTGCCAGCACCAGCGCCACTGGTGCAAGAAGGAAATCAGTTGCTACTGCGAAAAGAAGCCGGCAAAAGGTAGTATGGGAGACAGTGCAACAACAGAACTCTGCAAAAGAAGTTCCAATTTGGCAAGGTGCTCTTCCCGATGCTGATGAAACCAGAGAGCCCATTGAGTACTTCAGAGACTTTTTTGACACTGATCTTTTGGATACAATTGTAAAACAAAGTAATCTTGCACAAAAAAAAATCCAAATAGTGCCCTCACATTGGATCAAAATGAATTGGAGCAGTTTATTGGCACTTTAGTGTACATGAGTGTTGTACACTTACCAAGGTCAAGAATGTATTGGTCCAGTGAATGTAGAGTAGCGCAGGTGGCTGATTTGATGTCCCGAGACGGATGGGAAGAAATACAAAAATTCATTAATTTCAATGACAACACCAACATGGCAGCCAACAATGAGGATAAGCTCTTCAAAATCAGGCCAATAATTGATTCACTTCTCCACAAATTTCAGGCTCTCCCTCAAGACCGAATGTTGTCCATTGATGAACAATTGGTACCTTTCAAAGGTAGATCTAATCTGAAGCAATACATCCCCAAGAAGCCACACAAATAGGGATACAAAATATTTGTTCTTTGTGATAAAAAAGGCATGGTGCATTCCTTCGACATATATACAGGGAAAATTGATCCTGTACCTGGAGAACCTGACACTGGCGCGAGTGGCAACATTGTCCTAAAGCTTGCACAAGTCATTCATGGTGCTGTCAATCACCTGTTGTATTTTGACAACTGGTTTTCATCCTTAGATTTGTTTGCTGCTCTTGCAAACAAGGGGATACCAGCCCTTGGGACTGTGCAGCAAAGTCGCCTACGAGGGTGCACTTTCAGCACAGACACCGACATGAAAAAGGGAAGAGGGACATTTGAGGAGAAAAGGAGTGTTGTTGACGCTGTTGAACTAAGAGCAGTCAAATGGTTTGACAATAGAGGGGTGATTGTTGCCAGCTTGTTTGCCAGTGCCCAGCCTGTTTCAAGCGTCCAAAGATGGGACAGAAAATTGAAACAGGAGGTATCAGTCGAATGCCCACGCATCATCAACTTGTACAACAAGTTCATGGGCGGTGTTGATGCTCTAGATGCACTAATTGCCTATTATCGGATCCAGATAAGGTCAAAAAAGTACTGTCAAAGGTTCTTTTATTATTTTGTCGATATGGTCATTGTAAACAGCTGGCTGTTATATCGACGTGATTGTGACTCACTGGATGTTCCAAGAAAGAAGCAGAAGGATTTGCTTGCTTTTAGAACAGCAATAGCACAGGCACTCTGCATGCAAGGCAAGGATATGTCGAGAAAGAAGAGGGTCGGCCTTCATCTGATGTTGAAAGGGAATTCCAAAAAAAGAAACATCGAGGTCCAGCTAAGGCGATTCCAACACTGGAAGTCTGTTCAGATGCTGTGGGTCACTGGCCAGTGGTTGAAAGTGGGCGGCAATGCTGCACACCGCCAAATTGTAAGGGCCAGACGGTATTCAGATGTTGCAAGTGCAATGTCCACCTGTGTCTGAACAAGCACAACAACTGCTTTCGGGATTTCCATAAGTGAGACACCAGCCCTTGGGACTGTGCAGTGATTTTGCAAATGCACACAATAAACTAATCACATTTACAATTGTTGGTTTTAGTAGACACACTCATATTTTGTCTAGATGTTTATTTCTTTGTACATTTTTACAAGCTGTGATTGTACAGAAACATGTTATTCTATTGTTATTCAATGTTATTCTATTGTTATTCAATGTTATGCAACGCTGCAAACGCCCAAATGTTTAGGGCCACAGTGTATTTAAATGTGTCAATGTTGAAAATGTATTCAAAAGTGCAATGTTAAAAAGGCAAAGTTTCAAACTGTTTTTGATAAATAATCTACATACCTGAGACTGGAAAATGTGTTCAATTACTAGTATGCCCAATTATACCTAATGTGCTAATTTACCTCATACCTAAATTTACATCTATTCTATGTGCTATGTATAAAATGTATAATGCATCTGCATGAAAGCAAAAAACACAAATAATATATTTTTTATATAATTTGAAATAAATTCAGGCAATAAGGGGTTAATGTTCAGTCTCTTTTGAAGCTCGTCTGTACAGAACGTGGTTGTACTTCCGGGATCCATAAACGCATATGTCTCTACTTCCACCTTTACAGGATCTCACTTTCCCTGGCACAATCGATAGCATGCACTCTGTGTTCCCTGCATAGCCAACTATTTCCTGTTTAACAGAGTTCTGTGCTCCTGAGACCTCCTCGTTTGAAGTGCTGTCCTCACTTGTCACTATATATGCAATATTTCGCTATGTGAAGGATGTCTGGGTGTTTGTGTGAGCATTGTGTGCACACCATCCTCTTCTTGCATGTTTTGCTAAGATGTCCTCATGTTAAACATCCAAAACATATTCCCTTGGCTTTCAGGAATTCTACACGATACCGGGATACTGCTGTGTGTGAAGACTTAGGGTAGCTGGACATTCCTTGTGTCTTCAAAACTGCACACTTCCAGTTCTGAGAGCATATGACTGTTGATTAGCTCCTGCTCACCAGGCTTATCCTGAGCCATAGTGCTCAATTAGATCTGAGTCGACTTTCCTTTAATGTTCAGTTTCTTTCAAAGCTCGTCCGTACAGAACGTGGCTGTACTTCCGGGATCCATAAACGCATATGTCTCTATACACCTTCCACCTTTACAGGATCTCACTTTCCCTGGCACAATCAATAGCATGCACTCTGTGTTCCCTATCCCAGCATAGCCAACTATTTCCTGTTTAACAGAGTTCTGGGCTCCTGAGACCTCCTTGTTTGAAGTGCTGTCCTCACTTGCCACTATATATGCAATATTTCTCTATGTGAAGGATGTCGGGGTGTTTCTGTGAGCATTGTGTGCACACCATCCTCTTCCTGCATGTTTTGCTAAGATGTCCTTGTGTTAAACATCCAAAACATATTCCCTTGGCTTTCAGGAATTATACACGATCCTTGTGTGCTAGCCCTTTAATCTTGATGCAAGACTCCAATGTGTGATTCTTTTGACAGAAAATACATGGCGGTTCGAAGGTGTTGAGTCGTGGTGCATTGTTACTGCAGCTACCGTTGCATTCGGAGGAAAGAATAAATGATGGAGTTATTTAACAGGCTTCTGACACATCAGTCTCACGGTCAGAGCTAACTTCAACTGACTAACTAACATATGGCAAATCGGCCTTTATAGCCTGTACCCTAGCGCCACCCTGTGGCGTAACCATATATACATACCACAGTACAGCATTACATTACATATACATCTGAGTACATAATGAACATATCTCAACACCCCTACTTGTACTCAGGTTGTTATACTTCAAGCAAAAGAAACACAGAAAAAAAAAAGAAAAAAGAATGAATGTGAACCTCTGTCATACACATACCACTCTCCAAAAAGAGCACTTGCAAACCTCTTCAGTTTCAACTTATTTACAGGTTTGGTCATTACATCAGCAATCATGTTATCGGTAGAAATCAAAATCACCCTTCCCTCAATCACAGTTGACCTGATAAAGTGGTACTTTATGTCAAAGTGTTTACACCACTGTCTGTTTACAGGGTTTTTGGCAAGAGCTATTGTCCCCTGATTGTCCTCATGTACAATAGTTTGTGTGTAATTGTAGCTATCTATACCCCCTAGTAACTGCTCCAGGTATAGACACTCCTGTATGGTTGAAGCCAGTGCCATGTATTCTGCCTCGCAGGTGGATAGCGCAACTGTGGGTTGTTTTCTAGTCTTCCACGAGACTAGAGAGCTGTTCTGACTAAGACTGACACAGTATCCTGTGGTACTGCGTCTGTCTCTGGTATCGGCCGCCCAGTCAGCATCACTGTAGGCTTGTATACCTAGCTCCTCACTGTCATTTCTCCTAAAGCTTAACCCTTTCTCTGCAGTGCCTTTGAGATACCTTAGTACGTGCTTCACAGTGACCCACTGCTCCTCTGTAGGCTCTGCAAAGTACTGTGATAATCTGCTCACTACAAAACTTAAATCTGGTCTGGTACAAGTAGTCAGGTATATAAGACTACCTACAGCCTCCCTGTACATCCTGACATCTTCCATCTTTACTGCATCGTCAGTATACTCTAGCTTCTGCTCACAGGGTGTTTCTCTGGTCCTACAATCTTGCATATTAAAACGCTGTAGTATCTTGTTAGTGTACCTTTCCTGTGACATCTTTACACATCCATCTGATTGACTGAAATCAATACCCAGAAAATGTTTGAGTTTGCCTAAATCTTTCATCTTAAACTTTTCTGCGAGCATCTCTTTCACCTCTTTCAGTCTCTCTTCATTGCTTGCTGCAATGATCAAGTCATCGACCCATGTGATTATTATCACCTTCCCTTCTTTTGACTCTTTGGCATAAACACAGTGGTCGGCTGGGTTTTGTGTGAATCCATCCTCAGTAAGGCAATTGTGCAAAACCCTATTCCAATTTCGGCCGGACTGTTTAAGACCGTAGAGGGATTTCTCTAGCTTATAAACTATACCCTCTTTTTCTTCATAACCCTCTGGTGGATTGATGTAGATCTCATAATCTATGGGAGCGTGCAAGTACGCAGTTTTCACATCCATTTGGTGCAGGAGTAAATTCTCATGTGCAGCTTTTTGTAGCACCACCCTTACACTCGTCATGTCTGCCGTGGGTGAAAACGTCTCCCCATAGTCTACTCCCATTCTCTGGCTGTAACCCTTGGCCACAAACCTTGCTTTGTATTTGTCTCTCCCATCTACATCAGTCTTGATGGCGTAAACCCATCTACCCCCCACTGTCTCCTTGCCTATTGGCAGTGCTGTCGGGGTAAAGGTCTTGTTCTCGTTTAAGGACTGGATTTCCTCATCCATGGCTTTTGCCCATTCCTTTGAGTTAGCTGACCCCATTGCCTCCCCAAATGTCTGTGGAATGCCACACACCGCTCTACAGCAGTAGTCTACTGTGATATGAACCGCATCACTAACACAGTTTTCAGTTATGAACTCATCTAAGTGACTCGGCTTCCTTCTTTCTCTAGTTGGATACCTTCTACTCTCTGGTTCACCACTTGTCACACTCTGTTGTGTTTGATTATGGTCACTAGATCTCGCTTCTGTACCTGGACTATCACTATTTTCTGTTTTCCTACTCACCCCCTGCGTGGTTCCACTAGTCCTGGGTCTCACAGTGTCATCATAGCTATCACTTGGATCTGGCTCACCTGTCTGTGTTTGTTTTTCCACAGTTGACTGCCTCACAAACTTTACTAGTCTGTGTTTTTGTACTTTGTTTGTATCTGGATGATACACCAAATATGCTGGGCTGTTCTTGTCGTGACCTACAAAATGCCCCTAATCACATCTGGAATCAAGCTTCCCTTTGCTCTGTTTGTACGTGTAACATACAGACCCAAACTTTTGCATTTTGGATACATTGGGCTTTTTGTCTGTTAGCAGCTCATAAGGAGTCTGCCCTGTACGTCTGTTAAAACATCTGTTCCGAACCATTGCTGCTGTTTGTACAGCGTAGGGCCATAGCTGCTTTGGTAATGCACTTTCAACTATCATGCACCTACCCATCTCAAAAAGAGTACGCCAACCCCTCTCTGCTGTTCCGTTCTGGTGTGGGGAATAAGGAGCTGACGTTTCATGTCTGATCTTATTTTTCCTCAACACTGCTTGGAAATCACTGCATGTAAACTCTGTTCCGTTGTCGGATCTGATGCACCTCACCTTCCCATAAGGGGATATATCTGCTAGGAACTTTTCCGTAACCTGTACTGTGTCACTTTTCTTCTTTAGAAAATAAACAAACACTGCGCTTGAGTAATCATCAGTAAATGATTGCACATATTTGTAACCATCTCTCGACTCGGTGGCTAAGGGACCTGCAAGATCTGTGTGTACCATCTGTAAGGGAGCCTTTGCTCTGGTATCAGGGTCCCTATTTCTGGTTTGGGCAAACTTTCCCTGAATACACACCTCACACTCTTGTTCGGGCCTGCCCGTTTTGCCTTTGATCTGCATACCTACAACAACATTTTGCAACTTAAGAACATCGTCATAGTTACAATGGCCTAATATTTCATGCCATGTCTGTATGTCGTGACAGGCATTACACTTATCATGACATTCAGATTCAGTATGCAAATAATACAGCTTTCCATACACATGAATGTTAAATCTGGTACCGCCTCTGGTTATTAGGACATCTTTATCTTCTTTGAAGACAACCGTAGCTCCACTCGTAGTAGCTGCCTTCACCGAGAAGATGCTCTGGGGATATGACGGTACGAACAAAGCGTCTCTGTGTCGCCTTTCGTCGCTGTCCGTTGCTGTCGATGAGGGAAACCTCAGCATTCCCCCTCCGCTGAGCAATCCCGCTGCACCGGGTGCCGTCTGCCAGCTCGACAATGTGCGTTTCTGGCCTGAACGCGCTGTTGAAACTCTTGAACACGGTTATGTCAGTGATGACATGAGAGGTAGCTCCCGTGTCCACCATCAGACCCCTCTCCTGGATGCTGCGCGCCGGCTGCCGCTGGGTTCTGGTTCCTTCGTCTCTCACCGTGAACGCGTAGTCCTCGTCGGCATCTTCTGAGACTTTACTCACACCATCTTGTTTGTCCTTACGCCTACACGTGGCATCTTTGTGTGTGTCACTTCTGCAAAAACTACACCATGTCTTCTGTCGACACGCTCTCGCTCTGTGGCCTTTGATGCCACACTTGAAACATAACATTTCTGTGTCTTCTTTGTTCCAGCCACGGGCGACCGTTTTGGCGGGACGCCTTCCACTCTTCCCTTGAGTCTTCATCACACTGTCGCTCGACTCAGCTGCGTTTATCTTCTCTGTTTCTTCAAAACTTCGTAGTTTAGTCTTGAATTCTGCAAACGTGATATTATCGTCCGTATGTGCCACATGTATTGCAAATGGCTTAAAACTCTCAGGCAGTCCTTTTAAGACCATAGCCACTAGCAGTCCGTTTCACCCGCGTTCCTCAGCGCTGTGATGGCGGTTTCTGCTCTGATGATATAGTCCATTATACTCTCATGGTTTGCCTTCTGAAGCGATGTCAACGTGGTGTACAAGTTGATTATACGGGGCTTTCCCCTCCCTGCATAATACTCTCTCAATATTTTTAGAGCTTTTCTTCCTTCATTGTGCGCATCCCTCACAACTAACGAGAGGCTTTTGTCATCCAACAGTAAACTTAGCTCTGCATATGCGTCAGCATTTTTACCTGCATCTGCTGCTATCTCTCGTTCTCTCGTATTCTCTCAGAACAGTGTCCTTTAGTCCATTCAAATGGAGATATCCCAACATTTTGGTTTCCCAAATCTCATACTTGGTCTCATCTCCGTCGAATGTCGGTCGAGGCAACCTGCTCCTCCCATGTTGTTCCATCATGCAAGCTTGCTCTTCTCCTTAGCTAGCTGCCCGTTAGCACACGGTTCGTTGCGACTTTCTAACTGTCAAACTTTTCTTCCGAGCGACTCCTGGGCCCATAACCTGTTGAGTCGTGGTGCATTGTTGCTGCAGCTACCGTTGCATTCGGAGGAAAGAATAAATGATGGAGTTATCTTTAGCCGTTCTTGGCGTATTTATTTAACAGGCTTCTGACACATCAGTCTCACGGTCAGAGCTAACTTCAACTGACTAACTAACATATGGCAAATCGGCCTTTATAGCCTGTACCCTAGTGCCATCCTGTGGCGTAACCATATATACATACCACAGTACAGCATTACATTACATATACATCTGAGTACATAATGAACATATCTCAACAGAAGGCATTAGCCACTTTAACTGGGTTGGCCTGCCATGGTGTTGTATCCGGCCTTTTCCTCTCCATCGACACATTTTTTGCAAAGCTGCTTCCTTTCATTCCACCTTTGAAAAGTTTCTCCTTTCCCTACTTTTGCTGACTGTAGATGTGTGTCTGTCCTGGAGGTCTCCAAAAAGTGGGTCCATAGCAATCTTTGCTTGACGGTCAATTAAGTTAACAAGATCAGCAAATCTTGCTCTGTGTCTTCTACTTTCCTTGAGATCAAATGCTACATTGCGTCATCTCTCTTTCATGTTATATGGCAATTTAGATACCACAATTCTCATATTTGTGGGGTTATCCATCTCCTCCATGAACTCAACATCTTCCATTGTATTACAACATCCAGTCAGAAAAATAGCATAAGTATTCAGTGCTTTCCCATCTTCAGACGTGATTTGTGGCCACCCTAAGGCCTTGCTAATGTAAGCGCTTGCTATCATTAGCTCATCTCCATAGTTCTTCTGAAGCAGTCGTTTTGCTTTCTTGAACCCTCTGCGTGATAGCATGTGCTCACAGCTACATACGAGTTCCTACGGTTCTCCTGCAGTGTATTGTTGCAAGTAGTACAGTTTGTCAGGATCATTATCAGTTTTCTCTTCAATATCTTGTTCAAAAGCTCTGACAAAGGATCTGTAGGTAACTGGATCACCCTTGAAAACTGTAACCTCTTTAACCGGTAGCTGAGCTTGTTTCTGATGATTAACCAACATTTCTGTGATCAGATTTAGTTTTTGGATTACTTGAAGAACGTCATTACTGCTTCTGTCACACTGTTGTTTGTCAGGGTTGTATGTCTGTCTTGGCCTCACAGTTTGTGGCTCTGAAGATTACTGCTGCAGAGTTGGAACTGTACCTCCATGTACGGCCATGTTAGTGTGTGGGGAAAGTCTTTGCTCCTCCTCCTTCACTTGAAATTGTGTGTGAGTGAAGATAACTGTTCATGCTGTTCTGATCTCTCATAGTCTTTAAATACTTTTACTTGAGCTCTTTTTTCAGCAATTGCTGCTTTCAAAGTCTTTACAGCTTGGCTTTAATATGCGCTTCCTGAAACTCAAGCTCCTGCTTCTTCTCTAAAGCTGCTGCAGCACGTTCCACCAGGCCAGCTAACTTTGCTTCTTCGGATGCACACACTGATGACATGCCGGAATGGGCAGATAAACTTGTCACTTGTGAAGCACTATCCTCAGGATTCACATCCTCTTTATCTGCATCTTGATCGGCTATGTCCTCATCATCAGCAGCAGCTGTACTTTCTTTGTTTATTTCTTTTTCACTTAAAGCACATATCCATTGTTCAGCTTCTTCTGCAAACTGTCTCTGAGTCATCATCTTTGGCTCCAACCAGTTTTTAACATCTGCATCTTTTTCTTCTTCAGGAAGAAGATCTGCCACTTGTCCACTGATCTTTTTAAGCTCACTGACAAGAGAGTGTTGAAATCCTTATCCATTAACTTTTGCACTTTTTGCAGATTGCCAGCATCACTCATTAAACTTTCAATTTCTATTATTTTTTCAGTTATCCGAGTTATAATAAATAAAGGAGTTATAATACTCCTCTCATGGTTCCAATGAGCCTGTGTAGCTTCTTATCCTTAGCCATCATATTAATAAAGCAAATCAGACATGTTTATCACAATTTCTGAAACACGCAGAGACTTCAGTGGCTCTTAATGAGGCGCGCTGTCTGGTTTGCATGAGAAGTCCTTAAAGCGAGCATCCTGGATCAT
Organism: Cottus gobio; assembly: GCA_023566465.1. Classification (NCBI taxonomy): domain Eukaryota; kingdom Metazoa; phylum Chordata; class Actinopteri; order Perciformes; family Cottidae; genus Cottus; species Cottus gobio. The sequence goes on along the minus strand of CM042221.1, from coordinate 10,121,327 downwards.
ATTAACATCAATCTTCATTAACGTCAGAGAAACTGTTCTGCGGACCTTTCTTTACCTTGTCCCACATTTTCATTCGGTCAAAAGCACCATGGCGCAGTGCTTAGGGATCTTTAAATCTGTTCCTCAGATTTCAGCTAGCATCCGACATACACTTGTCAACTCCTTGGAGAAGTTTTTCTACTAATGTAGTGGCGTTCCGTCGACGTTGTTCTTATTAAGCCAAACCCATCTGGTCCAAAATAGACCTGCGAGATACTGTACTTGCCTCCAGCGTCTCCTTGCATACTGGTCGTCCTTTTTGAATGTTCAAGGTGGCATGTTGGGTTGTACTTTCATCAGCAGCAGATGATTGGGAGTCAGAGGCTCCATGTCACATGGGTCATCGGAAGGGCTCGTGAGTGGTCGTCCATTAATGATACTTTCAACCTCACACATTAGCGTTTGGAGATCGTCACCAGTGAGGATTTGTTCTCTCACAAGGGCGTTAAGGATCCTCCGTGCAGTACGAATCTGCCGCTCCCAAACTCCTGGGAAGCAGCTGGGCTGTTGAACATCCATTTGATGCCCTTCTTTTGCATAGTTTTTCTACTAATGTAGCGGCGTTCCGTCGGCGTTATTCTTATTACGCTGCAAAAGAGCTGCAGGCAGTAAGTTTCTTTTCCATACATGAATGAAATGAGATTGTATCTTTCTTTTCCTTTTTGTCTTTATTTGATGCAGCAAAAACATTAACTAAATACACAAATAAATAAACTCTGTCACACGGTCATACGATACGGTAGAAAAACTGTGTGCCCTCAATCCTAATGCAGCTCTTTGCTTTCCACCTGCTGCCGTCATGACGTCATTACATCTCTGTGCAGGTGTAGCGGTTTTGTACTCTCCTTGGCGTTGTGTAGTTTTTTTCTTTTTACGAAGCACACTCGAAAGTGGAGCCGTTTATTTAAATCAGACAGCTCCCGTAGCCGTACTGGCAAAACTGGCAAAACAACAAATACACACAGAAATTAGTTTCCTCATGGCCAACTTGTAGAACCAGCTCCGGCACTAACAAAACAAACAAAAACCCACTATTAAACACAACCTATAATAATAATTGATATGAACAAATATACATCTATTTAGCTAACACAACGGAGCTTAACACAGAACAACTTACCACGGAGGCAACGTGCTGTGGACTGGGCCGAGTATACGGGTTGCACCACTTAAGTCTGCAGGGGGCCCAGCAGAGGGCGCTAATATCACACAGCACGCTAGTCTCCGTAAGTAAATGATAATAATAGTAAATAATAGACAGTGATGGCAAGTGGAATCATCAACTCCGTTACACAGTCTGTTATTAACATAAATAATTCCATAATTCAGAAAATAAATTATAAATCTTCCTGAAATACTAACTTATCAAGTAATACAATTGTGACTCTTACAGTGGCACTGCAGCAAAGTTTGAACATTTCCTAAGCGTTTCATGTCAGGACATTTTAAGAGTTACTCGGCCGAGACGGGAACAAAGTAGAAGGGGAAAAGTATGAAGGCAAATCACTGTCATAAAGAGCAAATGAGCTCCGCGCGCGAGCGCAAATCAATCATACGCGCGTGTAATTTACTTTGACGAGCGCTTTTACATCACTCCGCGAGCAAACCCCTCTCAAAAGTTTCTCTCTCGCGAGTAAAAGTCCTTCTTGCGCATTTTTAACCTGCTCGCGCGCGAAGCTTCAATCTGCGCTCGCGTCTCTGTAACCTGCTCGCTCTCGATTACATTTTCTTTTTGACAGGAAGTGGGCGGAGCCAGTCGCCATCGTATCTCTACATCTAATTGGTTACAATCCTCGTCTTTGGATTGGTTGGATATCACATCCAGGAAGAGACGGATGTGGCAGTGCAGCAAAGTTTGAACATTTCCTAAGCGTTGGACATTTTAAGAGTTACTCGGCCGAGAGAGGAACAAAGTAGAAGGGGAAACGTTTCTTCTGCATTAGGGTACAACCTTCAGCTTAGTCATGCACCTGAAAGAGGCAACTGGTGGCTCTGAAGATCCCTCCCCACTACACTAGTGGAGTATAAGAGGTCTGTTATGTTTTTCATGGAATCTCAACCCCTTTTGTTATATTTAACAGTGGGTTCACTCCGCCCTCGGTCTGGAAAGAGAGCTGATGTTTTCATTGAGTCGTCTCCCCTGTATTAGTAGGCTCAGTGTTAAAGGCTTGTGTTATGACTCAGAGCGTCATGTTAAAGTTGCGGTTCACCTCCCTGCCAGAGGGGGTTGAGGTTATATTTTGCCTTGCTCTGTTCCTCTTTTCTTTGCAGGTGATTGGACGTCGGTGTATAAGAGGGATCCTGTGGGAGCCGGCCCGGCCCTTTTTTATCCTGACTCCCCAGCTTCCAACCTGGCCATGCTGCACGGCACAGATCTTTGGGTGGTGGGGTTAGCTAGGGTGTCGTTAGTGGTAGGGGTGAGAAGCCCTTTTGTTTAACCATGTTTTCTCCTGTTTCGGGGTAGGGAGATAGGTAAGAGACCTGTTCTTTTGTTTGTTCCTTTGTGCGGTCTAGGGAAGATAGGTGACCTGCACAGATTGTTTTGTTTGTTGTTTTGGGCCACGCTCACCCTGAATTGTGACACCGTATCTAAAATAAATACCCATTGTAAACTATAAACGCAGCTGCATTGGTCCTACTTTGGGAGGTGGGGAGACTCTTAAGTATGTTGCGCTCCGGCTCCCCTAGGCCGGGCGTAACACTTGTTTTAACAATACAGGTTGTCACTGAACTGAGAAGAGGGAATTTGGACTTACATGAGATGTGAAAGAAATGATTCACTAAAAAGTTGATGAGTCGGAAAGATTTTTCCATCCATCCATTCATTTTCACGCGCTTATCTGGGGTCGGGTCACAGTGGCAGCAGGCTGACCCGAGCTTCTCTCTCACCCGCAACATCTACGAGCTCATTCTGGGGGATCCTGAGGCGAGATCTCTGGGAGATATAATCCCTCCAGCGTGTCCTGGGTCTTCCCCGGGCCTCCTACCAGTTGGACGTGCCTGGGAAACCTCTAAAGGGAGGAGTCCTGAGGCATCCTAATTAGATGCCCGAACCACCTCAGCTGACTCTGACACGGAGTAGCGGCTCAACGCCAAGCTCCCTCCTGATGTCCGAGCTCCTTACCCTATCTTCAAGGCTGAGTCCGGCCACTCTGAGGAAACTCATTTCGGCCGCTTGTATCCGCGACCTCGTTCTTTCGGTCACGACCCAAAGTTGGTGACCATAGGTGAGGGTTGGGACGTAGACGACCAGTAAATTGAGAGCTTCTCCTTTCGGCTCAGCTCCTTCACCAAGACTGTCCGGTGCAACGCCTGCTTTACTGCTGCAGCCGCACCGATACGCCTATCGATCTCCCGCTCCATTTCACCCTCACTCGTGAACAAGACCCCGAGATACTTGAACTCCTTCGCTTGTGGTAGGCACTCTGTCCCCACCCGGAGGGAGCAATCCACCGGTTTCCGGCAGAGCACCATGGCCTCAGATTTCGTGGTGCTGACTCTCATCCCCGCCGCTTCACACTCGGCTGCAAAACGCCCCAGTGAATGCTGGAGGTCATGGTCTGAGGAGGCAAACAGGACCACATCATCTGCAAACAGCAGAGAGGCTATCCCGGGAGCCCCGAACCTGACGTTCTCCGCCCCACGGCTGCGCCTAGATATCCTGTCCATGAAAGTCACGAACAGGACCGGTGATGAAGGGCAGCCCTGGCGGAGGCCAACACCCACCGGGAACGTGTCTGACTTACTACCGAGGATACGAACACAGCTCCTACTGCAGGCGTGCAGCGACCGGATGGCCCGTTGCAACGGGTCCAGCACACCACACTCCCGCCCCCACAAAAGGCCCAGAGGGACCCGGTCGAACACCTTCTCTAGGTCCACAAAGCACATGTAGACTGGTTGGGCAAACTCCCAGGACGAAACCCGCACTGTTCTTCTTGAATCTGAGGTTCGACAAACGGTCGGAGACTCACTTCCAGCCCCCTGGCATAAGCAAAGATTTTGACTGAAAATTCATAGATAATTTAAAGTTAGTGCTCCATGTTGATTACAATATATATTCTGTATTCATTTGTCTGACAACCTTTCAGTTACTGCTCAAGACACACAACAAAAAACAAGGTTTGTTAAATGTTTTATTTTTGTTTCAATACTCTTTAGCGGAGTTTCAAGTAGCTCTGCCTCTCAGCTTCCTCTTTCCACTGGTGATTAAGCCTTTAAAACACACAAGGGGATGATACAGTAGTTACCTTAGCAGTGAGCCATAAGGACACATCTAAAGTGGCAGTGGGAGGTGGAGAGGGGGCACACAGACACAAACACTGTCACCGACCGATCGTCATTAAAGGAAAGAAACAGATGAACTCCGAACACTTAAACACACGGTGGCTGCTGCCTACGTATACTGTAGTAGAGCTAAGGGCTGTGATGCTATGACATTGCTATGGGTGGCGCCTGTGTAAAAGAGAAGAGGGTGTGGGGGCTTGGGTTGGTCCCTTTCCTGATATCCTTTATGGACAGGAAGAGTCTACTCCTTGGTGTGCATGTACAGCATCAGGTCAGCAACACGGTGGCTGTAGCCGAACTCATTATCATACCTGAGAGAGTGGGAGCAAAAAGAGAAATTAATTGTTTGTTTTGAAGCGCTAATAACCGTTTCCTTACTTCATGTTCTAAACAAGACATTTGAAAACTAACCAGGAAATGAGCTTGACAAAGTTGTCGTTGAGGGAGATGCCAGCACAAGCATCAAAGATGGAGGAGTGGGTGTCACCGATGAAGTCAGAGGACACCACCTGCAAAAATACAAACCTACAAGTGAGCTGCACTGCGGTAAAGCATCGGCAACTCATTACCAACTGCAAAATACAAACTCAATCACAGCCACCAACAAAGGCTGTATTTGTATGTCAATTTTTCAATTAAATGAATCACAATTAATAACAGAAATAGAGGTTAATATAAAACAATACATTTCAATTGCATGAACAAAATCACCACCAGGCCTGAACCGCTTCCCTACTAACTTACAATTGTAGTTGTGGCATCATTACTAGCAACGCATTTGCATCACAGTCAAAGTGAAATAAAGACTGGGCGTTACCTGGTCCTCGGTGTAACCCAGCACTCCCTTCATGGGGCCATCGGCGGCCTTCTTGCAGGCTTCCTTAATTTCCGCGTAAGATGCAGGCTTTGACAGACGGCATGTCAGGTCCACCACTGACACGTCCGCCACTGGCACCCTGAACGCCATGCCGGTCAGCTTGCTAGACAGTGGAAGGACAAAGATATTAGACCCTTCTCCATCCGTTCACCTGATCACAATTGGCAGAGGTGCATCTTATCATTACGAGGATAACCCTTACCCATTGAGCTCGGGGATGACTTTGCCCACTGCCTTGGCGGCACCAGTGGAGGCTGGAATAATGTTCTGGCCGGCACCGCGGCCATCACGCCAGGCCTTGGCGCTGGGACCGTCCACCGTCTTCTGAGTGGCTGTGTAGGCGTGGATTGTAGTCTACGGGGAGGAGTGTCGTATTACACAAAACACCAGTAACTCCAGCGCACATGCACAAATACAGTACTACCTATGAGAGTACATTTCACCAGCAAGGCCTGGACAAATATTTACTGGGCCTTACCATGAGAGCCTCTTCAATGCCAAAGTTATCATGGATGACTTTGGCCAGGGGGGCCAGGCAGTTGGTGGTGCAGGAGGCATTGCTATCAATGGAAAAGACAGACATGGTCAATAACCATCAGATTCAATTCTCTTGACCTACAAATCTTGGAACACGTTTGGGAACAGAAAACAGTGTGAATGCATGTCCAAAACTAAAGGTATCTTACCTGACAATGGTCATGGAGGAGGGGTCGTACTTGTCCTCATTAACTCCCATGACAAACATTGGAGCGTCGGGTGAGGGGGCAGAAACGACCACACGCATTGCTCCGCCCTGGATGTGAGACTGTGATCCGAACGAAGGGGAAGAAGGCACGGATTAGAGACCAGACGGGAGTCTGTATTTTTACATATGAAGGAGTGTATGAGTGTACATACGGAGGCCTTCTCCACACTGAGGAAGACGCCAGTGGACTCAACAACATACTTGGCTCCAGCTTTGCCCCAGGGGATCTCTTGTGGCTTCATACTAGAAGCCGAGAAGAGCAAAAGATGAATGTTAGTCACTGCCATTTAGTGGTTCTTTGCCAACACCAAAGTACCTCAAACAAATAGTGAGCAAGTTACATTCAGCTAGAATAGTGAGGGCTAATCTAGTTAGATAAGAACATCCTGTACAACAGCATAGCATATGAGCAAAGTATAGCGTCAAATAACACTGATGTAAAGAAGTAGATGGAGGGACACCACAAATGTACAGTCAGTGCTCAAAGAGGAATGTTGCTTCAACACTCCTTTCTGGTCTGTTGCCTTTTGCAGAGGGGAAGCGCCATAACTGAAAGGACTAAAACAACAGCTGGTAAAACAGATGCGTGTGTGTAGTCGGCACAAACCCGCCATTTGCATTGCACTCCATTTGATACACAAGTTGAGGTATTTTAGTGTCAGTTTCATGTCCTCGTCTTTAGGATAAAGTGAAATGAATTAGCTCTTAGTTGGATGAGTCGTTCATGGAGAGCGCCGATACAATTATAATTGTTCTGAAGCTGCCGCTAATGCAATAATTCACTCATAATAAATCAGTTGGCCATATTCAAGCACTTAAGCTTGTTGCTACCTGTGTACATCAACACTGCTGATATCCATCACCAACAACCAATCATCCTCACTTACCACTGGAACACAGAGATTTCGTGTTCATCGACGATGAGCTTGCCCCCGTCTTGGGAGACCTCCCCCTTGTAACGGCCGTGGGTGGAGTCATACTTGAACATGTAGACCTAAAGGCAAGAGAAACAATACGGGAGGGGGGTAAGAGCAGGGAACCAATATTCAAAGTGAGCAATGATGATGTTGTAAAAATCACAAACCAACAGATGCTCTACACAAAAAAAATAAAAATAAAAACACATCTCACCATGTACTTCAAGTCAATGAAGGGGTCATTGATTGCCACAACCTTGATGCCTTTCTCGAGGCAAGCCCTCAGGACCAGACGGCCAATACGACCGAAACTACAAAGAGAGGGAGGGATTAATAATATCAGTTTTGGGAATGTGGTGGAAGACTTCAGGCTGTCGTACCACTCCTGGGACCTCACATGCATCCTCTAACAAAGCCTCAGACTGTCGCATGTCCTTGTAAAATAATTTTGCCTTTCCCATTATGGAGGAGACCCGCTCATTAAGTTCTAACCTGCTATATTCCTGCAGCTCCATTGCTGTTAAACTAGGATTACCACTTCTTGTTGGTGAAAATTGAAAGCTTTTCTATGGCCAAAAATACTCTTATTGTAAAGTTAGTCATGCAGTTTTTTTTTTTTTACCAGGTCAGTTTGATTAATTGCAAGGCAAGAATGCTGAGACCATGCAACCACAGAATAGCAATGTATAAGCAGAGTACGTACAGCTTTTACTGCACTATTGTCATTTGATAGGACATTTGTGCCGTTCTGCATTGCTCATATCAAAAGTACTGTATTAAAAGGGTGGATTTCATGAAAAACATTTCACCCTCTGAGCAAATGCATGTTCACCCCTCATCATAAATAATCCCCAAAATATTATTCTGATGTTTCCCAGTCTGAATCTTGTTTTTCAGTGTGTTTTTTTTTAACTCACCCATTGATTCCAACACAGAGGTCTGACATGGCTGCTGTTGCTTGGGGAGATAGAGTTACCTGGGAGAGAAACAAAGCAATGACATTAGAAAGACTACAATGGATTACCGATTGACACCATGAAAATGCAACCAATCTCAGTTAAGTGTCTTCTAGCTGATCAGATGACTAGTTTAACAATGTGACAGCAAACGGCCTCTTTTCTTTGTCAGAGTTTTATATTCAGTATCGTCAAGCGTTTGGACTGAGACATGAAATTGACCTGTGGAACAAATGGTTCAGATCTACGTTATTTTCTTTTGTGGCATCAACTGTAAAGTCTGTAAAGCAAAGCTACAACGACAAGGAGGAACTGGTGGTAGCAGCTTAACAGTAGACAGGCGGCGTGACGCATTTAAGAAAAAAGGTGAACAAACGTCTAACACCCAGGTTGTAAAGTTAGAATACCAGGCTGCAGCTGTGAAAGTGTGTGCTTGAGTTGAGTTGAGTTGAGTCAGTGACGCAGATAAAACGTGCTGTGTCACAGCCTGTATTTTTCATCTGCTGCAGGAATGGAGGCGCGCTACATCATGCAGGGACAAGTTTAGAAAACAATGGAGAAGAGGAAGGTACTGATGTGTGCAACAAACACAGACTTGTATGCAGAGTGAACAAAGAGAAAGCCTCTGGCCTTGACTCAACTATGTGACCTCCTTTTCCTCCGCTTTCCACTCATGAGTCAGCACTCCACGCCTCCTCTGTCCTCACTTCCTACTTTTCCAGCCCTCATCTTTTCTACCAATTGAGTCTCGGCTTCATCTTCTAACCCCACCTCTTCCTCTCCTTCATCTGTCAGTCAGGATACGCACACATTGATCGCATTTAGCTTTCCAAATCTTTTGCCACCAAAAACCACCTGAAACTGCAGTCAAGCTAGCATGTGTGGATTAGGGCTGAATATATTAAATCTAAAACACAGAATAAACTTATGGACTTCTTTAGGCTTTATTCTTTAGTCCAAACAGACTGACCAGGTGCCAGTGAGAGAGTGAGTGAAGCAGGCGCCGGTAGAGGAAGTCAGGGCAACGCAGATTGTCCTTGAGACTGGTTGGTGGTCATTTTAGACAACTGTAATCTACTTATCTGTTGTGTGTCTCTGAGCCAGTGGGGAGCATGCAAGACAGGCTGTCGATCTAGTGAAATGCATTGTGGGAGCACTTTAAATAGACTAAAAGGGGGCAACCAGATAAGGATAAATCGCTGTCTCAACACACTCGAACATGCATAGCAGATAATTGGGAACAATTTCAACCTGGATTTATTCACTTGCTATTAAGCAAAAATAGATGCTCCGTCTCGCAGGAAGCGTCACTAACGTGATGCCAGTCAAAATCAATGTATGGGCTGCCGCCGGCTCAGCTGTCAGAACTGGGTCATTTGTTGGAGTGGAACGGTTTGAGCACTATTTCTTGGGTCCATCCTGTAGTACCTTCCTCAGGATAGAGCAGCCATTTTGTGTTCTGTTGCTAGCATCCATTAGACAAGGTCACCAGAGGGGGGAGGGGGGGAAGAGAGAAAGAGAGAGCATACAGTACGACTGTGCTGTTCTCACATTTCCTCTCCTTTATACTCTGTTCCCACCATAAGCTACTGTGCATTCACAAACCTCTGCTGCCACCTTCTTGTGAACTCTCCTTCCCCTGGTCACAGTTTCTCTCTGCGCTAACATCTACATTTTCTCTGCACACAACAGTTGCTCTGGGTTTCCCCCAACATAACATGGATGCTCTGACAAATGATACTACCTTTAACCGGGTTTGGCTATTCTGCTTCCCTAAAGCAGGAGGAAGGTGTGGACGAAGACAAGTGGAGCCACACTTTGACCAAACAATGCAGATCCAAAAGTGAAGAATAGAATATTTTTTGTATCAATGTGCACAAAAAAAAAAAAAATAGATTAATGAGTTGTTTGCGCAAAACTATGTAAAACTTCCAGATTTAGTGGCATGTATCCTCTTAGATCCCTGCTACCGTATAGTTAAATAATCACATCTTTCTAGGTTAAACATAAAAGTAGTAAGTAGAGTATTAAACTATTTCATGTGCAATAGACTTCCAATGCCAACACTAGAGCCAGCAGCTCTTCCCACGGTGCTGCCTCTTTTGACCAATCAGCACAGACTCTATGGCGACATGCACACAAAAGGGTATTGTGCAGGACACAAGACTTCTCGTGCAGTTAACTGCAGTTTGTAATCTGCAGACAACTAAAATGTAGGACGAAGGGGCAGACAGACATTTGAAGTGTAGTAAGCTACCTTTCTGGGCAAAGTGAGCTGTCCGCATGTGAGCAGTCAGTCATTTACCTCTCCATTCAACTTTCCTCTCTCATCCTCACGTCTCTTTACTTTGTTTGGATCCAATAACCCCCCCACCACTACCCAAACTAATTAAAATGCAACACCCTACCTCCTCCTTGTCCTCGCCACCCTTTGTCTGTCTGATCCCCTCATTTAGCACAACCCTGCCCTCCATCTGAGCCGTGACCCATTTTTCTTACAAACACGGGGAGGGGGTGCAGGACAGGATCACCATGCCTGTGCATGTACACCAGGGGGCGTGCTGAGGGAATGATGACCCATAAAAGGACAAAGAAAGCAGCAGCAAGTGGTACAAATCTTACAATTTGAGATGCCTATTGGATAAATTAAAATGAGCATGACACGGCATTTCACTTCTTCTGATGTGAAGCACCAACACGTTGCCAAACAAACACAGCTTCTTCTTTCCTGTGTTGTGTCAGTCTTAGCAGACCACTTGGACAGTGGGTGGACTCCGGTCTAACCCTTACGTGGACCTGAGTTTCAGGGAGCACGACAGACTGCCATACATCTTTCCAACAGGCCGGCTGAAGACAAAAAAAAGAAATTGATAAAAGTCTTAACGGTGATGTCTGGGCTACTTTTCCAGTATAGAAGTGAGGGGCTGTCAACTAAAGTTGTTAAAGCACAAGTGTAAAACTACAACCAAGCTAAACTCGGATAAAGCTCTTCAGTCTTTAGAATGTCCAATTTATACAGAGACCAAGGCAACCCACTGAGTGAATGAACTCACTGACTCACTTTTCCTGCCTCCCAAGTCACTCCCCCTGCCTTCTTTCAGTCCCTCTTCAAACCTTCCTCACACTTTTTTTAAACCACTCTGCCACACCCCCTTTCGATCCAGTATTTTTCCACTGCAGTGGATTGATTGGCTACAGGCCAGACAGCTTATCCATTAGACCATGTGTTCTCTTCTTGGTGCAACAAATCAAATACAGAGACTGAACAATACATGACAGTAAACCCACTAATGAAATAGTCAAAACTTTGTGTTGAACTTCAGGAACTTTTCTGCTCATCACCTGCTTTCCTTTTTATATAGTCTCATCACTAAAACAATGTCACGTTGCTGACAAACTAGTCAGACTTCCAACATGGTCTCCTCACCAGGCAGACCCATATTAGCACAACACCACAGGCTGCTTGTCCAACTCAGCAGGAATGGTCTCAGGCTGACAGGACGTCAATTCACCTGCAGCAAATTAACTGATAAGCAGATACTGAATTTATACCGTTTAAATACAAAAGTTAAAAGACTTTTCTATGCACACAGACGCGCCATCATTAGTAAAAGGTGTGCAATATCAAACTGCAGAGGGTTCAACAGGAGAGAGTCACCCGACTGCTCCGCAGAGGTAAAGGCTCGACCACAAACACCCACTGCCGACCAGCTCGTGTCAGCAGACAGATCCTCCTAAAGCTGAGACCCTGTCGTCTGCCTCCTCTCCCAAGTTTCCATGCAGTTGTACAGTTTTGCATTCGCCACCTTCCGAGACCATGCTTGCTAGCGGTTTGGAATAAGTGCTAAAAACTGGCTACAGTTAGGTCCTCAGTGCTGAGTCACTCTGGAGTTCCTTCTCTTACACACATCCTGGACAAGATGGCTGCTTGATAGGTCAGCTGAAGAGCATAATGGAGGGGACACTCATGCCATCCTCAGCCTGGAAACAACCACACCATCTTTAGGTGGGAAACTTGGGTTAATCCCTGAAGAGTGCACCAGAGGGAAGAGAGAGTCTGTCCAGCATGAGTAGTACATTGCAGACACTAATTTAATAGAGGATACAAAAATGATATGTACTTGCTACAGCAAGCAATCCACCCTGATCTGCATCAATGACAACAGAAGGAATGTCAAAGTAATGAGCAACCCAAATCTAAAAATAAGATTTACAACTCAGAGCAGGCACATCTTTGGCCAATACGAGCCCATCATGATGTATATCAATATAGCATTCAACCACTGCAAATGCATTTATGAAACTATTAGCCTAATTTGGAGATCTTGTTGCAATCAATACCATTTTAACCTATTCCCTAGAGTGGACCTTGGACACAACATGAAGACTAACTAAAAGTATACATGCATTTAAAATTATTTTGGAGAAATGTATCTAGAGGGAGCTAATACAATCATAAAGAATGTTAATTAAAAGACTGCAAAATTATCAGCTTTTTGAATAGAATATATAGCATCTCCCTGGCAGCACTGTGCCAGTTATTAGTGACCTTCACTCATCCAGAGCCTGAACTAATAGAAGGGACTCCCAGTCGATATGGTGCTGGTAATACAGATTAACGCTGGTCAGCATCACTACAGCAGCTCTGGGCCTGCAGTGACCTTCCTCAGCTGGAGGGATGACCTTCAATGGTGAGACTAGGCCAGACATGGCTGCATGTACCACGCCTACATGAGACAACTGAGTAACTGCAAAGCAAAGAGTGATTGTCACAATTCATTTTATTATAATAAAAACATAAATGAGAAACTGAACAAGGTTGACAGATACAGTTTTAAATTAAACTCTTGTTTCACCAAAATACTGTATGGCTGATTAGGTAGTTTAATAAACTTAGGACGTGTGGTTTCGCAGTTTAAAAAAAGAAAAGAAAGAAAAGCACAGGGCTCTTAGCAAACCCCAGCAACAGGTCCGTCGAGCCTGGAGCCAAACTGCGACAGAATAATGCGACACGACGGATTTCGACACGCCTCTCCCATCTTTCGACATTTAATGAAACAAAGGTTAATCTTTTTTTAAGGCTTCTGCTCTGGAGTCTAGCATCTGCCTCCCTTCATAGCGAGAGGCGGCTGTAATTCATCGCAGCGCTGTAGCGGCGACAGACTTCATCACGAAGATCACAGGAGGCACGTCTCCACTTGCATTTACGTAAACTCACTCACCCCGGAGCTGACGCCACTGCGGCTCTGCGCAGTCATATAGTAGTGCAGTCAAACTACACATCCTGCCTGCAGTTTCAGTCCAAATGCATAGCTACCTACATTGTATACGGTGATAAACGCGGAAATATATATATTTTTGTATTTGGATGAAAAAAGAAAACATGGAGACTAATCCACTTCCGCAAAGATGCAGCAGGAGCAGAAGCTGCCAATGTCACGTTACGCGCTCAGTCAGACGATTCAGTTTCAGATGAATGACTTTCACAGTATGAATGGCGCGCATATATGCAGATTATCGTTACAGAAAAAATGACGTCATTCATCGTCAGTTCGATGCTGAAGGTTTTTGATGTCGACTATATGAGGTAACGACACGACTCATTACACAACGACCGGCCTCACTTCCTCCAGGCCTCAAGGCCATGGCCGCATCCCCTCCTCCCCTTTCTCTTCCTGTAGCATGAAGCCGTTCATCCTGCAAAAATGGCTGTTTTACAAACGAGCTGAGGTAACGTTACTCCTCTCGCTTATGTCTGTCGTGCACGAGCGCCGCTCTAAGCTAACATAAACTGAATAAAATAGGAAATTATCACTCCTTCCCTCTCAAAAAAAATATGCGATGAATTTAAATGTAGGTATGCATATTGCCATTAAAAACGACATTAGTGAACTAACGCCAGCTAAACACGTTGATGAATGGCAGGCTTTGTGCGCGTTTGTGCACACACAGATACGCTGACATTGTAAACTGTCGTGGAGGCTGAATCGTGTGAGAACACCTCTAAAGACCTCAGTCCGCGTAGTGCAGCCGTTACAGGGGCTTCGGCTACACGGGGAGTCGGCTTACCTTTGAGCTGACGCTTCTCGAGTCTGTGTGCGCAGTCAGTGCTGCCGCCTTCCGCTTTTATACAGGGCACGTGCGCCTCGGGGAGCCCGGTCGCCCCTGACGACGTGACGTCATGTCCTCTCTTCCGCTGCTGCTGCTGGGCTCCATTCTGAACGAGGGCCTGGTCACGGGCTCTCAGCGGCTGCCATAGTAACACGAGCGATGAAGCTCTGGTCCGCGGACACATCTTGTCCATGAAGACCCGAGGGTCGGGTCGATGGTCACAGATCTCAGTAACAAACACATATTAGACAGACATAGGGAGTGAGGGGACAACGAAGCATTGTGTCCCATTCCCACTGCAGAGATAGCCACACGCATGTGATGGAATACTAACATATTTTATTTGTTATGGACAGAGGCAAGAAACTATAACCCTGTAGATCACAAAAAATAAAAAATAAACACACAAACACATTATTCATGTGTTTGGTAGGCTCTCTCTGCATGGTGCAGGGTCCTGTTTGACTGCACGTGTTGTATAACAGGTCTCCATGGCCGCCTATGTATGCAGTGTGTGTGTGTGTGTGTGTGCGTGTGTGTGTATGTGTGTGTGTGTGTGTGTGTGTGTGTGTGTGTGTGTGTGTGTGTGTGTGCGCCTATGGATAGATACATCACTGGTATATAAGGAGTCATGAAGCTAACATGTCATGTTCCTTTGGAGACATTTATGCTGCTTAGCTGGGTTAATATGCATGAACGTATATAACAATATAAAATAAAGTAAATAAATAAACAAAATAAAAATAAGATTAATAGATCACTTTGGATGAATTGTTCTATAATATTCTATCCCCCCCCATATCCTTTCCTCTTGTAACGTCACAGCACGTGTCAGTCTGAGAACGAGCCTACGTGAGGGAGGCTGCGTACAAGTGCAACATGGGAAATCCCTGCAGTGCAGCAAGAGGGGAGGAAAGCTCGTTGATTTACACACGCACTGCACATCCGTCTGACATTTCGTCATCTCTGATTGCCGTTTGACTTTCGCAGTATGATTCAAGATTATATGTGACTGTCACATTTTTTTAAACATAATGCAAGTCCTGTTGGCAGTGGTCCAAAATCTTTTGGACGATTAGTTCGAAATTTTGATATTACAATATCCTTATTATCTCCTTTTTTAATTTTAAACATGATACTCATAACTTGTTTAACGTTTAAAGGATAGAACACAATCAAATCAGTCTATGTAGTTCTTCTGATTGGGCTATTTACATTTTTGTATTTATATTTCAGCACCATCATGGGGCCCACTCAGAACCAGAAGTGAAAGTATGGCGCCATCTTCTGGACATTACACCGTTCTGCAGCTTATTGCGCGAACTTCCTGTTCATGGTAATTATCTTAATGATCAATGCGTGCTGGAATGTTATTTTAACTGAGCCTTGTCCTCACAAGAATCGTTGACACCACACTGTTAATTATGTTGTCTGTCAGCACAGTTTGGACAAAATACTGCATGCAGCACAGAGAAGGTTTTAGGATATTTTTTTGTTGGAGGACCATGTGTTTACTTTTACAGTTGAGCTCTTTTGTGGCGCTCACAGCAGTGGAAACATTTGATTTCATCCTTGAAAAATTGGTGACAGATTGGTAAAGACAGAAAGTAGTTTGAAAGCACTTGAACCATAAAGGGTGTTTATGCACCAGATACAATGTCTGGAGGTACAGGTGTGGATGTGCCCCATGGTTGTACAGGGTGCTGAACAATCACCTTGTCTTGAACTGTTTGCTGTCAAACCACATAACACATAAGCCAATTAACCCCTAAAATTGTTAGGTGTAATAGAATCCATCTTGTTTTCCTAACATTTCCTGTTGTTGTTTTTTTAACAAAATGTATACAGTAGAACAGAAAGAAACAGAAGAGTGACTCAACTTGAGGGCCATTTTATTACAGAACACATGCATTTTCTTTGTGGTGCAGCAGGGGGCGACGTTGCCCTTTCAGTGATAGAGTAGTATGAGGGAACGTTCATTGATGGTCAGTGTTTGTGTCTGTTCACCTTCAGTTCAATCTAAGATGTAAAGGAATATTTATTCTATCTAAGAACAAATAATATAACAAATAAATAATAAAGCAGTATCAAAAGAATGCACAAAAAGGTGCAGGGCTAATCCATTTATCAACCGCTATCTCTTTTATATTAATTTGAATAAACTGTTAATCATGGGACTATTTCGATGGAAGGCAAAAGTTCCAAAGGCCACATGATTCTCTAATAGACAATGTCATGTGTGCATTGTTTAGATTATTAAGAGGAAAGTTCATGTTGTCTGTGAATTACTGCCATAAACAATAATGAGTTATTTCAACATGTTTGCAGGGAATCTATAATAAAATGTTAATAATAATACTATTAATAATAATATTTTAAATGGGGCCAATACGTACAATTCTTAGCAGGAAATAAGAAGAGAAAACGCAATATATAGTGCACTCATCTGTTATGAGAATATAGTATGAGGAAACACCTTTGCAATATCTTTTAGTGCATTCTTTGGCTTTTTTTCAGTTATTGCTTTCCTCCACACACCATAGATTATGTCTTGGAAACAGAGAGCACCTGTGTAGCAGAACAAAGTATTTATTGATATTTAAACTTCCTTATATAAACCGTCAGCTGAATTGAGCCCCTAGCCAAATCTGTCATATACACCTCCTACCACTACTTAACAGGACATTTAGGTCTTAGCAGAGGTGTGTGTGGGGGTGGTGCAGATGTGAACATGTATGAGATTTCAGGCTTTCCCTCATACACAACATTGGAAAAACAAACCATTTGTCATTATAATTCAAACTTTTAAAATAATTTCCATATGTTCCCGTTATGTCATGTGTTTATTGGCCAGAGCATTATGCCTAATTTTCACGTTTACATTACTCCATATGATTATATCTCATGTAGTTATTCTTCACATTCTCAACCCACTGAAAGTGATTTAAGACAACGCTAATGCTGTGGGCTTGAACAGTTCAACACTGAGCCCATGGTACCATTAAAACAACCTCCTGACCCCCTCAGGCAGAGAGCTGGCCCTCTCTGATAATATTTTCATAGTCTGTGAATTATAAGTGTTTAAAGGGGCACTAATCGCAGAGTTACACTCATGCCAAGAGCTGCTTAGCATCAGTAAACCGCAAAGTCTGGATAGAGAGCCTAGAGGGCTAGGTTTTAGCCAAAGTTAAAACATTCATTATAACAATTATTTTTTATGGCGTATCTGCCTTTTAATAAAGTACACAATGGAAAATAAAAGGAGCGATGGGAAGGATAGGGGACAAAATACAGCGAAGCATCTTTAGTCAGATTTAAAACTTTGACACCACTTATACACAGCCTGATCCTGGGGATGTAGCATTTACACACATTTACAAACCTTGTCACAAAAATGGTGAGAGTGAGATGCTAACATTAAGATTCCTGTGAACAGGGTTTTACCTCCACTGTATGGAAGAGGTTGAATGTCCAAACCAAAACGACAACAACACAGAAATAAAGTGAAATGCAATACACACTGTTAACTGAATAATTTTTCATTCTGTCATGAATTTTCCACTCCACATTAAAATCAAATCCCAACTCAGACAACAAAGTGAGGAGGCGAGTTGCATTTCAGTGTTGTCCATCAGAGGGCAGCACACTTCTGCCAATACTGAATGCAAAGCTATGTGATTAGTTTGCATGAAGACATGCAAGAAAGCCTTTTCTTTTTAAGAAGACTCATATACAATTGGAAAAGTATTGACGGCTCAGATATTAGCGTTGGCTAGCTAGTGTTAGCTCATCGTTAGCTGGTCTAATGAAGGAGGATAGGCTATAAGAGAGTGTATTGAGCATCAATCTAAACCCATCAGCTATTGGTCTGATGATGATTTTACTCTACTCAGACTTCCTCTTTTGTGTGCCGTTCGTTGCGACGTCTGCGACCAAGTAGCCAAATGGAAATAAAGATCATTTTCGATACTGAAATTGTGTCCCTGTGCATCCAGATATCTGCTGACAGATTAATCAAGCATGTCTCACCTGCATGCGTGTCCAAAGTATTCTCACTCAGCAGCTTTACTGAAACATATTTTCTTTTATGATAACCTCTCATGTAAATTAGCCCAGCCCAATACAATATATGTAAATACATTTCAAAACTATGAGTTGAACAAAATAAGGTTGAATGTGATTTCATAAAAGAGAGAACAGGGTCCAAAACCTGCATGATGGAAAAGTCCAGCATCTGTGTGGATGCCAGGCTCTGGTGGTTTGGTTGTGTTGAAAGGAACTTCTCCCCTTCTCCCTCAGCTGCTCTTAATGTCCTCCTGATTCACTGCAGCAGAAACAACAACCTGGAGCACCCAAAAGTGGAGAAGCTCAGATGTGCACCAGACGTCTGCCCATACAGAGTAGATCGACCAAACATGCACGTGGGTGAAGAGCGTGATGGCTACCTGTGGTTGTGTCGATTGCAGTGCTGTACGTCAATATCTGTCAACCCAAACCTATCTTCCTATATATAGCTCATTTTCAATGATATTACTGCCATAAAAAAAGATTCCACAGTGATCCGAGAGCCGGATCAATCAATCCATTCATCCATCTATCTATCTACCTTCCTTCCAACCCACCTGTCTCTTCACGGTGCATATATCCTCCACTTCCTCTCCCACTCTACATGTTTTCTTTGGCCTGGCACTGAGGGACTGGAAGTGTCACCTCATCACAGCAGACTTGTGTTTCCCTTGGAGGCTGCAGTAGGATGTCTGTTATGCTGATCTGAAATCCATGGATTTGGCAGCTTCCTACAAACACTGTTGGCTCTCAAACGACTCTATGAAGTCCGTCTTACATCGTCTTTCTGAAAGATAGACTGCCTGTATGACCACAATCAGCCTCAGCGGTGCGCAGGAGTTTTTAACCGTAACTTGCATTGGCTGGGTTTTTACAATGGAAGCAAACAAGCTATTGTGTAGAATAATGCTCTCAAATTCCAGAACAAAACAGATCATAAATAAATAAAGAACATAAAAATAAGTAATCACACATAAAGGTATAATAAATAAGTAAAAAATGTAAAAACAATAAGATAAAATCGGACTGAATGGTAGGGTTCACTTTACTGCCCATATGAGGCAGTGCATATAAAATGTTGATATTGCACAGATTATTTATATTGCACAGTGGCCACATTGGCTGGATATTGCACATGAATTAATAAATGAATGAGGAATTTGTGGGTTTTTGGTATGTGATGTCTGCTGGGAGCAGTGTTGGTGGTACAGTCTGACAGCAGCAGGAAGGAAAGACCCGCGGTGTCTCTCCTTCACACAGCGTGGGTGAAGCAGCCGGCTACTGAAGGAGCTGCACTGTGCTGCTAGTCCTGCGTGAGGTTTATTATGTTAAGGTACTTTATTCTGCGGAGGAAGTCTATCTTCATGACAGTAACTGGTTCATACAGGTTTAAGAAACAAGCAGCAAGTCCCTTCTCCCCTGTAAAAAACACTATATGTAAGTTTCAACCCCTCAAAAATAGGATTATATATTATTATCAAAAGAAACTGTGATTATTTTCAAGCATGTTATTGTTTAATATGCAAGAACGTTGCAGCAGGAGATGAGGATAGTGATTGGATTTGAGGTGATCTGAGCTGACTGATAATTAAAGGAGAGCTCCATCAAAAGCTGCATACAGGTCTTGAGGAGAAGCAGCAGATGTGAAAATAAGTTGTTTAAAGCCTTTTGTGGCTGCTGAGGGAGCGGCGCAAATATGATAAATATAATGGCACTTAAGTGAATGTCAAGTTTGAAAATGAAAGAAATCTGGGGGTAGGGAGTTAAAAAGAAGTGAGCAATCCAGACATCTGTGGCCCGCTCTTCTTCTCCGTTTGAGGCTTCAGCAGCCCGAGGCTATATAAGCCACTAATAGCATAACCCCAAATCAGCCTGAACTGTCTGGCGGTGGTCAAGTTGCAACCGTCCATAGTGAGTCTGACAATGTTTAAGGAGTGCAATGCAATGCAAAAAGTGTTTTTTATTTATTTAAATGTTTTAAATCTTTTCCCTTTTTCATCTTTTCATTCTATTGTCTTTAGTGTTTAGTGTCAACCTTAGTTTTTCTCCCTGCCTCTTCCTCTATCTTATTTGCAATTTATCTTACGGTCTCCTGTTCTCGGTTAATAATCCGATAATCTGGACCTCCTTGTAGACGACAATATTTGACTGTGTAAAGATGGTACCGAACATGTGTTTGTAGTGGATGTTCAACGTCTAACTTGTTTTCCAGCTGGGGAGGTGATGCGCATACACTGCGTTTATATTTTGTGTTTCTAGGTGAGTGCGTTTGTAAGTATGTTCAGCTACTTGTTGCGGTGCGAATTCAGCACAAGAGCAGAAGTTCAGTCATTCAGTGGTTTGGGTGAATGTCAGCGTTCAGGTTTGAAGAGTGAAGCAAGACAGTGGAATGTACTCCCAAATGTCTCTCTCTCTCTCTCTCTCTCTCTCTGTGTGTGTGTGTGAGAGAGAGAGACATGTGATGAGTGTGTGTGTGTGTGTAGGACGTGGTATGGAAGGGTTAGGGCGACATTCTTGAGAGTACAACGTGTCTCTTCTCTTTTGCTCACCTTCTGTCAAAAACATCAGGTGGGTCTCTGGAGAGATGAGCAAACTTTCTTTGAGGAACAGAGAGCGAGGCAGAGAGAGAGAGAAAGAGAGAGAGAGAGAGAGAGCGAGAGAGAGAGAGAGAGAGAGAGAGAGAGAGAAAGAAAGAGAGAGAGAGAGAGCAAACACTTACCAGAATAAATGATGACTGTTCAACAGCTAATCTTAGATCGAAAGTAGCCGGTAGCTTACAAATGAAAAGCAAATGGAATTGACTCAGCACACACATGCTTTTGTCAAAATAGAGTTGACCAAAGCTAACACATTATACGAAGACAGAGCCGAAAGCAAATTCTTTAAAACCTCTTTTTGAACAGCTGTAAAAGTTTTCCGACAATCAAAATATGCTCCTCACCGCATAGTTATAATGATTACCATGTCACTACTCGAATCATTGATGGGCATTTTAATACATAATAACAAAATCAAAGTAATTGATAATACAGTACACAGCAGTCAAAAAAACTAATACTTTTTTATTTGTGTATAAAGGAAGTCATGCATGCTACAGATTTTCCTCTTAAAATTATGTGTAACATAACAATATGTCAACCTTTAATTGAAGTGGTCAGTAAGTTATTTGTCTATTTTGTCTCTATTGTCTATTTATATCTAGAAGTCAAATGTTACAATATTCCATGAAAATAGTTATTTCTTTAGAATAAGCTGTTTCCACAAAATGAGTTCACGCAGTATGCTTTTCTCCTTATGCATTTTATTTTTAAAATATGCAATAACACGCTGTGTATGAAATCAAGGAAAATGTATGACTGTATTTTTCCATAAAGAAACCACCGCAGGATATATCCAAAGGATATATCCAAAGCTTTATACTACCCAGTTTCTTCTGAAGAATTCTTGTTTGAATTATTTCAGTTTAAAACAGTAAAATATATATGGAAATATTGTAAAAACAAAATTACATGTTACAGAATAAAAACAAGCTTTGACTATATTTGACAGCAGAATGGATTTTAGGCTGTTTTTCATCTGGGAAAGGATTGTATTGGTTTCTCTAATCTCTACACTGCAGCTCAATGCAATAGCGTATAACAGCACAATATTATATATTATATTATTATAGCACAATAACATATGAATTACTATGATTTAAACAGCTGCTAAGTCAAGTTCTTCTCCACAATAACAAAATGTACAACTCCCATCCTCTCCTCGCTCCTCTCTGTCTCATCTCTCCTGTATGTTTGCCTTTCTGTCTCTTCTCTTCTTTCGATATTGAGATCTACCAGAACGCATATTAACACCTTGACTCCTCTACTCATCTTCTCCTCCTCTCTCTTCTCCTCTCCTCCTCTCCTCTCCCTTTCACGCATCAACACCCGGTCCTGCATGTGACCTTCCTCCTTTGTTTCACTCCTCATCTTTCCCTTTCTCTCATCATTAGCACATCTGCCAGAAAGTAAATCAAGGACTGTAAAGTGTATTAAACACATCGTCCAGCGCTTGGCCACCCAAGAAACATATCCATATACTTTCCCTTTGTTTTCAAATACACTTTTTTCTTACTGTCTCTTTCACTTAATTCAACCTATTTATTGTTGCAGCCTCTCTTTCCCTGCGCCTGCTTGTCTCACACTTCATCTCTCAGTCTCTCTCAACACTGGTTTCTATACGTCCATGTGTCTCTCTCTCTGTGTATGCTGATGTCATGTGTTTGCGTTGGGCTGCTCTGCACTCTTTGACATGTATATGGACCAAAAGCGGTGATACTGTTTATCCAGACAACTCCCTTAATTGGCTGTTTAAATGTCCAAACACAATAATTCACACTTCTAAATTCCTGAGGAGAAGGATTAACGAATGAGCGCGTGCAACGCAGCTGGGGGTCTGGCTCCCAAAGCAGCTCTCTGCACTTCAAGCTGTAACGTGTTTGAAGCAACCAAGCAAACAAATAAATGTGAATCCACAATGAGCTCCAACCTGCTTTGGGTCACCTGAGAATGGAGTTTTGAATACACACAACGAGGGATGCCTCCTCACAGCAGCTGCTGCAGCAGCTGATCTATGTTCACGAAAGCAGCTGATTTCCATGGGCAAACACATGCAGAGAATCATATTTGTCACGGGGGCCCTGCTCTCCATCATATTTAGACACACACCTTCCCTTCCCTCCTCCATCAAACACACCAATCAATCTGCTTCAGTATGACGGAGGTTGACAAGGTCGTTGTGTCAGAGGCAGACCTTGACCGCCTGCAGTGTTCTCCCACTGAACCACCAACAATAACAAACCTGAAAATGTATATTTGCTTATATAAGTCACTAAGAATGGAAAAACATGGTTTGGTCCCTGATTGGCCACTTTGTGGTTTAGGAGGCAGTAATTAGTCGGCCACTACATTTAGGACCCTATATAAATAATATGTGAATTGTAGAAAATGAATGTAAACCAATCTCTAATTGTAGAATTTCTTCTAATATTAAATTCATATTCTTGCACATATTGTTTGAATTGTGTGTTTGTCAAACCAACAAACAGGCAAACTTAACACTTCAAATCCCCAGTGCATCCATATGAAACTTAATACGTTCGGAATATGTCTCTTCCTTCAAATCCAGATGCTGTCAGCTGCATATCTACAGTCTATTATCAACAGTGTGTGTTCGTGAGCCGAGCTTCAACCCACG
Organism: Cottus gobio; assembly: GCA_023566465.1. NCBI lineage: Eukaryota > Metazoa > Chordata > Actinopteri > Perciformes > Cottidae > Cottus > Cottus gobio. The sequence continues at coordinate 10,098,095 of CM042221.1, read as the reverse complement.
TTGTTGCCAGCACGTGGCCTCAGCCGGCTGACCACAGATCACCTTGTTAGTCTTGATTTCAGTATCTGAATCAAATCTGGAAGTTTCATTTGTGTGATTCACTCCAAGGTTGACTGAAGGATCGGATTGCCCCACTGGCTTCCTGATGTATGTGTGTGTGTGTGTGTGTGTGTGTGTGTGTGTGTGTGTGTGTGCGTGTGTGCGTGTGTGTGTGCGTGTGTGCGTGTGTGTGCTGAATGAGGGCCAGGTATGGGTTGAGGAGAAGGATTGATGGTCCTGGAGGGACTCGGCAGCTGGAACAGAGAACACCAGACAGACGGACAGACGGATGGAGAGAAACAGGGGAATAAATCAGACGAGCGAGGAGACGAGGAAAGTGGCTGGAAGTGTGAAGGACGGAGAGCATGAGAGAGACAGCCGAGGATAGGAGAGGAAAGGAGGGATCAGGAGGAGGAGGGATCATATAGAAAGAGATTTGTCCAGACAAACAAACGGCAAATTCTTCAGAAATGATGTGATGCAAGATTTCAATAATAGCAGTAGGCTGCAATATGTGCCGTCATTCAGAAATGCCAGGAGACCATAGGAAATATCATATAATACTAATGTATCTGACCACAACCATTCTTGACTCTGTGCAGACACAGACAGACACACACACACCTCATATGCCTCGTTCCCTCTTCCTTTCTTTCACTCTCCACTTCTCTTTTCCTCTTTTCACCACATCCCTTACTTTCTCTCTCCCTTCCTTTTTGCTGCTAACCCTTTCAACACACACGCACACTCACACACACGCACACACACACACACACACACACACACACACACACACACACACACACACACACACACACACACACACACACACACACACACACACACACACACACACACACACACACACACACACACACACACACACACACATGCTATATGCCTCTCTCTCCTGACCACATCCCCTCCTCTCTCCTCTCCTCCCAACCTCAGGTCGTGTGGTAATGAGTGTGTGATGGAGCCTCGTGGCTACCAGACTGGCAGAGGTATTTTTAGCACTTCTGGTGGTTTCCATCACTAAATATGCTCCAACTTCATATTTCAAGATTGAAACCAACCTCAAAGGGAGAAATGGATAGTTTGTTGCAGTTGGTTTAAGCTATTAGACATAGCTGTTAAATGCAGCAAGGCGATTTGGGGATTGACGGGTGGTACGGTAATTGGTGATAACTGAAAGAAAAAAAATATGGCCTTGGATTTAGGAAAAATCAAAAGGTTTTAAAAAAAGCAAAAACCAACAGTAGAACCTCACATGGGGAGAAGTAGAAAGTACAAGTTACATTACCTCGGTACTACATTTACGCACATTCAGAAATAATGAGTGGAAACAATCATCACATTCAATCAGTCAAAGCAAATATTTTCCTTAGTGTGGCAACTATTTCTTATTTTAAACAGATGTAATACATTGCAACAGGAGCTAAAATGCAATCCAGCTTGGCATAAGCATTTTACCTATCGTGCAGTCAAAACACTATACTGTATGTCTACTCACCTATAAAAGTGGCAGCCAATCATCAAATGTGTGATACAATCAGGAGAGACACTTTACGAAATGACAAGAACTAGAAAGAAAAGGCATCAAAAAAGAGCCGCCTGGTGGTTCATATGGGAGCGACACAGGCAGCAGAATATTCCTGTGTGACGTTAATGATGTGGAGGAGTTTACACGACAAAAGACACACAACTTGAGAGAATCGTTGTATGAAATAGAACAACAACAATAATCCTGACAAATCCAACATCCTTTATATCCACACTATTGCTGCTGGCCACAACACGGCTATCAAAGGTTTAGGAATCAGGACTGGTTTTAAATTAAAAGCTGACTTCTTTCCTGACATATGCCACACAGGTTTTGTGTTGCATGAGGTTGTGTGCCATTGCTGAGACACAAGAGTCGTGACAAAGTGTGCTCCAAAACAAGAGAAAAAACTGTGACCTCACTGAGCACCTCACCAAGTATCGATAGTTTCCCTGAAGTGATGGCTGACCTAACTGTACAGTTTGGGCACACTCACATGTTCTGTCTTTTGTTGTCGACATGAATGCTGTCTCAACCATATTTTGTGCTGATAAAGAAGCTTGTCATGCATCCCTCACTTTGTTTCCATTAAGACAAGTCAGCTGCAGTTGCCACTAAACAGTATATTTAACTCTCCAACACTTAACAGAAACTCCCCTAGCACAGCCAATTTGTTCCCAAAAGGATCCCACTACAAACTTTCCTTCACTCCTTTTTCCATCTTCAGCTGGTTGTTGTCTTAAACTGTTCGCAGCATTTACTGTGAAACCTCAGATAAGTCCCTCCATACAAAACAACAACAGTAAAACTACACAATTTTCAGTTTTTCTTCTTTTTGACAATGAGTCACAGCAAAGGGTCAAACTTGATCATGAATGCTAACAGGTCGAAACCACAATATTCAAGAAAAATACTGATAAGCCTGTACAGAGTCCCTTTGTTTTTCTGTGCTTCATGTAAAGGGAATAGTAGGACTTTACCAATTACACTTGTGTTCACTGTCTTGAAGAGATAAATGATACGAGTGTTGCCACGCTCAGACCCAAAGAGTGGTATTGATTTTATCATCTAACTCTCAGCAAGGGAGCAAACTGTTGAAAACTGTTGAACAATCCCTTTAAAGTTAGCTGATTTCATTGCCAAACCATTAATTTAGATTTAATTAAGCTTTCTATTGCTCAGTATTTTTAATCTTTGAAAAGTGTTTAGAGATGGTAAGACTGTCTCCAGCTGAGCAGAACACCAGAGACCTTTCTGTTGACTCACTCCATGTTCCAACATGTTTTGTTTTACGATCCAATAAAAACCTTTTAAAAGGGATTATTGTATGGGAGACAGTCAAACCTTGTTTAACATTAAAAGAAGTCAAATGATCTATGTTTTAATTCCTGTAAGAAACAATGTGAAGCAAAAGAGAAATCATAGAAAGCCAAGAATCTACTTTACTCCCTTCGGTTGTTGTCAGATTTCCAGATCAGACCTAACTAGAAATATAATATATATTAAATGTCTTTACTGCAGAACAACCATTTAACATGTTTGTCATAGGAAAGAAATAGAGCGTTCTGAAAAGTACTGTAAACTGGAGCTTCTTATTAGGCTGAAATATTATTATGTGTTCTTGTTGCAAAGAGGCTTCTGAATGATTAATGGCTCCCAGCGATCTTATTCTCTCTTTCATTTGCAGAGTGTTCCATGTCCTCCATCTTTTATTTCTGTTGGCAGGCTCGTCTCATTCTCCCTGAACATCTTTCCTCTCTCACAAGGAAGCTCATTGTCCGTATCGAGGAGAAGTTTGGTTTATTGTCCATTCAGAGTCAAGTGGCAGCACATTCCATAACTTATTGGGACCCCGAAATCCCATCACTCCTCATCTGACGGTATGTTTGCACTACTCGACTGCTGGGGTCAATTATCTTTAAATCTGTACAAAGGATAAACAGAACCTGCTCTTCCCGCTCGCTACATGATTTCACTGTATCTTCAAATGTTTCATTGTGTCTTTACTGCAAGCATCAACATCCATTATGTCTAGATGCTTCTGGCCTCCCTTCTGTTTCTCCTCCTGTCTTGTCTCTTTTGTCATTTGAGTCTGTGCAGAAGTCTGTAGTTTGTCATAGGCCTTTAGGGAAATATAGTTCTGAGGCTCTAATCTGTTCCACTTAAACCACAACTTTATTTAGTATGAGCCTTTGTGTGTGTGTGTGTGTGTGTGTGTGTGTGTGTGTGTGCCATCCTGTGTGAGGTTGATGCTGATGCAGTGCTGAAATACACGGGAGCAACATTATTCTATACGAACCGTAATATCCTGCACACTGTCAGAGGCAGCAAGTGGAGCTCCAGTGATACAAAGAACAATGTTTGGTTCAATCTTTAATAGAATATTTTTAAAATGCAATTAAAGCTGCTGAAATGTCAGAATAAGTAGTCTTACTTTCTAAAGAGAGCATTTTTTTAAACCAAAATGTATTATTTATCTCCATCGCCTTTGTCTGTGCAAGCAGCTTTCTTAGGACCCACAATGGATGTGTGAAACAAACACACAATGTTCACTCAGGAGACCGCTCTGTGAACCCAAAGGTTAATGCTGATTTATTTTAACTTACTTGCGCACGTTTACTCTCAAACTAATCTGTGGTTTAGGGATGAGAAAGTGTTTCAATAACACAATGAGACTAATCCATTTACTGTGTGCAACAGAGGAAACATTGAAACGTTCAAACTCCTTCTTGCTTCGTGAAGGACAAACTGGGCAACGTGAGGTCAGCCTGCATCCTGACACCACAGAGTAGATGATGCTGCCTATTGATGGCTGTCCGGTCTGATTATCAGGTACAAATGGATTACAACATGTGTTAGCCGCCGGTCTGAAACTGTGGAACAACTACATTGCAGGAGCAGGGACTCTACCAACTTCACACATGAGCCTTTGGGGGTTGTCCTCTCTTTTCTCAGCCAGAGTTGCTCCTCTCTAGGTAAACCCAGTGTGCTCCGACCCCCGCCCTGACCACAACACCCTGCAGTAACTGCCTGGGCAAACTGATGGTGGATGTGGCAACAAAGCCATGGCACCCACATTCCACAGGGCGTCTCCTGCACTTTCACTTGCTGCTCGTCTGGTGAAGGTTCTTCCTCACATACAGCACATCGTCCCAGAGTAAAGTGAGCTTAGCAAAGTAAACACACAACATCACCAGGAATCTCTGGCAGCTGCATGCCGACTTTCTCGGTGCAGGATCATGAATGAATGGTCCTTCTGGATTTCCCATCCTGTGTGTCCTCGACTTGTGCAAATATATTTTGTACCCTCTCTGCTATGGTGGGATACTGTACTCTGGCTCTTTGAATTATGAGTTATCTGGAGTAATTCCAAGTGCACATTTATTCAATTGACTTGGTGTATCTTCTTTGGATCAGTTAACTCTGTCAGGGTGTGGTGGTCAGGACCCAAAAGCAAACGCGGGCGAACAGAAGTTGGTGGGAAACAGGTTTATTTGATCTCGCAAGCCAAACAACGGAACAAAACTCAAATCGTCCTCAAAAACTCAAAACGGTACTCAGCCGTGCTTCCTGGCGGCGCTCGTTGCAGGCTCGTGGCTCGTGACTCGTGGCGTAAAACAGAGAACCCTCTCGACAGGGGTACTTCCCATAATAACCCGACAACGGAAGTCCGGGAGGAAGCTGGCTTTAACCTGCCGCTGATCGGGGAATCCACTGCAGCTGCGTTGCCTGATGCAGCATAGGCTGCAGCTGCGGAACTGCTCCTCTCGGCTGCCCCTTGCCTGCCTGCACAAAAATCAGGTTTAATTTTGCAATCAGGTTTAATTTGGCACCCCCTGGCGGCGGTGCCTCCCGGATCCTCACAGTACCCCCCCCCAATGGACGCCTCCTGGCGTCCACGAAACTGCCCGATAAGGGTGGGTGGAGGGGGGAACGGACGGAGGGCCCAGGCCCCTGGCGGACACTGGCTCGAGGAGAGGAACCTGGAACACAGGGGAAAGACACTGAACCGGCACACTCAGGGGGACGAGCCGGAGGGCGGCCACCCGGTGGGGACTCAGGGGGACGGGCCGGGGAACGGCCACCAGTCGGGGACTCAGGGGGACGGGCCGGGGAACGGCCACCAGTCGGGGACTCAGGGGGACGGGCCGGGGAACGGCCACCAGTCGGGGACTCAGGAGGACGAGGCTCGGGACGGGACCTGACTGGACTGGGCTCGGGACGGGACCTGACTGGACTGGGCTCGGGACGGGACCTGACTGGACTGGGCTCGGGACGGGACCTGACTGGACTGGACTGGGCTCGGGACGGGACCTGACTGGACTGGACTGGGCTCGGGACGGGACCTGACTGGACTGGACTGGGCTCGGGACGGGGCTCGGGACGGGACCCGAACGGACGGGGCTCGCGACGGGACTTAACGGGACTGGGGGGACCTGTGTCGGCCGGACCGCCGACGGGACTCGAGGGAACAGGGGCCGGGGCTAACCGCGGCACGGGTGAGGAGGCTCGGACCGGGGCTGACAGCGGCGCAGTCGGGGGACTCGGGACCGGGGCTGACAGCGGCGCAGTCGGGGGACTCGGGACCGGGGCTGACAGCGGCGCAGTCGGGGGACTCGGGACCGGGGCTGACAGCGGCGCAGTCGGGGGACTCGGGACCGGGGCTGACAGCGGCGCAGTCGGGGGACTCGGGACCGGGGCTGACAGCGGCCCAGTCGGGGGACTCGGGACCGGGGCTGACAGCGGCCCAGTCGGGGGACTCGGGACCGGGGCGGACAGCGGCACAGTCGGGGGACTCGGGACCGGGGCGGACAGCGGCACAGTCGGGGGACTCGGGACCGGGGCGGACAGCGGCACAGTCGGGGGACTCGGGACCGGGGCGGACAGCGGCACAGTCGGGGGACTCGGGACCGGGGCGGACAGCGGCACAGTCGGGGGACTCGGGACAGGGGCGGACAGCGGCACAGTCGGGGGACTCGGGACAGGGGCGGACAGCGGCACAGTCGGGGGACTCGGGACAGGGGCGGACAGCGGCACAGTCGGGGGACTCGGGACAGGGGCGGACAGCGGCACAGTCGGGGGACTCGGGACAGGGGCGGACAGCGGCACAGTCGGGGGACTCGGGACAGGGGCGGACAGCGGCACAGTCGGGGGACTCGGGACAGGGGCGGACAGCGGCACAGTCGGGGGACTCGGGACAGGGGCGGACAGCGGCACAGTCGGGGGACTCGGGACAGGGGCGGACAGCGGCACAGTCGGGGGACTCGGGACAGGGGCGGACAGCGGCACAGTCGGGGGACTCGGGACAGGGGCGGACAGCGGCACAGTCGGGGGACTCGGGACAGGGGCGGACAGCGGCACAGTCGGGGGACTCGGGACAGGGGCGGACAGCGGCACAGTCGGGGGACTCGGGACAGGGGCGGACAGCGGCACAGTCGGGGGACTCGGGACAGGGGCGGACAGCGGCACAGTCGGGGGACTCGGGACAGGGGCGGACAGCGGCACAGTCGGGGGACTCGGGACAGGGGCGGACAGCGGCACAGTCGGGGGACTCGGGACAGGGGCGGACAGCGGCACAGTCGGGGGACTCGGGACAGGGGCGGACAGCGGCACAGTCGGGGGACTCGGGACAGGGGCGGACAGCGGCACAGTCGGGGGACTCGGGACAGGGGCGGACAGCGGCACAGTCGGGGGACTCGGGACAGGGGCGGACAGCGGCACAGTCGGGGGACTCGGGACAGGGGCGGACAGCGGCACAGTCGGGGGACTCGGGACAGGGGCGGACAGCGGCACAGTCGGGGGACTCGGGACAGGGGCGGACAGCGGCACAGTCGGGGGACTCGGGACAGGGGCGGACAGCGGCACAGTCGGGGGACTCGGGACAGGGGCGGACAGCGGCACAGTCGGGGGACTCGGGACAGGGGCGGACAGCGGCACAGTCGGGGGACTCGGGACAGGGGCGGACAGCGGCACAGTCGGGGGACTCGGGACAGGGGCGGACAGCGGCACAGTCGGGGGACTCGGGACAGGGGCGGACAGCGGCACAGTCGGGGGACTCGGGACAGGGGCGGACAGCGGCACAGTCGGGGGACTCGGGACAGGGGCGGACAGCGGCACAGTCGGGGGACTCGGGACAGGGGCGGACAGCGGCACAGTCGGGGGACTCGGGACAGGGGCGGACAGCGGCACAGTCGGGGGACTCGGGACAGGGGCGGACAGCGGCACAGTCGGGGGACTCGGGACAGGGGCGGACAGCGGCACAGTCGGGGGACTCGGGACAGGGGCGGACAGCGGCACAGTCGGGGGACTCGGGACAGGGGCGGACAGCGGCACAGTCGGGGGACTCGGGACAGGGGCGGACAGCGGCACAGTCGGGGGACTCGGGACAGGGGCGGACAGCGGCACAGTCGGGGGACTCGGGACAGGGGCTGACAGCGGCGCAGTCGCCAAACCTGGGACCGGGGCTGAGAGCGGCACAGTGGCAGAAACTGGGACCGGGGCTGAGAGCGGCACAATCGCCAATATTGGGACAGGGGCTGGCAGCGGCGCAGTTGCCGAAACTGGGACCGGGACTGAAGGCGGCCCAGTGGCAGAGACTCTGGGAACTGGAGTCGGCCGTGGCGCCGACACCGGGACCAGGACTGGCGGCTCGTAAGATGGTGTCCAGGCTGTCGGCGAGCCCCAGGGAGCGGGCGTCACCGGCTGCTCCATGGCCGCAGCCCGAGCTGGACGACTCCTCCGCTGGCGTCGAGATCCCGAGGCTCTGGCCTCCGGGCCAGAGCCCCTAGCCCGTTGGAGGCTCCGGGGCCCACCCAACGCCCACCCGGTACCTGGCCAGGGATCCGGCTCAGGATTCTCCTCCTTATTGGGATCCTTGTACCTGAGATACTCCACGTCGATGTAACCCAGGCCATCAAGCAGATACAGCCGGCATAGCGGCGGGCTATCCATCAAAACCAGGGGGGGGGGAAAAACAAAAAGAAAAAACAAGTTTGCCGGCTAGTTCCAGGCGCGGATCAGTGCCTGCCAACTAGCGCCCGCGCGTGCTGGGTCCTTGCTTTCGCGGTCGGGTTATTCTGTCAGGGTGTGGTGGTCAGGACCCAAAAGCAAACGGGGGCGAACAGAAGTTGGTGGGAAACAGAAGGTTTATTTGATCTCGCAAGCCAAACAACGGAACAAAACTCAAATCGTCCTCAAAAACTCAAAACTACTCAGCCGTGCTTCCTGGCGGCGCTCGTTGCAGGCTCGTGGCTCGTGACTCGTGGCGTGACCCGTGGCTCGTGACGTGGCTCGTGGCGTAAAACAGAGAACCCTCTCGACAGGGGTACTTCCCATAATAACCCAACAACGGGAGTCCGGGAGGAAGCTGGCTTTAACCTGCCGCTGATCGGGGAATCCACTGCAGCTGCGTTGCCTGATGCAGCATAGGCTGCAGCTGCGGAACTGCTCCTCTCGGCTGCCCCTTGCCTGCCTGCACAAAAATCAGGTTTAATTTTGCAATCAGGTTTAATTTGGCACCCCCTGGCGGCGGTGCCTCCCGGATCCTCACAAACTCTTTTTTTTGCTTTCAGACAACTGCTCTTTAGGTTGAGGATGCAGGAGATTTAACTTTTCAAATAAACCTCAATCTTCAGCTCCTCAATGATATAATTTTTCATGTTGACTGAAAATACTGTGAGACTCTTTCAGTGATTCAGGATTCCAGAGGAAATGTATATGTCAATGTATACAGAGGGGCATTTAAACTACTTAAATAGTGCATAAGAATCTGCATTTTTTTTATTTTTTACATTTGTCGTATTGCCAGTAACTTCATATTTATTTCAGAAAAGGAATGCTGCACAATCTCAACCTGGCTTCAACCTTGTGATATACTATGTTACATTTGTGGAAGGTTTTCTCAAACATTTGGTGATATAGTGGTATAGCTTAAGGCCTTCAGAGCACTACACACAGCTTGAGCACATTCCCAACAATTTTATATTAAATCACAAACTCTGAAAGGAGATACTGTACTAACCTGAACCTTCCTTACCTGTTGGCTCAGCATCACGACCAAACAAATCCCTCTTGGTTTGTGTCCATGACAAATGTGTCTCATACAAATGCACACAGAAATCTGGACAAGCTAAAGAGTGAGTGGCTGGCAGCCAGGATAACACTCTGATACCAAGGAAATGTAACCGCTCCACAGGGACAACTGATCACTGTCTCAGCTTCAAGTGTTATTGGTCCTGTAAAATGACCAGTGCGAGTGAGGAACACTAAGTCACCCAGAATTTGCAGACTGTCCTGTATGTGAAATTTCCAACCACACTCCTGTGACTGATGCCCCTTTTTCCATTTGAGCCACTGCCAGTGTACAATCCTGCTCACATTATAAAAAATAAAGAAACATTAAGCCGAGATGCCCATACCAATTCAGTTCTATATTTAAAAACAGGAGATTCTGATTTGCTGCAGGCCACAAGGGATTTGCACAAATAAACTCTGCGAGAAACTGGGACTCAGGCCTCATGCCTTTGAGCTCCACAATATGGTGCAGATCTTGAGGAGATTTTGCTCACAGTTTGGCTTATTTATATACCTCTTAGTAAGGGTTCATAAAAACACGTATTTCAGGCTCACATCCTATGGTTTATAAACTATACATTTATTCAGGATGACGAGTCTTCAAAATAGTTAATAGTGCACATTTTCTCATGCTGGGAGGCAATGAAACCAAGAGTTTGGTCTCACTAACACACAAGACTGAGGGTTTAAATAACAAAATGAATGCAGATTCGTAGCTGGGAATTCTGGAGTAAAACCTGCTGCAGAGAATCAATCATCCAACAAGGCAGTGACCCCAAACACACAGCCAAGGTCGAGGCGGAGCCCAAACATCAGCTGAACTGAGAACGAAGACAAGGCCTTGACAATTTTCATTTCGCCCATTTTTCCAATTCAGTGAGATGGAGCAATTTAGTCCAGTAAGAAAAGATTGGGCAGAAATTGCTGTGTCCAGATGTGCAAAGCTACGATTATTCAACACATGCTCACAGCTGTAACTGCTACTGAAGGGCCCGACCAATTTTCTCATCATATTCAGATAGAACAATATTTTTGGCTGAAGGGTTTATGCTACTGCTTTACTCTGCATCACTTTGTCCATAACCGCAGATTGAAAGCCGTTTGGTCTCAGTGAGCAACTGTAACTTCACACTTTGTAGTCCATGCTTTTACCAAATGCAAGTCTTAGAGATGCACTTCTACATGTGTTATATTAACAATGGATCAGATGTAATTGTCAAAGGGATCGCTCATTGTAAAAAAATAAAAGTCTGCAGTTTTCTTTTCTTTCTCTTTATAAATCTATTGTCATCAGGCTTGTTGTTGCGTTAGCTGCCAAATCACAGACACACAAAGGTTCTGCTCAAAATACACAAAATACTATACTAAGCATCATGAAATTGATTTTGATTTTGTGTCTGTGAGAAATGCCTGTGTATTAGATGAGCAAGACTTTGTGAGTATGAGACGTTGCAATACAGACAATTCTCAATGTTCTTTTAAAAAAAATCTATTTGCACTTTGTTATTATTATCTGTATTCACTTTCAATGTTGGACAGGAGAGACACGTTTGTTAAAACCCTTCAGTATGTTTGCACATGTTGAAGAATTGACATTAAAGCTGACTTTGACTTTTGACTTTGACATAATGAATGGTTAAATAGCACGCAGCGTGTTGGTATGGGATTTCGAACAGAACCATAGTTAGGATGTAGCAAGTGAACAGACACATTCATATAATGGGGCAACATGTGTGAGGACCGGTTGGTTATTAAGGGTTAAGGGTTGTAAAGCTCAATCTTCTGTATACAGTATATCACGAGCATCCAAACCGCCCCAAACAGGAGCTTACATAAGAGCAAAGAGCTCCGTTGCTGCTCTACTTTTTATTGTCTCCTGGATATTACCTTGACATTGATGATTTTGCCTTGTCCCTTTTCTGTTGGCTCCAGACCAGTACAAGTCAAAGGATATATACTTTACAAACCTGTGCAGCCGGGGGTTGCATTTGTAGAGCAGTGGTGAGCAGCGGGATTCATATGGAACATTTTGTTGTTGTTATGAGCGGTGGACGCGGTCCAGCTGCCTACAGAGCAAGAAATATACAGATCATATGGTGCAAAACCACAGCGTTGTTACTCTCCGCAGCTAAAACCAACGTCTCTCTCCCTCCCTCTTTCACTCTCTTACTCACACACACACACACACACACACACACACACACACACACACACACACACACACACACACACACACAAGGGAAGGCACATCTTACACATAATCAAATGGATGCACACAAGGACACCCAGCAGGCACACACACAAATCACCCCCACTCGCTCACATGCACGCACAATTAATGCTGACATAAATCAACTGCCCAATTTTTTTGTTGGAGCGCGGAACAATTTTTTTTAGAAATTCCACAAAATGATCTGCAGTAATTTATGGTGTGTTTTCCACCGAGGGGAGTGATACCGAGTTCTGGGCTGTAAACGTTGCTCTGCCATGTTTATTTTCATTTAATTTTGTTCTGCCTCTACTAACACTTTACCTTGGTGATTTAAGGAGGCTGAGAGTGGTTTTGGAATACAACCAGCTGGCCGTGTGTGCGTGTGTGTGTGTGTGTGTGTGTGTGTGTGTGTGTGTGTGTGTGTGTGTGTGCATGTCCTCTAAAGTAAGCTATACTGAATCCTCTTCTGTACTCTATTCGGCAGTATGTTTGTGATAAGGTGGGATGGAACAGCTTCACCTGTGCACCTGCCATCTCACTGTGCTGTTTGATCTAAATGTCATTTGTAAAATATTGTTAAATGGCTGATACAGTTTTACAGCTCTGGGCTCTGGATCAAGTCTATGAAGAGTAAACTCAACGTTATGATGTCACCAACTGACCATTTATTTGAATAGCTGGTAGCTCTTTGCAGCTGTTTTTGCATCTCTTTGGAGTTGTTGTTGGTCTTTTTCTGTCTCTTCCTGGTTGGTACATGTCTTTTTGTGAGTTTTTAAAGCCTAAACTTTCCTTCCATCATCCTAATAATAACTTTGTAACATTGTGATAATATGTATACATCTCCTGACACTCTCTGTGGCACTCAGCCTCACGCCCAATCATTCCTACTGAAGACGGAAATTTTTAAAAACTGCTCACAAATATATAGTTTCAGCTGGGGACTGTAGTTCTTGGCAATTGTTACTCAAACAGGAGGAAATCGTTTTTTATTTGGGGACTATTTTCAGTGGCGGATTATGACACATTTGGTGCTTTAATAATTATATACAGCAGCAGGACGGTGTATGTGGGATTGACTCAAAATAAACTTTAGTGTGTGTTTCTGGTATTGAAGGATCATCCAGAGCAACAGTGTGGCTCACTGATGTGGTTTTAATAGTCATGGACAACAATGGAGCTCTAAGGCACAGAGGAATACACTTTGTCACTGGAGACTTGTTGCTTTTTAATGCAATTTGTTAACAATAATACAAATACAGAGGATTATCCTTGAAAACCGAAAAAACGATGTTTATGATTATGATGTACGCTTCATATCCTGCGATGCTGTATACAGACGACAGGGCAGCTGACTGACTTGCAGTCCACTCAGTCCCCAAAGTCATAATGTGAAGGACCTCTTCTTGGATCAACAGGTAGAAGAAAGAGACCATTAATCTCACACGCACTGTACGCTGCCAGCTGCCACTCAGTCAGTCAGTAATGGTCACTCATCAGTCAGCCAGTCAATCCTTCATTCTGTCAGCCATGTTCGCCAGCCTGTCAGCACCCAAGTAGCCCATCAGCTGGCCAGTTAACCAAACAATCGCAGAAAAAAACAGCCAACCAGCCAGTCAGTCAAATCAGATCCCCATCATGCCGGTTAAGACTGGTTTTCCTTAAGGAAATCTGATTAAGCACGGAATAGAAAGGGAGAGAAACAGAAAGCTGCATGAACCATGTGTGGAGCGCACACGCGCGCAAACGTGTGTGAGTGGATGAAGGAAGATATGTATCTGTGTGTGTGTGTGTGTGTGTGTGTGTGTGTGTGTGTGTGCAGGCGATCCCGGAGTTATTTTCTGTAATACCCCCAGTTTCATTTCAGGTTTGGTTCGGGTCCAGGTGGTTGGCTTTAATGTAGTCCAGATGGGAGACACAGAGCGGAGAGTGGCCAGATTTTTTCCAGTGAGTTTCGGTCGAACCAGGGCTTTGCTAATAAAAGCAGAGGAGATTTTCACAGTTCCGCAGACAAAACCTAGCATTCTAATTCTCGAGGGGGAATGGAGAGCGAGCGAGACCGCAATGTTATACTTTGTTTTTATTAAAGGGGGTGATTGACAGCTCGGAGGGAATTTTCCAGCATTAAACCAGGGGTCTTATTGGAGAGGACAGAGCAGAGAGCACAGGGACCTGGCGAGGCAACGCAATGCTCTGGCAAGCTGCTACTGACTGAAGGCTTGGCTTCTCTTAGTGTTCTCCTTCTTACCATCTACTTCTTTCTCGCTGGTCTATCTATAACTGAGGAAAAAATTGCTGCAGTCTATACCTATACTCTTCCACCTCGCCACCCTCTCCTCTCTATTGCTAGTTTACCCATTCACTTCTCCTGTTTCTTGCTTCACTTTTTCCTGTTTTCATCTTTGGAATTTTATGTCTTGTGCGTAATAAGTGTGTCTTGAGTGCTCGGAGTTGTCACTGTGGGGAGGGCAGCACTTGCTCATTGTTGGATCTGTACACGCCTGCTTAGAGGCTAATAAAACCTAAAGGGCCTCCTCATTCACAGAGCCTGTAAAAGGATGAAACACTCGCAGAGCTCGTAGCCCTGCGTGCCTTCGTACATGCACAATAGGCACCTCAGGGTGTGTCTCAACTTCCATCTATCTCAATATCCATCTTTCACCAGCTCAGATCAAGTAGAAAAGTCTGCATAGGTCACCCAGTGTTTCTCACAGCTGACAACTTAATACAGGAATGGAGGAAGAGCTCAGCATCACCTGCAGTTACCAGATATATTGTTTTCTTTTGGTTGCTAATATTTCATACCTCTCCATTGATTGTCAGCTGGCGGTCACTGAGCCTGTACTTGGTTAAAGTCTGGCTCTGTTCTCCAACCCTGACAGCAAAGAGCTGTTATGTCAAATGTAAATCTCTTTAGCACTGTATAATATTCCAATCTAGGTAAAATAGGAATTCACTTTACTCAAAACAGTTTTGGTGCTTTCCACTTAACAGTGGTGTAGTTAGTGTTTGGTAAACTGAGTTTTTTCAAGGTGTGTAAAACCAGTGAATTAAACTTGTTCTAAGTGCACAATTATTCAGCTGCATGTGTGCTGGGCCTGGCTCTGGTTTGGTTTAGGATCAAGGTTTCCCTTTGCAGTTCAGAACATGTGGGAGCTGTGTCCAGATTGCACATGTGAACTATTGCAACAGCATAGCAGCCAGTATCAACACCAATGCTCTGAGAATTAACATGTACGCAATCAATCATTGGTCCATAATGCAATTATGCTTATTTTTCTACCATTTCCTGTTTCTTCAGCGTTTTCCTGCCAATTTCCTTATGCTGCCATTATCCCCTTTCTCTGACTTTCTACTTATTTTGTGCTTGTTAGTACCAGACTGCGCATCCCAAAAGGATTTTAGAGCCAGAAGGGACAATACAAGAAGCTAAAAACAGCTAACATTAATGTTATTGGAAGCATATCTTAATGAAATCATGATACAGAATTATGATTGTTTAAATTGATGATAACAAGCACCTTCTAACTCAAATGTCTCAGACAATCTGAATTGATAAGAATTCTGATTGTTGGAAAGCCACAGTGAAGTTAAATCAAACTATTGTCTTAATATGACTACTCTGTATTTGTGTGTGTGCAAATGAATATAGTCGATATAATTCAATGTAAATATTAATGCTGAGTCAAGACATTCGCTGTAAGCTACCCGGGAGAATTCAACCTTATAAAAAGGGGAAAACCAGAGGAATAACAATGGAGAAGCACAATGAGGAAACAATCACTGGCTCTAGACTGAACACCATTCAATACCTGGCCAGATCACCCTGATCCACACGCTTCGGGGAATAGAAAGATGCCTGGCAAGCGGAGCTGAAGACAAACAACTGGCCTTTTAAAGTCAGGGTGGGTTCAGGAGTCAAAACATTTCACAAGGCTTCCAACACAAAGGTGTTTCTCCTCATGGTCTCATTGTTTTTGTGATCAGGTGGCTGAATATAAATGATGATGACGCGAGTGATGAGCGCTTGGTGATCTTAATAAACGCACTCGTGTGTGTATACTTGCATTTGAACAAACCCACACAGTCACGTACAATCATAGGGGCTTCCAGGGTGGTATCCTCGTGAGCAGGAAATGTCTTTTTAACAACCAATTAAAGGTGAGCCAGGCTGCTAGCTTACACGAGGAATGTTTACACAGAGGAGCTCTCTGAAGAAGAGAAAGGGGGAGAGAGATTCATCGTGGGGGAGAGAAGAGAGAGCTAGAGAGAGAGCGGAGGTAGGGAGAAAGCTGGAGAGCTGATCGAGGTAGAGTCCAGGATTTGGCACTTTCACAGGTGTGCACAACAGGGGGTTCGAGGAGGAAGGAGTTTGTGTGCGTGCATATGTGTGTGTGTGTGTGTGTGTGCAGTAGTGTGTGCAGCTGCCAAACTGGCCACCTGTCTTTCCCTCGTTGTAGTTTTAGTGTTTCCTTTCATCCGGCCCTCAGCAGCACAGCTCCCACTTGGAGCAGTTAGCCTCCTGCCGTGTGAGCGTGTGTGTGTGTGTGTGTGTGAGCGTGTGTGTGTGTGTGTGTGTGTGTGTGTGTGTGTGTGTGTGTGTGTGTGTGTGTGTGTTTGTGTAGCTCAGGTCCCAGTTGGGTTAGAAAGACTAATGTTCCTAAAGGTGCATTTCGCTCTTTCCTCCACGTTTTTATATCTTTGTTCTTTATGTTTTATTGAGACAGTTCGAGTGGAGGCAGGAAGTTGGCCAACAGGCCTACGGAGCAGGAGAGGACACCAGAGGAAACTTCTGCTCCAATGTCAACAGGAGGTCATGCTTCAGGAAAAGCACTGCTACCTATCCATCTTTAATTAATAGACCTTATTCAGCTGGGTACCATCTGAGCACAAAAACATGGATGAGTTGGAAAAAAAACAGGAAGTGCTCCTGTCTCCTCCACTGATTCTCATGTTATGACAGTTGAAAAAAGTAGCATGACGTTTATGTTTCTGAGATTAAGTCCAAGAGCCTGTCTTGTTTAAAACATATACTTATTTGTAAAAGCTGTTGTGGTTACAAAAAACACTCCCCAGTTACTGAGTCTGGAATGGAGGATGGGGCGAAAGCAGCTATCCTCTGAAGCCAAGCAGTCTGATCATTCTTTAAGTAGACATTTTCATAAAGCTGCCCTAATTAACAGTTTTTAATTAACAATGCTCAACAAACTTTGTGTAACGTGAAAGAGGTTGCTGTCAGCGATCGAGGACCTAAATCTGCTTTTCACTTCATCTCAATTTCTATTATTAATTTAAGCATCAATCAGACATTGTTCTGTTTGTGGCATACTGTTGGTTCAGTCTCTCTGATCTCATAGTATTATGTTCAGCAAAGAGCTCTGATAAACCCGCTGTACACTACCAGCCCACAACAAAACATTTGATATTAAAAACTTTAGCCTACATGCTGTCAGGCTCCATATTATCTGTTTGTAAAGATGGGAAACAGAGAACATGACCTGCAGTTTCCAATAGTTAGTTACAGCGAAGAATCTAATTACTTTGAGAGATTTATTATCATCTTGGCAAGTCACAATCCTACTAAGGTTCACAAGGAAAATCAATTGGCGGGATAATTATTGTTATTGTTGAGCTCACCAGAGAGCATATGGCCGTTATGTGATATCTTTTTCTTTCACAACTGATTAAAATAGATCACAATTTGTTTTTTTTTCGTATTCAGGACTCAACTACGTTCTGCCAGCTTTCCACTAGGCCATGCGTATATTCCAAATATGTTACATTTCTCTAACACGTCTTCAGGCTATCCACCAGCCCCTCTGGCACTGGTACCACCTCAGACTCAGAGAGCAGCTTTTTATTGCTTCAGCTATCAGTATTCACATGCCAGATTTCCATGGGGGCTTCTTCGTCAGAGACCATTATATTGATAATAAGAGCCAGTCGATCTTCCAACCTCCGGTTCACCTTGGTCCAAAACCGCCCACTTAAATACGCCACAGCAGTCTGCCCTCTCAGCTGATCTGTTTTCATCAATGTAAAATACAGAGATCATTAGACATCTAAGCTATATCACAGATCCTTCTGCTTAGCGCGGGTGTGTGCGCGCATGTGAGTGTTTCCGACACACACATGCATGCATTCGTCCATCAATTTGTGCATATGGAAGTTCATTGGCGTATGAGTGTGTAAATGGTCATCTGTGCGTGTGTGTGTAGGCGTAGGGGGAACCTGATCTGGTCTGTGTGGGAGGAACCAGTTCCTTTTCCCCCCTCACTGCTGCTCAGACAGACGGCCTGCTAGAGAGATCAGACTCTCAGACTAACTGGACCAGAAGTCATTAGGACACACTAGACACACAGAGACTTTTTTTTTTTCAAAGCTATTGCTTCCTTTTAAAAACCGCTCCGCAGTAAGATTATCTACGTCTCATCGGCTCATAACAGTACTGAGATCTTTAAACAAGACACACTGCGCCTTTTAAACCTTTGTCTCAGGAACCAGCAAGCAGCAGGGACCACTTACACTGAAAGTGTGCCCTGAGATTCAGTCTTTTGTTTCCCTGTGTTACGTGTGGGGAGGAAAAAACCTGCTGGGGCACTTGAATTTAAAGGGCATTTTGTCTTTGGGATAAACTATTCTCCAGGAAGGATTTTGCAACAATCTTAAGTTCATTGTTTGGCTGCCATTCTTCTTCTTCGTGCGAGACTTCATAGAGCACGCTATCAGCTGTGAATCTGTCTTCTGTGAATCTCTTCCCCCTTCGTCACCTTTGCGAGTTACTTCATTAAATTGAGTGGCCTTTACATGACATCACTCAGAGGAAAAGTCTGACACATTAACTCTGAAACCGACTGCAAGTGTTGGATGCTGTTTATAGACTTGCGGGTGTTTTTGAGATTACACACACAATAAATCAGCTTTGTTTGTCGGGCAGCTTCCACTAAAAACGATGTTTTGGCAGTGCGATCAAGTGACGTTGGAATTTTTTGTTGGTTGTTTTTCTTCACCGGGCACTTGTCACATTGTAGGAAAAAACTCCATAACTGGCACCTCGGTCGCAGAAACAGCTTGTTAGCATTGTTAAAAAATAATTTGGAAACACCAAGCCGGTGCAGCACAGGGGTTAGCCTCCATTAAAAGAACGGCTCATTTACATTTCACTTAATGGTGGAAAATGGCTGCAGGAATGCTGCTGTTATGTGGTTTTAAAATGATGAACTATACACTCTATTAATAGATTGTAACTCAAACCTAATCCTAGAAAACTACAACATCAGACAAACTGTGCAACATTCTCAGGTAACTTTGGTTTCCCTGGAAGTGGATTTGCAAGTTTTGCTGCAGTGATCAGAGGGCCGAACTATAAAAGCAGAGCCCACTGGCCTCAAAGATGATAATATCACAGCTTATGGTCTGGGAGAAGTGTATGGAAGGCAGACGGAGAGAGAAGCTATTACGAAAAATGTGACGATTAAAAAAAAAAAAAAAAAGCAAGAGCAACATTCCACATTACTAATGCTCTGATCATTTTCCGTAAAGGCAGTGGACACATTTGGAGAAAAGCAGAGTAGAGAGATGCTGAAAGAGGGAGTGAGGGATGGAAAGAGAGAAAAGTAGTGAGAAAAAGGAAGAAGACAAGAAAAGGGAAGGAAGATTAGGGATATGTATCTATATATCTATATAGATATAGATATATAGATACATATTTAGAGATAAAAAGGAAAACGAGGCAAAGAGAGGGTAAGTGGTGCGTGGCTAAACACGCTGGAAAGCCATCACCAGTCAGACTCTGGCCAGTGGCACTCCAGGGAAAAGAGAGGAAGAGCAGAGGAGGAAAGGAGGGAAGACAGAAAGAGCATGTGGAAAGGTAGAGAAGAGGACAGCGCGGGGACACGGGCAGATGTCCAAACAGCCATACCTGCAGATTCAATTCTGCTCCCCCTTTTTTTTTTCTTCTTCCTCTCTTCTGCTTAGCCTTTCCCTCTGCTCCTCTAACCCCTCTGATCCGCTTCATCATCAAAACCTGTCTTTGTCTGACTGCTCTGATCTTGGTGGCAAAAGAGAAGATGGCAAAAGAGAGGGAGTGTGTGAGAGAGAAAGGCAGTAGAGAGGGAGACTAAAGTAAAGCTGGCAGCATACGGCTGACCTGAGCTACAGGTGTATAGTCACTGTGGAACTTCCACTTATGCTCTCTCCTGAATCAGCATCATGATGAAACCACCGTTTGGATAGTTTCTCAGCGGAAAATATGTATAATGTTTATTGGCTGGAAATGGGGAGGATTAGAGAAGACACCAGGCCCAAATTACCACCAACATAGAAATGAAATTTACTCCCAGATATACAAACAATTTATTGGTCATCTTGTGTTATTTTCCAGCATTAGGACATTTTAGAGATGATCGTGAGAAATAACCAATACCATTAAAGTTCCAGCATTTCTTTTTGGGAAGCCATAATGTCAATAGCTAATGTTTTGCACCTTTACACATTATTTGTCACGAATGTCGATGCCGGTTAAATAACATAGTTTCATTATATAATGTTATGTCACATAAATATACATTTATATTTCAGTTTACACATTAATGACAGACATATCATAAGAAAGACAAATTTGCATTCATCAAAAGCTGTGTGTTTCGATCATGTGCCATACGTTCCTTAGACTCTGAACAAAAGGTCTTTGAACAATACAGTAAAAGGTCTCTTATAAATGTTGTTGAAAGGTTTGTCATGGTCTCGATAAGCCTTTTAAAAGCACTGTTAGGCTTTTCAGAAGTGTTTCAACACATTTGAAAACACCCTAAAAAGTAAAAAGTTCCTATAACGCGATATAAAAAGTAAGAAAAACAAAAAGGAAATGCTTGGTTAAGTTCCTTGAAAAGTCCAGGAAGTGCTAAAGAAGTCCTTCAAAAGTCTTTGAAATGCATCACAAGTCTGATACGTCTTCAAATTGCAGTAAAATCATTGCATTTCATCCGTGTGGTTTGTGTCCTCATTGTTAACTTCTGATGGCCGTCTTCCGGTCTCGGTCTTTGTTCTGCAAGAGAGAGAAATCTTACATTATTCAGGATTCAACACTACAATAAGTACTAGAAATGGGGGAAAACAGTTGGTGGCACATAGGTCAGCACAAGTTAAGAATGACACATTTCTTTGTTTGAGTCTTATTTTCATCTTTTTAGCATAGTGTGTTGGTTTCCTCAGAAACTGTCTGCAAAGTTCATAAGTATATGACGATTATCACCTTAAATACTTAAATATGCTTAAGAGATGAGTTAGACCGCTGTTTGATGTCAACCTTCTTTATAGTCTCATGAAATGGCTCTCCAGGAAAAAGTAATGCATATTGTGGAAAGAGATGCCATTTCAGTGCAATCAATGGCACAGTTTATTTATATGAACTTTAACCGTCCTCGACTGCAAACGCATTCTGTGCAGTAGCGTGCACGCTGTGCATTAATTGTGGTCGTTGGTTTCATAACAGCCTGGAGAGTGACATCATGAGCTGATGCATGGCAGCCCTGCGTGATCTCATTTATCTGTGGTATCAGAGCAGAGAGGCCTTGATTTCCTGGCTGGTGAGGAGCCTTTCTCTATCTGGCCAGGAAAATAACATCACATTTTCCCTCCTCACCTAACCTCCTCAGGCCATACCGCGCTCTGGCGTCTCAGGCTCCAGCCCGAGGCATTTTAACGAACACGCCGTTGAGTGACACGCAACACACGTCATCCCTGTCTCACTAATCACTTTACAGGGCTGACGCTTGATTGACTCGGAGCTGGAAAATGATCTCGGGCTGTTGCAATGCAATTTGTGGTCGATTCTCATGGACAAATATGTGGAATATTCCTTTTTTGAGCGAAAACTTGATTTCAAATGGCGGTGAGAGTGCACAAAGGAGTGTGGGTCAGCTTCTCTGCACTCCTGTCCTCTCCTGACTTTCCTTTCCCCTTCTCGTATCGTCTCGACTAACCCCTGTCAATCCCCCCGCCCGCCCCCTCGCCTTCCTCTCATCAGCCGCACACCTGTTACACATTTCCTCTCGGACCGCGCACAAGGTGTAGGTGTTTGGAAAAATCTGTTTGACTGACATCAACAATGGTGGGTAGGTGTTTGGAAGGGGATCAGGTGGTAATGAGAGAGTGAGATCATAGGATTTGGACAGGAATAATCCTCCCACTGATTGAGGGGAATGTGAGGAGCCACAGGAACTATTATTGTCAAGTCTTCCTCCAGCTGGAGCAGAGGATCGTGATTACAGCGCTATCATCATGAACCATTACCATTGTTCTGTTTGTTAGTTGACTCTTATTGACTTTTGTTTTGCGTAACTTCATGTTTCTATCAACATATCTACCAACTTGCAAAATGTTGATACTGAACATCGAAGTGTAATTCAGTCACACGGTAGTTTATTGTTTTTCCTATATGATCCACTCCTGTGGAGGCAGGATTCAACAGTTTTATAGTTAAGTTTCAGTTTGAGGTGTTTGGGTTTAAATAATGAAAAATTATAAAGTGACTTAAGGCACAGTAAAAAAATATTTCTACTTAACATTTAATCGAAACTAAAATATTTTCCTAACCTGAACAAAATACTTTGTTGCTTGAACTTAACCACATGTAAAACACCACAACAAAACAAATAAGTAGTATAAAATGTAATTTCTAGGGGACAGGTTTGCATATTTATCTCACCTTGCAGTAGAAGAAGTAGTGAACGATGGTCACTAACAAAGAGCTCAAACACACAGACGGGACAAAAAAAGGTGAATTTAAGTAACGTCCGGAGGCTTATTACCCGAAGGAGTGATGTCTTCTGACACATTCATATCTCTATAGGGCCTCACAACGGCAGTGCTGTTATTGTGCTTTCTACTCACACAAACTCTAAAACCAACAGCTGGAGGAGACAAGTGCAGCAATGGTCTCCGGTGTTTGCTGGAAGGCGCTGTGGAAAACTGGAGGTATTTATCAGGAAAGTGCCGTACTTGAGGCAGGTTAGAGAGAGTGGGTACATGAAATAATCCCACTCAAAAACGGAGCGTGACAATCGGGTGATTCACCAGAATTACCTCGGACCCATTACTGTGAACGCTTAGCGATGGTTGACGAAGCGCAGCTGTAGCCGGCGTAGGCGAACTGGTTCAGTCAAAACAGGAGGAGGGGGCCGAGAGGCCGGCCTGGTAGTCAAAACAATCTCCTGAAGACTAATATGGCACGGTCGGGTGACATCTCTGCTCTCTCTTTTTCTCCAAACACACACACACACACACACACACACACACACCACTGACTACCCAGGGGGGTGATTTGTCCGACACTAATATGATTACCTGATGATGTTTACTTTAGATACAATATGATGATATTGCCACGCTGGAACAATATTGTTGTTTTATTAAGGTCTTAACTTTATTAGGAAGATAGTAAACGCTCTCTTCACGGCATCTTATCGACCCTACAAATTCAAACTTTAATATTGTTTTTTCGAAACTCAATCCGGGCTGTTCCCTCACCTATAACTGTGGATTTTCCATTCTCTCTCTCTCTCTCTCTCTCTCTCTCTCTCTCTCTTTCTCTCCCCTTTGCATTAATCCGTTCTGTCAAGTACAAACATCTAATTTAGTTCTCGAGAGGGATGACTGGTTGGAAAAAATAATTCCTCTTGGGTACCGGCCCGACAATCGTATAAGGAGATTGGTATTCAACCATGAAATGAAAACTGTAATATCCCTTTAATTTATCGACTGAAAGTATGTGAAAATGCGTCAGTCCCCTCAAGTGTCGAACAGAAGCTGTAATTACTCTCATGAACGATCCTCCATCAGAGGAACATAGAAGCACACTGAAATAGTGCAGCAATCGGACTTTTAAATGAAGAAAACTAACACCAAATAAGCCACAGTCTGCCAATATGTGGCTTGGATGCATCAGACATGTACTTCATGCTCACTGTGGTTTGCTAATAAGCATCTCTGAAAAACACTTGTTTTATCTGAGATAGACTAATCAGTTGTAATTCTCACCAGCCGGCCACACGTGTGTCTAATCGTTCCCACATCAATGATCTGCTATAACAGCTCCACTTCTTTCTCGGCAGTTTCGCATGATTTCATTCTGCTGAGATGAGCACCCTGCAACAGCCAATATGTCATTAGCTCCCGTAGATATTGTTAGGAAGAACGGCACCACCTACACCTCCAATGTCTGCTCTTCTATGTGTTGTAGATTTATTTTATCTGGCTCAGATTTCTGTAGTTTTGTTTTAATTTGCTCCGTGAGCAGCCCTCTCCCTGGAGGCCCAACGACAACAGAATGCTAGTTTTGCTAATAGATTTTGTTAGTTATCTGACACGACTTCTTCTGTTGGTGTTAAATTAGGGTTTAACCGCTTCCATCTGTGCTTGAAAATATACAGACGGGTCCATGCATGACGACGGCTAATAGCTGTGCCCAAAGCCAGGCTCTCACATGCACACACACACACACACACATACGCACACACACGTGTGGGCAAGAATATATTGGAAGACTGCCTGCAGTATATTAGCTGCCTCCGATGCACCTCGTTAGCATAGCATGGACCGACAGGCAAACGGGCAAAGCTCTCGCTCATGAGGCACAGCACATTAACCCCAAGTCAACACCAGCATTATCAGTGAATGAGGGTAATTTAGTTTTCGTCTCTGACCTCGAAACATCTACTTCACGCACACAGGTGACGTCATGCTTTTCCCCCAGTCAAAACAGACTAATAACAAAACGACTATAAAAAAAAAAGTCAGTCATTAGCGCGCTCCTGCACGTGTCCTCTTTGTGCATTTAAGCTCTCTTAAGGTGCTCGCTTCATTTGATCTCTATAAAAGAAGCAACGTGTAGTTTCACCACAATCGAAAAAACAACAACCGTCTGAACTGGAGGATAAATAGCTACGTTGATTATCCCGCTGAGTCGTTGACTATGTATCTGCCTCTCTTTCTCTCCTTCTCCATCTCTCTTTCCACAACTTCCTGCACACCATTAGTTTAGAAAGTGTTGAAAGCATAGTCGTGATCCAGCGCTCTTTTAGTGAGTAATCTTTTTTTGTGTGGAGGGGGTGTCTAGAAAGAAGCAATGAACTGCCGTCTGGCTGAAAAGACCAGGAAAGAAAAAAAAAGAAGAAAAAATCAAGGTAGAATGAAATGCTTTTGATAAAAGTCTGAGAGCGTGTCAGTATTTCTGTGGTCATGCATGTGTGCGAGTGTGTCTATGTGTCGTGTGTGGGTGTGAGTGAGTGTGTGTGTGTGTGTGTAAGCAGCGAGGGCGTTTCACAGGGAGCGGTTTCCAGGCTTCTTAAACATCACCATCAAAGCCAAACGTCAATGTGTTTCTAATAGCAGCAGCTGAATTAAACACTGGCTGTACAGGCCTCAGCAGAGGATAAATCATTTACAGAACAATTAGCTCATTTGTTGCTCCGCTCTGCACTGCCAATGACTTCCAGACACAGAGAGCCAGCCAGTGTGTGTGTGTAAGTGTGTGTGTGTGTGTGTGTGTGTGTGTGTGTGTGTGTGTGTGTGTGTGTGTGTGTGTGTGTGTGTGTGTGTGTGTGTGTGCAGTATAAGTACATGGAGGTACAAAATCTCTCTCTGTCACTCACATTCATCTCCAAGTTATAAACACACAAATATATATATATATATATATATATATATATATATATATATATATATATATATATAGACACACTCCTTCTCTCTCTCAAATACACAAATACACACACACACACACATTTCCACACACCCACACAAGTACAGATAAGTCAGTTTCCAATTGCATGGTGCAGTTTTAGTGCCACCGTCTCTCCATACGCCCATGCAGCTTTCCACCCTCTCACAGAATCATCACATATAAAAGTTGTAAAGATATAAATTACAACTGTTTGTAATATTATTCATAATTATTTTTATGCTTGACATTTCGCTAAATTTGCAAATTTCTTTAGAAATTCCAAATAAATGAGATTCCTTCAAGTTGGAGTTAAATCAGGGTTGTGCCTTAAAATGCTTGTAAAACCCAAATAAATGTCACCATCACAAAAGGAACAATGGCCTTTTTACTGCAACCACACTATAATAGTAGTTATATTTTTGCCCGATTTTTATTTTGTTTCCAAACATATAAATTCTCTTTTAATTCATCAATGGGCTACTTTAAATTTTTAAATATTGGAAAACATTTGGACTTTTCATCCACAGCTTAAAAGGAAACGTTCAGCATGATTGCTGTTCCTGGCAGATGAATCCCCATTTCTGTTTACGTTTGCCATTGACTTGAATTGACCCTCTCACTGCGTTGGGCCAAGAGAAATAAGCCACAGTTGCGGACTGCGGAGGAAGCTGTAATTATGCTTCAAGCGCTACAGCCCAAAGACAAAGCAGTAGACAGATTATCACATTTCAAAAAGCTTTTTTGTTTGTTTTGTATTTACAAACGCCACCTCAGTATAATTCAGTAGCATTGTACCGATACTCGTTCTGCACAAATTAAAGTGTATTTAAATAGCGCTGCTGATGCTCAACTGCATTTCAAGGTCATTCAAAGGTGACTTCAAGCAGATATTCTAGAGATAATACCAAAATGACTAGACAAACTGAAATTGCGCATGTTTTCTGCCGTATAGGTTGAATCCAGGCACCTGACCAGTTGCACTGATCAGTGGCAGCAGAGAGGCCGAGCACAGGATATCGGCATCAATCAACCAGACAGCGCAGGGATTTCAGCAGCCCTTCGCTCACCTCGACCCGCCGTCCTCAGCCCTGGACATCTCATTTACAGATGTAGCCATCAGGAGCGTCCCATGTTCTTTACGGCACTCGTCAAAAGACTCTAGCGTGTGAAGGCTGCGCTACAGTTTAACCATGCAAACGGACGGCGCTCCATCCCGGAGCAGTTTCTTATGGGAAAAGGTAAAATGTGTCAGAATATGTGTACGACAGAGGAGTAGCTCGGCTTCTGGTCTAAAGATACTGAGTGGAAATGTCCCGCGGTGTGTGGCTCGATACCGGACAACGTGAGGGTATAATAAGAATATCTAATAGTGCAGAAGAATAGACTTGCACTATGATCACGCACTGAAAAAAATAACCAATATCTCGTGCTTTAGGCTCACTGAGGAGATTCCCACTCTTCCCCGATTGGCTGTAAACATCTCAAGAAAAACAATGTGTCGCTCTCATAAAGAAAACCACATTTCTCAAACGTTGGGGATTTTTGAATGGCTCAGATAAACTGAAGGATGAAGAGTTTACTCATTTATAGGTTGAAAAAAATATGTTGGATTTGCTAAAAAATGTCTTGCCACAAAGATACAAGCTTTTCTCAGGACAGCGCTGTAAGGAGGTTTTAATAATATTCAATCTCACTTGCACGGCATCGTTTTCTGGAAAATCTATGAAGAATATATCCTCCACTGGTGTAAAATGTATTTTCTCTCAGAACCACGAGCACACATTAGTAATCCACTGAATATGTAATCTGCAGTAGTGTCGCCCTCTCTGTGCAGTAGTCATTACTAACAGCACTGTTTGTTTTGAAACAGTTATACTGTATACACACATAATAAGAGGAAATGAGCGTATACTTTTCTCACTTTCACCCTCTCCCACATTGGAAATAAGCATAATTGAAGCAGCTGGTCTAAGCGGACCTGACAGCTGTGATGAACCTCAATGACCATAAAACATACAAAGAGAGCACTCAGGACACAAAGTCTCATTTTACCTTCACAATCGTTTCCTCTCTGTAATCACCAGCTCTGGCTCTGCCCTTTAGCCCACTTAATCACACTGTATAGTCACTTTTCCGGGGAAAATGAAATTCTCTCAGGTTCTTCCAATCAGAGTTAACCAATTATGTGCCAGGTGACCCTGGGATCCCCTACGATTCCCCTTAAACGGTACGTCTGGTGATATGCTATGTGTTCTTGTTCAAAACCAACAACGAATTGATTCTTTTGTGTGTGTGTGTGTGTGTGTGTGTGTGTGTCCTGTTCCATTGTTGCCCAAAAACTATGAAAACACATCAATAAGCCATCGCTGCACTGAGTGACATGTTCCTTCATTAAAATAAAAACACAAGCAGTTTATTTTGAGTCAATCCCACAAACACAGTCCTGCTGCTGTAGATGCTATAGGGCACCAAGTGTATTAATCCGCTGCTGAAAATAGTTCCCAACAAGTCACTCCTTACACTTGTTTGAGCATTGTTTGCCCAAAGCTACAGTACCAAGCTGCTTTATTAATTTACTGAGCCATTTGAAAAAAAAAAAACTCTATATATTTGTCAGCTGAATCCAGCAGGGAGGAATATTTGATGTGCTACTTGGACGTCTTTTCACTGCTTTTGCACAAACTTTAAAATCTTTCCCTATCTCGTCGTCTTTCTGCTCACTTATTTAAGGGAATGAATCGAGGTATAGCCCAGCGATAATGCCTTTCACCTGGGTTCACCTAATCAGTGCACTCTATGAAAACAGTGCACTGTTACTGAGCTGGTGGGAAACTGTGTCTGACGGAGGTCAAGAAAGACTAACTCAGTCAGTGTCCACAGTTGAAGGCTTTGACATGAGAAAGTTTCCAAATGGTTTTCTTCGCAGCATGCATTTACAGGTCAGCCATGCGTCTGCAGCAGCGAGTTGACAGCAGCAGATAGTATTACACAGCTCCTACTGACAGCGCTGACCTCCACCGGGCTGATCGATATGCAGAGAGCTGAGTGAAGCAGGATGAGAAGGACGAAGAGGATGAAAATGGAGGACTCGGGGAGGACAAACTGAAGCGAAAGGAAAAGGAGACCGAGAGGGAGAGAGAAGGAGAGAGAGCAAGACATATTTGAGGCTGGTTATCTCTCAGCTGAGGGTGTCTGCGTTTCAGACGCTGAGGACTTATAGGCTTTCACTCACAAAGGTTCAGAGGGGAGGCAGGAGGGAGGGCGAGACACACACTGCTGAGACTCAGGTTATCCCCCAGCTAAAGGGTCTCCGGGTTTAGACACTGAGGAGGGTATTAGCTTTCACACACTGCTGGGGTAACGGGGGAGTCTGCCAGATGTCAGCTCCTTACCCATAAATCCTACTAAATGGGCAGCGGCTCGGCTAGAGGGGGGAAGTTGAGTGGACGTCACCTCTCTATCATCTCCTGCACGGACTGTTTGTTGAAGTCGCAGCTGCCTTCGTACACGTTGGATTTCAGTCAGCTGATAGGAATTCTTCATTCCCTGTTATTTCTCATCAGACTGACGACTTTATTATGCCGAGAGTGTTCTTGATTATATCTATTTCCTGTGTTGAATCAATCAAATGTGAGTTGAACTTCGCACTGGATCAGGTTCTCTCTTTTCTGTATCTCTATTAAGTCGGAGGCCGAGGAGGGAGTGAGGTGTGGAGAAAGTTTGACAACCGCTACAAAGCTGTGATCCGAAATGCTGGCTGTGAAACGGAAATGATGACTATTTATTGTAGCTCGTCCTGTTGCGTGTCCATGCATTTCATTTATGTGTGTATAAACCTGTGGCTAAGAAGAAAGAAACCCTGAAAGTGCTTTTGGAAACACTTGCAGTGTATTAGTTAAATGTACATCGAGGCATTTTTTGTCTCGTGACGTCCACATTCAGTGGAATAAATCTCATTGCCAGTTCCCGATCTTTGCGTCTCAGGTCAGTTCTGCAGCAGTTATGATTAAAACCTCCTCATATTCAAACTGACGTCAATACATTCTTGAAATTATACACATGGTCTTGGATAGATTTCATGGGCTCCTGGTCATAAATCTCACTCGCTGCATGAATACCCTTGCAAACTTTAAATTACTATTTTTAGAAAAAGAAAGACAAACACCACAGTTGGAGGTTTTGCGCAATGATGGTGCTCGTCTTGTCTACTCCCTGAAATGTCTAGTGAGTTTCAGAAAGCACCTCGAACTTTCAGGCCACCTGCTCCAGTAAAACGAACCCCCAACAGAACAGTAATACGCAGTCCTTCACCCCAACAGAGGACTTTAAAAGAGGTTCTGCTTTTAATGTCCCTCAGGGCCAATCAGGTTTATAGGCACAGTCACTGATCTCAGGTCAGCTTTAAACGCCAAGTTGACCCTAAAGCACTGCATCGTTTCCCAAAAAGAAGCCTCACTCTACAGTGTGATCAGCTGTCTCTATTTTCTAATTCTGGAAAACATATTTAGTTTGTTCTGTTTACAGGAAATTAAAGTCACTAAAGAAATATAGTTGTATGTCATAATTAAAAGCTGTAAATATATATTATCTTTGATCTTTCTTTGAATAATAATGATACCACTGTTTTATTATATATAGTTAAATCTCACTATACAACATTTTTGTTTTGTTTGGCCTTTTTTCTTCCTCACTGATTCATCATTTTCATCTGCTCACCATTTTCCTCTGGTTGCTGAGGCAGAAAGTACAGATGTGCTTTGGCTGAGCTGATTGGTCAGACCCTCGGTTGGGGGAGGAGTTAACATGGAAGAACGGCGGTGAGGGAGCGTGGCACGGCTGTCCATCATGAAGCCCCTCGCCCAGGAGCAAGACGTTCCCCAGGTGACTGATGTAGCTGCTGGCCAAACGTAGGGTCTCGATCTTCGACAGCTTCCTAATCATGAAATCAGAAGGAGATTTATGGTGTTAATAACAACACAAAATATCTAAAAAGAGTACAATATAGACAGTGCTATTAGATATATGTAGACACATTACAAGGTTGGCCCAAACCTTTTTGGATTAAAGGTGCATGCCATCTATCAGATGGTTCTAAGATAAAACATATGTAAGTCCTAATACTTTAAGAATGTGCCACAGATAAATGTCACGTTTGACTCAGTACCTGTCTGCAGGCTCGGTGGGGATGAGGGTGCGCAGCGCTGTGAATGCTGTGTTGACAGAATTGGTGCGATCCCTCTCCCGCGCGTTGGCTGCAGTCCTCTGGCGAACCTCCCCGTGGGGGGGAGACCCCTGGGGGATGAGCCTCCCCATCATGGCCTCTACGTCCATCCCGCCGACCCCTCCTGCCCCGCACAGCTTCCTCTTCCTGTTCACCTTGATATGAAAGGCAGATGGCGACGAGGAGGACAGGCGGAAGTTGCGCTCCTCGGAGCCCGAACCCTCGCTCCCGTTCTCGTCGTCGTCTTCGGAGAGGAGGGCGATGTCGCCGTACAAGAAGCGGCCTGCTGGAGGCGCCGTGCGCAGCATGGCGAATGTCATCTTCAACGCAACAACACTTTGTCAGCTACTGGTCGATCCTCCTGAGACTTCCACTTGAAGTTGAGTTTGAACTTTATCGGAAGCCGCTTGGCAAATTTTCTGTTGGTGTTGCTGATCAAAGGCGCCAACCGCTTAAAATTGGTACTTTACCCCCAACTTCTCTTTTAGCGAAGCCAGGTGAGTCAGATGTAGCCCGTATGACGCAGAGTTAGGCTGGGTTTAAAAAGATCAACCAGTGGATCCTTAGTCAGTGGTCAAGAGCAACTTGACCTCAGAGCAGCTGTGTTTTTCTCTCTTGATTCATACAAAAACACTTCACATCCCAAAAGGTCAGTTCTTCGTTCTGTTTAATCCTTCAGAAGAAAGCCACATTTAAAATGGCACGTTGATTTTGTCCTCTTTTTCTTCTCTAAATCTCTTTCTTGGTCCTTTGTTTCTATATTTGTCTGTTTCAATTCCAATAGCAAAAACTACTCCCAGTCTGTGGCAGCAGTTTCACTGTCTCTTGCTCTCTATTGGTCTCTCTCTCTCAGCCTCTCTTCACGTCCTTCTCTCTCTCTGCCTCTTTGCTCCACGCGTGCCTGCTGTCTGAGTGTTTCCGTCTGCCCGGGTCTTATAGCCGGTGGGAGGGCCGGAGGACTCCTCCGCTCCTCCCTCTGAGCGCTGAGGGTCCCTCGGCTGCTGTCTAGAAGCAGGCCAGAGAGACCGGAGGCAAGAGGCAAACCATCAGCAGGAGTTTGTTTTGGCTGCACGCTGATTTGTTTCTGGGGAAATCCACCCTAAAACAGAACTTTCATGACGGATCTTAGTGATCACAGAGGCATCTTAAACACATGTCCCCCTCAATAAGAATATTGGATGCATATTTAGTTTTGTGGATGGTGACCTCAAATGGAAAAGAAACCTAGATACAGGAGTAAACCAAAAAAAAGCCATGATCTTGGACAGTGCAATTAATGGTCTGATAAGGTTTGTGTTTTCTCAACCGTATCAACTCAAAGTTATGGTTTATGGTTTCTGGATCCATTCTGCAAAGAAAAAAAAAAAGGCTGCTCCAATTTTACTGTTTTTTTCATGCTGGGTGACGTTTCGTTCTCGTTCTTTTATCTGACAGAGCATGGACGTATATTGACGACAAAGATTTGCGAGAACACAAAACGCTACTCAGTCTCCAATTGCAGCGTGCAATCCCGATCATGCACGCCCTGGGTTCTAAGTCGGCCTCTCGATTCTTTACAGCTGTTTTTGCAGCTTCCGAGCTTTTGAGATCACAAGAGGTCGCTTGCCAACCATTTTTGATTAGCAAGCTGCAACAGGACACGCCCACATCTGAGCAACAGGGTCAGGTCCATTTCACAGTTGAAGTCGACATAATCTGTTGATCCAACCGATCTTCCCACCGTTGCCTAATTTATTCATATAGTATGTCGGATTTGGACACCTATTCCAAAAATGCTGTCATTTTGAATAATTACCTTATTATCATTATCAATAATTATTAAATCATCTGACTGGGACCTGGGTTTGGGGATCGGATGTTTTGTTGAACTACTTCCTCGACAGCAAGAAGCTGAGAAGCTTGAGTGGTGAAGTAAGAGTTTGCCTTACTTCTTTTCTTCCTCGTCGGGGTCGTGTTTGTCCCTGATTGATGACCTTACTTAAAGAAAATGAGTTTAACTCATTTCTGCTTACTTTGTTGACCAAACTAAAATAAATGTGGTTAAAAACACTTTCTGGTGAGTAAAGTTGTTAAACTCATCATCTCAAGTAACCTTTATTTTAAAGAATGAGCGAGGGGGAACCATCGGCAAAGCCCGGAGAAACTCGGCCGCACTCCACGATTACACTTTGCAGATGACCATTTGTCACTTAGTGCGAGAAGGAATGAGAATGTTAAAAGAGGGAAGAAAGCATTGCTCTGTCAAATTATTTGAAGGTAAATTTCAGCTACATAATAAAAAGGCAGCTGAAATGGTAATATGATATTCAGAATTTGCCTTGAATTATCTCAAAAACTGTACTGTAAAATATTGGGATATGGACATAGCAGGGGTCCTCATGAACAATAATCTAGTGAAAGTTTAATTTTAATTACCGTTAAGGATCTTCTTTTATAACAGTTAAAATATTAGGAAATTATGAATACAATATTTTATATATATATTTTATTTTGAGCTAACTTTGCCTTTACATTTTCTCAAAAACTATTTAGTAAAATCACTTGAAATCTTATGGACATATCTGGCGTCATCATTGCTAACCAATGAAGGACATGTTTTTTATTAAAGATCAAAGATTATTCTAGATGTCAAAACCTTTTTCAATTAAAAACCGTACAGTAGTGTAACTTCATATTTTTTTATAATTGTATTTTTTATATCATGTCCCAAATAATACTGTTTTTGACTTGTTATATGAAATTGGACAAATTATTGCTTAAATATAGGTCTATCTCCGTGCTTTTTGGGCTATCCAAGCCCCCGTACCGTAACACCAGGAATAGACAATCATCACATTTCCATCGGCGGCTCACTTGACTGAGGTTCCTACAACCATCAACGGTGCAGTAAAATGTGACCTCATCGGGAAACGAGTCAAAATCACACACCTGTTTATCCGTTTAAACGTGTAGTACAACTGAGACAAGCCTAGGTCATATGTGGTTGTGTTTAACCAAGTATTAAACTTTGACTGATCATAGGAGATATTAATACAACCCCTTTACCATCAGACAGTTGAGGATGTACAGACTCCCGTTAGGTGGTTGATTTTTCATTATTGAAGCTATTTGAGTTTTGGATGGCTGGGAGCTGCCACTTGACCCTATGGAAAGACAGCAGATGCCACCAACGGGTCCTGATCAAGGCTACCGACCTGACATGAATATTTCACTTGATGTTGTGATGCCATCAACCCGTTGTTCTCAGGCCCTTCTACATTCTGTTGTATTTACATTGTTTGCTGTTATTTTTCCATTCAAATATCATCCTTATTTGTAAATACCAGCACTTATCAAAATCCATATTCTTTATTATTAGCTTTTCCAACTATTCAGTTATCAAATGATGAATTAATGAATGAATCATAGCAGTATTTACTTACTCAGGGGCATCTTCTTTTTCACTTGATTATCTAATAATATCAGAATATAGCTTCCCAGGCTGTATCTCTTCAATGCTCCAATTGGTTGATATTGTGGAGCCTTGTTTTGCTGTGAGGCACAAATATGATATAATATAATTGTATATTCTACCATAGAAATGCAAAGTGACATTTGGCATGCAGTTGTGGTTTTAATGCTGCTAGTGTTAGGACCTTCTGGACATGTCCCATGCCAGATATGTCAAAGATGCAAATCATGCTCATGTTCCAAGCCTGTCCAAAAGTTCTTCTCCTTTAAATCATATCTGTATGGTTTTCTTTTTCTTAAGGCTTGGAACATGGGGATCCTGACGGTGATTACCAACGACACTGTGGCCTCTCCTTACTCTCTGCACGTCTACAGCTACTGCAATCATTTAGGAAGGAACAGTGATGGATGACCTTGACAATCTTCCACATGCCATGTGCCGACTCTTCAGACTTATTTACGCCCTGAACAACGGAGGAACCCCTTTGAGTTTATTCAAAGAGAGCTTCTCTCACCTGGACCAAAATCCCTAAAACCTAAAATACATCCATCCATCCATCCATTATCTACCATTATCTACCTAAAATACAATCACTCAAAAATGTACTGATGCTGTGAGGGGCTGTCTTCACAATGTGCATGGTGTGTGACATGCCGGGTCAGACCCGAGAACTTTGCCCTTATATCTTTAATGGAACTCCACTAGAATGGAAAAGTTATATTATTTTGGTCATGTAGTCCGGTTGACTATTGAGTTTGTTTATCTGTTGTTTGTTACACACCACAGTCAAAAGATATCTTAATAACAGAGCAATTCACCATTTTTCATCAGAGTGATGAAAGGCATTTTGATTTTATAAAAGTTGAGGAAATTCATGTTGTGGTTCATGATATGTTATTTTAGTTATTTGATTTCTTGGTTGGCAGAGGTTCAGTTCATTCTAGTATTTGAAGACAAAAAACTGACAAACATTTCATACTGTCAGACAGATAATAATAATAAATAAAAAAAAGTCAGGTTCTACCTCCTTTTAGTGCTCCGAATGGCATTTGCAAGATTCTGGTACTGCATTGCCATATTTCCCACCTCAGAAACCTAGTTCAGTGTACCGTTAATCTGGAAAATAAGAAAGTTAGTTTCCCGCCTGCGTTCCAAAACTTAATCTGGCAACATGTCCAGCGTTTTGAGCACTAAGTTTGAGGTAAACAAAATGTGTGGGGGACAAAAACTCAAAAACTCATTAGTTTTTCTTATAAATTCACTCTTTGTCTTCCATTATAACTATTCTCATAGCTTTCTTTCAACAGTTTACAGTTTGTTGTTCAGCTTACTTGAGAATTTCAAGGCAATTGGTTTCCTGATTATTTCCTAGTAATGTGAATGCTTGGACTTGAAAGTCAACTTATTACATCTTACAGTGCAGCCGCAGCACCGCACGGTTCAGGCCGGGCTCGCGGTTGAAGCCGGGAACTGGGTTTATTCAGCCACAGCTGAAGCCTTTTATCTGTACAAGCTGAGACGCTGGAGGGTCTGAATGTAATTCACCCTCGAGGGATTCAAGGTTTTGGGTGGAGTGTTTTGGTGATGAAGGGGAGGCTCAGGGGTTTATAGTAGGGGAGCTGCTACTTTACTCACACTCCCTTTCACGATCTGTCTTCCTCTGAAAGAGAAGAAAAATGAGAAGAGACAGCGAAGGGAGCAAAGACAGAGGGAGGAATGAGGAAAAGAGTGGGAGAGAACAAATGAAAGACAGAATAGAATGAAAGAGATCCGTCTATTGAGCTACACGAACAAATGAACTACGCGCATGATGGCGAAGAGGTGCTCTAGCAGTTTGGAACATCAAGATTTAACCAAAGCTTTCAATCACGTTAGCCATGATTGTGCAACTTAACTCTTATTTCCAAGGAACTGGCTGACCTTTAAATTATCTTTCCTGATTCGACTGTGCAGCGGTTAAAGGTTGACAACCTATGTAAAACTCAACTATGAAGTCTTTAATCCTCAGTAGTGCATTATTGCAAACTCTAAACCCAACTGCCATCGCTGGTATGCCTCTTTTGTGTAGATTGGCAACTGTAAGCTGCTGCTGAAAACTAATAGCACAATGAATAATCTGTCAGAGTTACACAATGGTACCGTCAGCATTCTCACTCTCTCCCTCTCTTTCTTCCTCTTCTGCCCATTTTTCTCTCTCCTTTCCTTCCTCTATGTATCGATCTCTACCCGTTACTCACAGTTGGAGTGGTAATGCTGTGGTATTGACAGTATGAAGTGAGGCCAGAGCTGGATGCTTGGAGCAGTCAGGATGGGGAAACACTGAATTTCCTCCGTTAATATAACAAGAAATCCAGAAATCATTATGGGTTGCTAGTCAGAATCACCAGAGGCCGATGTTATCATGTTTAGTCCCAATACAATCTTGTTGCGATATACTGAGTATTGCGATGACATTTCAATCAGGAGAGACTTGTTTTAAAGTTTAACAATAATTTATTACAAATGCATATGTTTGAATAGTGCAAAGTCTTTGGCGATTGGACTCCATCCTGAATCAGGATAAGCACGGGGCAGCGATGCTGATATCTGCGTAGGCAGAATCAGCCCCGGAGTCCAGACACTGGTGGTGGTGGTGTTGAAGAAGGGCGTTGCTGTAACCAGCTGATGATGAATGATGAGCAGGACTGATGCTGACTGGAGGAGCCTGGGGTGGAGGAGGGTCGCATCGGTTTGAGCTGAAATGACAACTGACAGCGGCAGAGAGGAGAACGTATTTAAAAGCAACAACGCTGTGATTGGCTTACAGAACTGCTCCGACTCAGATTGGTTGGTTCCTTCCACACACACGCCCCCAATCAGCTGATGGAGTAATCGCTGTGAGACTTAGAGACTGACTTATGAATGAACCGGAGAGTATCTCCCTTACTGAACTTACACTTGAGCTTCATATATTGCAATGTATCACTTTTTTTCTTTTTTAAAGTATGCCGTTTATCAACATATATTTTATCTAATAGATTAAAGTGCTCAAGCTGCTATAGCAGCATATTGTGTTGGTCAGTCAAGCAGACCAACACTTTATTTTGACCGACCTACCGATCCCGCTGACTTTACCAATGGCCGCACAAGACAACACTCTAGTGGACTGAAAAAAAAAGGATTGTCACCAAAAGGTTTAATTTGTATTTGCAGTTTTAATAGTTTATATAATAAAAGTGTGATACTTAGTGTCTTGTGTATCGATACAATTTTGCAAAACGGAAATTTGCGATACTATGCTGTATCGATATTTTACTCCACCAATCAAAACTGCGGTGCATTCAAACTAGGCAACATACCAGACCAAGAATGTAATGGAAACAAAGGTTTTACATTTTATAGTTTGCTTTCTAGTTTTCCACTCCTCCAGTTATCATTGGATTCATCCCGTCACTGGATATCAAAAGTGTTTGAAAACAGTTTCGACTGTGAACATCTGAGACGCAGACTGGATCTACATTACATCATGCCACTCGTGGAGGAGCCCTGCCTGCATGCAGCTATAGGTCCTCCGCAGTGGCCTCCGCTGTAGATCAGATTCCTACACCTGGGCTTCACCTCAGTCAGAGACCCAGATTCAA
Source organism: Cottus gobio (assembly GCA_023566465.1). NCBI lineage: Eukaryota > Metazoa > Chordata > Actinopteri > Perciformes > Cottidae > Cottus > Cottus gobio. Next base: position 10,060,216 of record CM042221.1, on the reverse strand, counting down.
CAGCCCATATCAATGCTGTTAAAAGTTATGTTGGTTTTGGATATAAAAAGTTGACCAAAAAGAACAAAATCCCCCAATGAAAACAAACTCTTTCAAGAAACCAACACTGAAGTGCTCTCCAACAGCTCATTGCTCCTGCAAGAGAGAAATCATGGCAACATGTGGTTTGTTTCTGATTCCCTTTTGGATCTGCCTTTGAGATATAATAGTCAGAATACTCCAGGTATGAGGAGGACTTTAAATTATTATTATTATTCCTGACAAGATTGATTGATTGAAGGTGTGTAAAGAGCTCAAAGGCCAATTCACGGCTGAAATTGTTTTTTTGTTCCACCTTTTGTCCAGATCTAGATGAATAAATATATATAATATTTATTATGATACATATTCAGTTATGGCCTACCTACAATATTGACTTACAGTAACAACATCCTTGTAGGATTTCTTGATTAATGATGGACTGTTTGGTCTGACTGTACATATATTTGGGTCTGCCCACTTCACTCCGGAGGTGTATTTCCCCACCAGCTTCACTCACTGTGGTCCGACATTACATGCATTAGCATGATCTTCCTCTGATTTGCATCTCCCTGGAGTGTGTGGCTGGTCTAACACAGTATCCATTTCTCTCTGAATCGTTGCCCGCAGGCCAGAAAACATTTGACTGGGTATAATGTAGACTTTAGGTCTTTTTTTCATAATCGCACATGGTTGCGTTTGCCAGAAGAATGTTGTATGAAAAGGAAAAGCTACATTACAGCGCAGTAATGGTGACATTTACATAAAACTACATAAAGTGTTGACTCTAGTCTACAACACAGACTCTGGATTTTACATAATCATCTTGACTGTGGCTCAAATGGAGAGCACTCGTTGTCAGTTATGGGTTATTTGAGAATCTAATATAAAGCGTGTACTTAAAATGGCATTAAACTGAGACTGGATTTACAATGTAAAATTGAGACAGTGTATAGCATGAGAGGGACGCTGCACAGACACAGGCTATAACTCTTCATAAGTCGATGATGATGAGGACACGGTTGGCTTTTTCATTTAGCCCTTGTTGAACTAAATGCCTGGCCCAGCTGAAATATTCTTCAGAGGCTGCACTAGGAAATACATTTTCCATTACACACAATTTAAAGTCCAAATTACTTTTGTGATTATTTATTAAATAAAATGTAAAGTATCTGTTTAAAGGAGGGTAAATAATACATGTCACAGAATATATTGCATTACCTGTAAACGTATACACAAGTGGAACCACAGGAGCAACAAGACCCCTTCAGCCCAAACCAACAGACGGATTGTGCAGTCTGGGCTAAACAAAACAAAATGACACCAGGAACTTCTTCTTGCATCAACAGTTGAATAAATCATCACCAAAGCAGACGACGTGGACATGTGAACAAATATGAGGGTGTGTCGTTGGGGTACTCGCCGGTCGGTGAGTTAATTCCGTTTTAATTATGATTGAAGCTTCATTTATTATTTTTTTCTATACTTATAATAACCACACCCCATGCATGCTCATTAAGCGTCCTTGAAGTGACCTTGATGGTCCGTGAACGTAAAGGTTTGTGAAGTATCGTTTCCGACGTGCAGAGCATCAGCTCTATAGAGCTCCGCCCCCTGCGACACACCTGCAGCTTCTTCTCTGCTGCAGCTGCTGATTCATCTCCTCTCTTCTGGTGCATCCTCACACAGCTTCTCTGGACTTTCTCATGTGACTTTTGTTGATATGGGCATCTTGTCACACGTTTTGCTTCAGGTTCTGGGTCTATGAAAGTCAGATGTTTTCGCATCAAATCAAACAATGATTTTGATTTAATGTATATATTAAGATGTTTACTCCTCCTTTCAATATATGAAATGGTTAAGTACAGAATGTGCATTTGTGAAAAGTTGCCCCATCTCTGGATCAGTTTTCACACTAGGCTATGCTGCAACAGTTAGCTTAACATCAACTGTTAAGCTAACTGTTGATGCTAGGCTAAGTATTTCTAAATGGTAAGCTGCTGTTTATTCATAATATTTAATTACTACATGTGTTAATAATATGAAGGCAGAGCTCAACAGAGCTGCAGACAGAGGAAAAGGTGTATTACTTGTAATAATTTATGTAGTTTATAATTTATACAATTTGATATGCAGACTATGACCGACCCCTTTCACATTATTTTCACTTGTCATTTGATATATACTAAATAAGGAATAAGTAGCCGAGCTCAGGTTAGACCAAAGAGTAAATCAGTCGACAGGAACGAAGACATCCAGTAACTCTGCTGTCATTTGTACCGGGCTTTAAATGATAATTACACATTAGACTCTCAGTCTCCATTTCTACTTCTTCCGTTTTCTCGATGATGATCGCACAGTTCCAAAGAAAAATAATCACATATGTGAATTTCCAAGTTGAGTGGTGTTCCCCTTTAAGGACACAGCAGCAGTGGCGGCAGCAGCACAGTAGTTGAGCACCATCTGATAGTCATTACCCCCCTCCTCCACCTCCTCCCCCTCCTTTCTCCTCCCGCTTGATACTCGTCTCTCAACTCAGACGTATTATTCATTAGTCTGATGAAAAACACCCACCAACTTAGCCAGGCCAACGTTGCTCAAACACACACACACACACACACACACACACACACACACACACACACACACACACACACACACACACACACACACACACACACACAGACACATATACATTTAGACACACACACAGTCCCAACCCAGCTGAACCGCTCTGGCGCGGGTCAGGGACCTGTCAAAACTCGGAAGCAGGCCTGGACCCGATACGGTACCACAGAGCAGGCGTCTAGAGGGGAGCGGGACTCCAAGGAGCTGAGCTATTTATCGAAGTCCTTGGACAGTCGTTTTTAGCCTGCGTTGAAAGCGATAGAAGGAGAAGAGTATCTGGACTTGTTATGGTGCCACTGAGCAGAAGTCTGGAGAGAGTCATTGCAAAAGTAATTGTCTGAAAGAAGGACAGCAGGAAGAAGAACAGGAAAAGGAAGAAAGGATGGTGGGATTGCGGAAAGCTGGAGGGAAAATGAGACGGAGGCTGCGAGACGGGAAGAAAAGTAGGATGGAAAGGAAGGAAAGGAAGGAGGGAGGGAAAGAAGACGAAGGGAAGAGAGTAGGCGGCGGCCTTCCAACGATCCAGACTGCATGGTGTATTTCATGGGGAAAATGGTCGGAAGTGCTCGCCCCCCAACTTGCACCCCCACCACCACCACCAGCCCCAATTTCAGCCTCATTCAGCCTCAGCTCCAGCCACACTCTACTGTGTTTCCCAAGAGTGCCAGACTCTACAGCTGGCCCTATTAAACCGAGAGAGGCAGAGAGACAGAAAAAAGACGGAGAAGGAAAGAGAGGTCACACAACTGGAAGACATCAGTTGAAACCGTGCTCGCTCTCTTAGTTTTTTCCGTTCATATCCCTTTTTTATGATAGAGTTTCTCACAAACACGCTCGCGGTGCACCGGGTTCAAACACATAGTAAAAAAACTATTGTTTGATTCGACATCCCTCAGAACGCTGTAAAACAATGAAAGAGATGCTGGGAAATTAAAGTCTGTGTGACTTTTATCTCGCTCGTCTGAGTGCGTCTGAAGGCTGCCGTCATACATCTGAGCCGTGCTGCGCGAGGGTGTCTCCTCTGGTTTGTTTGAATCTTTCAGTATTCGTGAACACTGTGGGCCGATGGAAGAAACTCTGAGAGATTGGAAGTCTGTTTCCAATCCATTATCTGGTGTTCACTTGCAATTTGCTTTTAATCTACTGCAGCTTGTCTGAGTTGTCGTTCAACATTGCAGGTTTTTTGTTGTTGTAATAGTTCCTCTGCGCTTTGGAGTAATTTAATTACACACATTCACAGCTACCTGAGTATCTCCACCAAGGGCGTGCCAACTCCAGTAGATATCGAGAGCCAGGAGCAATGCAGTCTCTTTTTGACAGGATTCAAATTGGCGGCACAATAACAGCTAAACACAGGCCTCACATGGTCAATCAGCAGTCGGTTTATCCGTCTTGGTTGGATGTGCTGCAACAGCAACAACAACACACTCAGCATTTTGTCACTTTGTATAGTATCTTAAGTTCACTGTCGGGTGCAGTCTGGATTTGGGGAAAAAGTCATGACTAACGGATATTATGAAACACTGCTGTCAAGTTTCACTGTCATACATAGCTCTTGCACTCTTAACCATAACCAAAGAGTGACACCTTAACACACGTATATAAGTCCTGCTTTTTTCCTTCAATATTTAAGCCTGAATTGTATTCTGTCATATCTTACTGTAAATTATTCATTATGTGCAAAGTATAGTCTCAATTTCATATCCAGACCACTCTCCACACTCTGTTACCCTCCTCGGCATTTCATTCTGGTGTGAAAAAGTCTGGTTCATGTCATTGGATACAAAAAGCAGGAAAAAAATCAAGACATCGTCTGCTTTTCTGCAGCCAATCAGACGCTGAGCAGCATTAAACCTCTCTTCTCATGACTATTAGGCCTCTGTTTCCTGTTGAATGAATATTGGAAAGAGTCAGAAAATGAAGAGAAATTAACACAAGTAATGGGGATTGGCTGGAGTGCCGATCTGGAGGCGCGTCTCTTCATCTGTGTGTCGCTCTGAAGCTCGCCATCGACACTCTCGTGAGTCATATCCTCGGGGGAAACTGCCAAAGGCTTTGTTACACCTATATCAAGGCCTAGACCACTGCAGCTGTCCTGCAGTCTATTCGTGATGGAGAGTAACCAATATTAAAAAATCTGAGCTGTGATTACTCAGCTCAAAAAAGGCTTCTCCAATCCAGCCTCCTTTTTACGCGCTCTGAGTTATTGACGACATAAAAAAGCAGCTCTCCAGACGCTGCCGTTAAAGCCTGTGGCCAGTAGCAGCTCTCCCTCTCTGTTTAGCGGGGGATTGGTGGAGCAGTTGTAGCAGACTAAAAAGAAAAATCAACTGTGATGTCATTGCCACTAATGAGGTGGCAGGAACAATTTGACCACCTGACTCACTCTCCAGCTCACCTCTCTCTCTCTCTCTCTCTCTCTGTGTGTATTTTTAACTTTCTCTTTCACTCTTCCAACCGCTTTCCCACTCACTTCTTCTTCTCCCCACTGTCTGCCACCATCTCTGCTCATGTGTTTTTTGTTTTTTTTAATCCTGTGTTTTCCCCGACTGGTTATACGAGCCTGGTCCTGCTCTGTTGTACCCCAGCTGCTGGACTGCAATCGTTTCCAGAGCCACACTTGAACGCAGCGCTTACTGAAGCTCTGGTGAGCACTAGTGTACTGAGACGAAAACACAACTGAAAAGTACTCAACCTTTAATCGACAATCGCATCTACTTGAGAAGCAAATGACACGTTAACAGGCTGGATCATAGTAAATGGGCATCGTCCAAAAGGTAACAATATATAAAGTGGTTCACACTATGCCCCCCCACCCCCGTTCCATGATGTAAGGCTTCAAATGCCTGAGAGTTCACATCACTATAAGAGAGAGAGGGGGAAATAAATAGGGGGAGCAGCGAGGCAGAGAGAGTGACACACAGAGACGGACAAACACATAAGAAGGTGACCTTCAAGGCTCCACTTGTAGCAGGCATTGGTTTCATGATAAGTCCTGCTTTAATTGCATAGCACCATATGTTAGTGGAAGTATTCAGTAGATGTACTATACATGAAGCAACTCGTAGTCAACACTGCCAGATTCTTCACTCCCTTTTTCCTCAAAAGCTTTGCTTTGGGAAAACTAAAGTGGAGGTGTAACGCAAATACATATTAAAGTGCAAAAGCAGTTTTATTGTCAGGTCAAGCCCAAGCATTTCATACTTCATACTGCATTTTATGACTGTACTACTGTGGTGCAGCAGTGGAGCAATGTTCACAGACCAGACCTTGAAGAGTGCAAAGCAACCCTCCTTTAAAACTATCACTTCAATTATTGGGCAGCAGAGAGTTTTTTGCGTGTCCTGCTCCGGTAGGTCAAAGGTCAGGGTCACCTACAGATTTACACCTGTTGAGTTGATACGGATTTCTTTATTGTCTTGTGCACTGGTAAATTACACTACATATACAGTACAAACAGACATTTAATCAATTATTGTACTGCTTATACATTTTATTGTATTTCAAAAGAAAGGAGGGAGACCGTGGGAGGTGTGAGGGTAAAGATCAGTGGTATGTGGAGAATGGAAGAAGTGTGGAGAAGAGTTCATTTGTTGAACTTATTAAGGGAGGCTGAGGGTTGAAGTGAAAGCTGTGTCAAACCTTTGTGTTAAGTGTGTGTGTGTGTGTGTGTGTGTGTGTGTTTGATGTTACGGCCTTGTAAAGCAGCAGCTGGAGAGGGCTGTCCCCCAAGAACCACCACAGCCAGCTAGTAAACCATGCGCACACATGCATGCACGCACACACACACACACACACACACACACACACACACACACACACAGATGCAGTCTTTAATAAAGCTATTGCTTGGGAAACAGTCCAGACTCGTCCAATCCGAGGCTCTTTCAAGGCGAGAGTGACATGCTCACATTCATATAGATTTGCGTCCTCACAGCCCTCCCCGCCCCCAAAGAAAGACAGAAGAACCTCATTATCCTGAGTTTTAAACCTACAACCATGACAGATATGTGGCTCATTTATTGAAATGAAAGTCTCTTTACCGATGTATGCAATTATAAGTATTTTGTCTGCATATGGCTCTACTGTAAAACTGTAACTGTACTGTAAAACTGTCCCATCCAGATGTTGAGGTAGTAATACAAGCCACAGCAGGGGGGGACACCTAGTGAGCTCCATGAAGTCAGTAGCTCAGTAAAACTCATTAGAAGAGTGGTACACCTGGTAGCCCGTGTGAAATGCCAGACCGAGGTCCATTTTTCATGTATTTATATATATTTGTTCTTTTTTTGGCCCTGTCTATGCATCAAGGTTGATAAAGCAAGAGGAACAAGGAAACACACTGATAACGAATGTGTTTCCCATATTAAGAATAGAGCGTTTTCTCTTTTTATAGCTGTTAATTCACTTGAGAAAATAAGAGGCAGGTGCAAGGGCTCAGACAACAAGTTTCTTCAACCAACACAAGCTGCAGACAGAGCTCCGAATTAGTCTGCACCACAAGAATCCCCATATTTCAAGAAACCACTGTTCATTTGCACATTCACATGTCATCAAATATCCCTTTCCCCCCCTTGATTGTAGGAATTATATTGGATGACATCATGCTGCAGCTGACTGGGAGAACACACTCCAATTTTAGAGCGGTGGACCGTTTCCAGGGAGATGATATAACACAGTCTAGATGGGTCCCTCCAAGGATTGTCTCATTATCACACACGCCGCAGCTGCACTACCACTGTATATACGAGTAAGTGTGTTTATGTGTGTGTGTGTGTGTCCGCATGCAGGCGGCGCGAGCGTGTGTGTGTGTGTGTGTGTGTGTGTGTGTGTGTGTGTGTCTGTGACCATTTAAACTCTGCTTGCAGTCAATTACCAGAAAATGACTTGTGTGGAGTATTTTCCCTCGAAAAAAGAAAACTAATTACAGGGTTAGAGTTAAGGTTAGGATTGGGGTTGGGATTGCAGGAAAGTCCTGGACTGAGCATGTGGACCACGTGAAACCAGGGGCGTAGCCAGAGGGCTGCCAGGGTGCTCCTGGACGCCATCCAAATCTGATTGCTTCCCCTTTGAACCACCCCAGTCTGTAGCATATCTTTGGATATTTTAGTCTTCCACATAAAAATATTGTATATTTAAATACCTCTCGAAGCTAAATTAATTTCTTTCTTTAAAAAAATATTTAACAGCCCAGTCAATTGTGGACTTTTTGATGAGTATAATTTACCAGAGATGAGAGTCTACCCACTTTTGAGACAGACTCAACAAAAAGGGGAACATAATAAGCTCCACGAAGGTTTGATTCCCACTGACATCACACTGTATGGCGATCAAAAGCTTGTTAAAGGTCTCACACTGTCTCACAAACGCTTGTTGTTTTGCATATTTATCCCCAAAGCTACAAAACAAACAGGCTCAATTTAAGGATTTTATATTTGCAACAAAACAGCAACTAAAATTGCTCTAGACAGATGATACGGCCGACATCTTCACATAAAAGAATCAACATGAGGAAAACCTTTTCCTTGAACTTTGACCGTGTTTGAGCACCAAGCATCAGGACATAAACACAGAGTCCAGCTCCTCTTGATCGGAGTCCTGCTCTCCGTCCTGCTGTCCACCCGTCAAGTGCAGGATGAACGAAAGTATAGGCGGGTAGAGGAGGAGCCTCGGGTCCTAGCTGGGTCAGCTTGGACCTGAAGTGACACCTATTTGCCTAATTGTTGAGTTATCTTTCTTCATCCCTCTGCTGCATCTGAACAACTGGATATGTCGGTAGGTTTTAATGCAAACCATCACTTTTTTACATCCCAGAGGAAGGACATACTTGCGTTTTACAACTTTCAGATGGATAATAACGTTATTCAGTTTAAGGCTTCAGTGAGGTTTACCTCTAAATACTTACCATAACACAACTAACTCTCTGTCTTTGGAGAGATTTTGTTTTCTTCAAAATATATATTACAGACTAATACTTAACAATTTATATAACCTGGGTGTCTTTCCACTCTTCAGATGTAAAAAGTAGTATGAAAAGGATGAGGAGGATGAAGCGGAGGAGGAGGAGGAGGAGGAAGGGGAGGAGGAGGTAATAGAAGGAGGGTTTCCGACAGTAGCCCGGACCTGACAGGTTCCCTCATATCCGACTTCATTCAGTCCCATACAGGGACCCTGCACATGGTAAAACCATCACACACACACACACACACACACACACACACACACACACACACACACACACACACACACACACACACACACAGACACACACACTGCCTCTCTCTCTCATACACACACAGAAAACACACATGTTCTCTCTCAGTCTCAACCAGGAAATGGCTTTTACTCATATCTGGGAAGACAAGAGGGACAGAGAGATAGAAAGAGAGACAGGAAGAGAGACAGATGGAGAGACAGGAAGAGAGACAGGAAGAGAGACAGATGGAGAGACAGACGGAGAGACAGAAAGAGAGACAGGAAGAGAGACAGGAAGAGAGACAGGAAAAAAGACAGACAGAGAGACAGGAAGAGAGACAGAAAAAGGAGGCAGGAAGAGAGACAGGAAGAGAGACAGACAGAGAGACAGGAAGAGAGACAGGCGGAGAGACAGGAAGAGAGACAGAAAGAGAGACAGGAAGAGAGATAGATGGAGAGACAGGAAGAGAGACAGGTGGAGAGACAGGAAGAGAGACAGATGGAGAGACAGAAAGAGAGACAGGAAGAGAGACAGGAAAAAAGACAGACAGAGAGACAGGAAGAGAGACAGAAAGAGAGACAGGAAGAGAGACAGGAAGAGAGACAGACAGAGAGACAGGAAGAGAGACAGGCGGAGAGACAGGAAGAGAGACAGAAAGAGAGACAGGAAGAGAGATAGATGGAGAGACAGGAAGAGAGACAGAAAGAGAGACAGGAAGAGAGACAGATGGAGAGACAGAAAGAGAGACAGGAAGAGAGACAGATGGAGTGACAGAAAGAGAGACAGAAAGAGAGACAGGAAAAGAGACAGACAGAGAGACAGGAAGAGAGACAGGAAAAGAGACAGACAGAGAGACAGGAAGAGAGACAGATGGAGAGACAGGAAGAGAGACAGGAAAAGAGACAGATGGAGAGACAGGAAGAGAGACAGGAAAAGAGACAGACAGAGAGACAGGAAGAGAGACAGATGGAGAGACAGGAAGAGAGACAGGAAAAGAGACAGATGGAGAGACAGGAAGAGAGACAGATGGAGAGACAGAAAGAGAGACAGGAAGAGAGACAGATGGAGTGACAGGAAGAGAGACAGGAAAAGAGACAGACAGAGAGACAGGAAGAGAGATAGATGGAGAGACAGGAAGAGAGACAGGAAAAGAGACAGATGGAGAGACAGGAAGAGAGACAGGAAAAGAGACAGATGGAGAGACAGGAAGAGAGACAGGAAGAGAGACAGAAAGAGAGACAGACGGAGTGACAGACGGATGGACAGAGAGATGCTTGTGCCACAGAAGATCGAGACCCCCGGCTGGTAAAATGTGAACAATGTGCTCTTCTTTTCCTCGTCTCCTGTCTGTGAACTCAAAGCAAAGATTCTTCACAGAACTGTTTTTATTGTGTGAAGATGATGTTTGTTTGTGTATTACTCCTTTGCTTTCCGATGAAACACCTGGTCTACAAATTACATATAGTCGTCCATAACGGTTCATCATACTTAGCAAACATAATGTTGATATGACTGATGATTGTATAATCACACAATGTGTTATGTGTACTGCCAATGGCATGACATCTGGTTATTGTTAGGCAAATAAAACACTTAAAAGTTAAATGTAGGGGAAATTGTCTTCATAATTAAATATTAAAGCAATAGTTTGGCATTTTGGGAAATAAGCTTTCTTGCAGATGGTTAGACGAGAAGATCTGTTCTCATATCCGGCTCAGTGTACCAATAACAAACACGCATCAATAAGCTGTGACATGTTTGTTTAATACATAGAAACAACTATAACCATGAGTCATTCTGGTTTGCGGGGGGTTATAGGCCAGACTATTTCCTGGCCGGTCACTCCCAACTCGTCCAATACGGACACTTGGTCAGCGGCTCGAAGCTTCAAACTCTGGCGCTCTACGTGCCGCTCTAGCGCCATGTTGGACATGTCAGTGACGTCGTGTCCGTTTCCACTCATTACATGCACAGTGTCTTTTTAAATAAGCCCCCGTCTGCACGGGAAGTTACGTTTAGGGAAGAAGAGCATTTAGTTTAGGAAATGAAATAGAAATAGGATGAGTTATGCTTGGCTAGTCTGTTGGTTTCTTTTCTCACATGTAGACAGTGAGCCCATTGAACATGAATTAATCAGGTAAAGCTGCTCGAGGTATGTTTGGTAAAAGAGAAAGCAATCTTCAGAATGAATAACGCTCGTTCTACACCTCTAAGCCCCTGCCACAAGGTAAGTGACTCTGACATACAGTATAGACAAAGTAAAGGTACACTGCTTTGTTTTGTTTTAGCATTTATAGCAGCCTCAAACTGGTGGCATTTTGATATCCACACATGTCCCTTTTAAAATCAGGTATAGTCTTCATCATTCCCATACGCTTTAACGTTAAACCAAGAAGGAGGTATTAACCTAATATACCGTTAAAACATCAATGTATTCTTACATCACCCACCAAAAATGCCTCCTTAACTCGTCTAGCCTGGTTAACTGAGAACCTGATCTTCGTCAGCTCGGATGGACGCGGCTCAAAAAAAGATGTAATTTTGTCGGCTGCCACTAGACGGGGTGAGAGACGGGGAGAGCCAAACGCCTGCCCATAATAACCACCAGACATGACTCATTCAGCGTGGAATACCACAGCAGCCACAGACAGGTCTCTGGCAGACAAGGAGCAGAAACCCGACCCTGCAGCAGAGTTTGTGAATGGGACAGGAATGAGCAAAACCAGGGTGAATTTAATAGAGCTCCAATAAGTTTCAAAGATTTAAGAGTTTTAAGAAATCATCAAGTGTTTGGTTTGGCTTATATTTAAAAGTCAAGTGTCTAAGTGGCTTAATACTGTGTGTTTTATTGATAAAGTTTCATGGAGACTATCTCTATCTCTCTTTCTGTGTCTTCTTATTTCTTTTATTTAATTCCCTGTTGCGTTGAGGATTCTCTTGGCAAGCATCCCGCTCATCATGTGGGGCTCCTAAAGGACAGCACAGGAACAACATATCACCTTGTCAGATATGATTGTAGCTCTGATCATCCTCATTCTTGCCCAGACTTCCCCCCGTGGAGAGCACCACTCAATTTGAAGACTAACACATGTTGGACAGTCGGATCATTATTTGCTTATGTGGAGTCCGTCCAAGGCTGGAGGGCCCGGGGAGCCAAGAGTCTAATCTGTGGGCATAAGGAATAACATAGAAATAACATATTGTACAACTTAAAGTATGGCAGGGGAGCAACCCGTGTGAGCGGTCACATTACATGAAAACAGCAGGCAGGAAGTGTTTTGCAACAGCGGAAAATCTTCAGGTCCAGTCTGACCACCAGACGGTCACACTTCATCTGGCCTGGAGGCTGCGGTCAGTGGACGGATACCTTCCCCTCCGTGAGGGCCCGATAGACGCTCATACGTTTGTCTATTGCTCCCGCTCACACTTTTTTTTCCCTTTCTCTTCCCCTTTCTCTCTGCTCTGACAAACCTCACACTCTTTTAAACCTTACCCTCTCTTTTTATGCTTTCTTCCTCCTTTTCCTCTCGACTTCCTGTGCTGCTCTGGCTTCATCTCCCGTCTCTCTTTTCTTTCTTTCCGACCGTAGCAACCTTACCTCATCGTGTTTTTGCCCCCCCCCCACCCCCCCCGGCCCTCCTCTCCCACCTTCCCCTTTAAACTTTCTCATTCCCCCCTCTCTCACCCTCTTTCTCTCTCTGTTTGTGGTCAGTCACACTTAATCTAGCTCCATCCATCTGTTTCTCTTCATTCATTTAGTCCGGTCTGCTTTCGATTAAGATTACATCAGGCTTTGACCTATTAGTGGGCCGTGATCCTTTTGAAGTCATTCTGTGGTTACAGGTTAAGCTCAAAGCCCACCACTCTTCTTACTCAACGTAATACAGACAGTATTTGGAGGGGGAAGGTTCTTAAAACTTTTCAGCCAGGGACCAAAATGACTTTTCTTTTTTCTTCTAGGATTCAGGATCATTAAATCATACAAACTTTTCCTGTCATGTGGAGACCCACTTGAGGAGGGCCTGCGACCCATTTGGGGTCCCAACCCATAATCCAACCAAGCAATCTGTGAACTGGAATATATTGTTCATTTAACTTCACATCCTGAGGATTTCGGTTATATTTTAAAGGTGACTTTCCCAACCAGAGCGTTTCTGTTCCTTATTAGGGTTAAAGTCAAGATTCCCACTAAACATAATGCAGACCTTTTGTACAAAATTGTATTTTTTAGTGGCCGTCCTGATGGCCTATTGGTTACGAGGCATAGCACTTTACTGCAACATACAGGTCTTGATTCAGCCGAGGACCTGTGCTGCATGTCCCCTCTCTCTTCCCTTGTTCCCTGTCTGCCTATCAAGTAAAACCCAAAATGACAAAAACATGTATTTCTTTTCTTTTTCAGGACCCACATGAGGAACATATTGAGTCCTACCTATTAACCTTATACTCAATGACACCTCAAACATCCCTGGAGTCCTTATGTGAAGAGCAACAGAAAAGAGGCCTGCTGATCCTAAATGCTAACAGGATATAAATCGGATACACATCCATGTTTCCTGACATCAGCACCGATTTCTCATACTGCCCCCCCCCCCCCCCACCACCCACCCCCCGCCCCCCATCATCATCCTTGATCAGTCGACTAATAAGTAAAACGTCAGCGTTGATTTCCAGATGTAGATCAAGATATCATCTCTGAGACCTTAAAGTTTAACTCTTCCTTCCTTCCTTGACTTGGATGACTGTGAATAGAGATTGACTGAAAAGTTAAACTGTACATCATCATTACTCCTGGGTCAAAGCCGGGGTAAGTAGGCAATTGGTCGAATCGTGACGCTAAACTGACATCCATTGGCCAAGTTGCAGCAGGGTGGGATGTTAAAGTCATTGAGACTCATCAGGCTAAGTGGACACAGTTGACTGAGAGGTCTCGAACCTCCTCACGTCTGGTTGTGGTCAGTTTTCTGTGCCAACAGTTCTCAATTAGAGCAGTGGATGAGAAGACATCTGTGCTGCCGAGTCTGTGTCGGCCTGACTGTCTATGTCGGCCTGACTTATGTGTATTAATGTACGCCAACAAGCCTGAACTCATTTTTACAAATGAACCATGCATGTTTGTCTTTTTAACAATCACTTAATCTCGATGTTCAAAGTTTGCTCCATTATCGGGACAATGTCGGAGTGAAGACTGGTTTGTTTTTACAGTGCAATTAATAGCTTTTTATCACTCCATTTCCATCTCCATATGTCAATTGATTAGGATGAATATTTAGTTGCAGCTGCTCTCATCAAGATTTTATATAAAGATTGGCTCAAATAATGATGTGTAATTTGAAAGTTCTTTTTTTTTACAGTCTACAACAGTTTTGACTCCTCAAGCTCTCATCAGCATCTTTTCCAGTTACAGTAGGCAGCTGTTTAAAAGCTCTGACAAACCAGCTCTATACTACCTCTCCAGCACCTAAGAATAAGCAACTTTTAGCATTTAAAGAGCCAGATATTTTACTCTAAAACAATATGTATGCAAGTGTTGTGTTTACAGCTTTTTATTATTATTATAATTGCTCGAAATTAATCAAAATATTGTGTAAAAGACTTGCATAGAGGTCTTTGAGTTTTATCACCACTGCAAAGTTGCTAGGAAACCAGAGTAAACTATACAAAGTCCAGCTACTAAATAGTCTGGTAATGACATTCAGTCAAAAGAGACAATTGTGAAAGTGACGTGGTCACCAGGATGTCACACTTTCACAATAACACAAAGTAGGAAACCAGAGTCAGTGACCTATAAAGACTGTTTCAGAAGTGGAAAGAATACATTTAAAAAAAGAATCACTGACAAGTTTAAAAGTTGGAACATAGGAAGGTAGATGAGGCTACTTCCTCTTCCTTGTCCTCCTCCTTCTGCCCCTTCCCCTCCTCCTCCCATCTCCTATCACCCACTTCTGATCACCATGCAACTCTCCCCGCTCGAAGAGCTCACCTCCATCACTGTTGGAGTCCTACGCATCGCTCACACCCTGTTCTGCCTGACTGAGGATACTTTAAGTGGGTTAGTGCTTCACATTCAATCAGATGGATGGTGTTTTTCCTGGTAAATGTTTTGCTCACCTCGTTGTGCTTTTCTCCTTCTCCGGTGACATTACAGAGCTCGTGTCAGCGGAGATGTTGGCAGGTGCGTTAGTTCTGGGCACCATCCTTACAGCTTTACCAGGTAAGAGCAAAACACAAAAATACATGAGGAACTACAACTCTTTTTTTCAGCACGACGTGTCAAACTCAACAGCGTTTTAATGAGTAAATTCTTATAATTTGAGAGAATGAGAGATGAACTGCCACGCTTCATAATAAACAAGATATATGTATTGTATTCCAGATATATCATAAATGTGTCACACATGCTTTAAAACAAGTGACGGCTGAGAAAGGAATGATTGACTTATAGGAGCCATTATGCTCATAAGGTCCTGCAGCCAGGTGCCCTTGCCTTTACGCTCAAGTTATTTATAAGTATTGATTGCCTTTTGTGCAAGGTAGTCAGCCAGGCCGGCAGTTAGCAGCACAGGATCATTTCCTCTGCTTCAAATTGTATGTGTCACTCTCTGAGCCGATCAGAGCTGCGGTTATACAAGTCTCTCTCTGAGGAGCCACATTGAAGGAAAACTTGTGGGTAGTTGTAATTTACACCTCTTTCAGTCTTCAAGTGTGTATTCCCTAAACCTTTGGTTGCCTATTTTATATGGCAAGCATCTTTTTCTGGATGTGACAGCAGTACATGCTCATGTTTGAAACCATGAACTGGTCCTTCAAAAGCAGCTCTTCATCCATCAGTCATGCCTTGCTGTAGTATTTCGATGTGCATATTGTGTGTCCATTTCAGTTTGCCTCTTTTCAGCTGTGCATGTGTATATGAACTTGTAGCATTTGTGTTTCTTTCTGTTTTTTGTGTCTTTTGTGCCGTTAAATTGCGCTGCAGGTATTCAGAGCAGGTGGAGCGTGTCATTTTCTAGGAGGGAGATCTGTGTGTGGGCAGGAACAACCGTCACTCTGCCCTGCCGTTATGACTACCCATCAGGTATCAAATCCATGGACAAACCGTCTTTTCATTTTTGTAAATTATTAAAGCCATGAAATGAACTGGATGCTAAATGTGTGTAAAAGTAAGGTGAGCTCAAAAACGTAAAGCCGTATTATGTTTTGCTACTTTTTCTGTCTCCTGACATTTTTTTTGTGTGGTTTTCTTTAACTTCACAGGTCACACTGTGAAGCGGGTCATGTGGTTCCGTGTGTCTGCAGAAGGCCACAGGGAGTTCACCCACCACACTGACCCCAACGAGATCAGCCTGTCGTACCGCGGACGCACCCGGTAGGAGAAACATGCCGCCACATTTGTAAATGTGAAATAATGCACAAATG